>OY992887.1:43012744-43354261 GCA_963921405.1 Cepaea hortensis | reverse complement strand
CCGCTCGGGTTCCACATTTCAATTTGTTGTCTCCGTGAACAGCATCTGAAGCATACGAAACCCATAGTTTTATTGTATTGATTTTATTAACTATTTATCTCTAGTCGTTGTTCCAGAAGCAACCGTGTTTTATTACCAAAGCGCTAACATATTAGCGCGGTGGCCAGAAAGAGTTAACTGATTGAGCTGTCGTGTGTTAATGTAAATCTGGCTGGAACTGAGGGGGATTAAGACACGCGTATGGTGTCGTGTGTGTGAAGGAACCATTGCAATCATACTGAGTTGTTCAGTAGGGAAAGGATGTTTTATAGTTGTTGTTTATTTTAATCCCCTGGAACACGGTGTTTAGCTCTTGAGTCTGACATATTGGCGGTCATTTCATCTGAGCTCATGGAGATTGGTGTAGAGATAACCCCCAACTCCAGTACAGTCTCCACATGGACTGTGGGCAGAGCCGTCCTTCCTTCTCCAAGCCCAGGGATCAGCGGGATTGTGCATGAACGGTGCTGGGACTTCACATCCACGGAGAGATATAGAAGGAGTCTTCCCGGTCAGCGCTGGCTGGGATTACCTGTAGGTTGGTCATCTTGTCTCTACAGGCTTTAGGTGTTTTATTGTCAACTGACTCCAGCCCAGTGACCAGAAGGAATAGAATGGGTTTGAACATGATGACTTGTTAATTTAACAAAACATGACCTCGTGGTTATAGGTGTGTGTGAGGGAGAGAGAGAGAGAGAGAGAGAGAGAGAGAGAGAGAGAGAGAGAGAGTGTGTGGACTTGACCCTGCCAACAACACCGCAGATATAGCATGACCTGTGACCTGGACGCCAAGAAGAAGAAGACGATAATATCAGGGACTTCACATATACTAGTTCACAGCACATGATGCAGTTATTTGCTGGAACAACATAGGGGAGGTAATATTGTTATGTTTAGTACAGCCGCGGTTACATTCCCTTATTGCACATGTTTTGAGTCTGGGTGGATTTGCTGACAGAAAAAGAGACTGTGCACTACTCAGTGTATTGGTAAGCCACTGCTGTAACCAACACGCCAACACCACACCGAATATAAAGTAACCTTAGGAGACATTTTCTTCAGGATCATTATGTTTTTTTTTTAAAGGATGAACTGAAGGAGACAGCAGTTTCAAGCTATTACATTTCTGGTGCAGTGTTGATAACATGCTCCTCATTTGAACGTAAATTAATTCAGCAGTGTGATTTTGAAATTAGTTGTTTTGAATAAATTCTGTCTTCCACAGGGTAAACTTCGAGCATCCCTTTCGTGGCTGTTGTCCAAAGCCTACCCTAACAACATTCCCAAAGAACTACAAGATCCTTTCTACCAGACCTCAGATGTGAGTATCTTTATTTGAATGTAAACGTTATGTGGCTATCTCATTAATACACAGGCTGTTTTCACAAAGAAAAGCATGGGTATAACTTGGATTATTAGACACGTTTTTTGTTTTCATTCTTTCTTCTTCTTCTTCTTCTTCTTCTTCTTCTTCTTCTTCTTCTTCTTCTTCTTCTTCCTTCTTCTTCTTCTTCTTCTTCTTCTTCTTCTTCTTTTTCTCCCCCTCCTCTTCTTCCTCTTCATCTTCGTCATCATTCATCGTCAGGGCTGATTGCTACATCCTGTAAAGGATTTGCAACTAACTTCTGTAGAAAACACTGACTACAAGGAAACTGAGGTTAGAAGAACAGCTCTCACAGTCTAAAAAAGTAACATGCATGAAATAATATAAGAATCCTAGCATAATTTTATAGAACCTGCATTAATACATATCTAATAGGTGGTCTTCAATTATAATTCTTTCTTTTCTTTTCTTTTTCGTTCGCTTGCTTTAAACTCAAGCATAGTCCTTACACACTATTTATAGTAGTAATGGACTGAATTTTGCGTGTGGGATAGCTTTCCCTTTTACCGGTGTCCCTGCCTTTAGGCGAACTCACTCCAACTCCAGAGGTACTTGTAATTAACGTCCCCTAGTAAAGGACGGCCAATTATAATTCAGTTTTGGCCTTAAAAACAAATAATACTTGTGCACTGTCTTTGGTCATTCTTTTCTTAATTACTATCTTTCTGTGCCTTTAGTTATTGTCTCATCTGTGCCCATATTTATCGTTTAGCAACTGTTTCTCCCCTCTCTGTTTTTCTCTCTTTCTTCTTCTTCTTCTTCTTTCGTTCGCTTGAAATATGTCTATATCTGCAATGTCGTCTCTTGCATGAATTGAACTGTTTTTTTCAGTTCACACAGTGGTCCATAGAGTTTATCTTCCACCGTCGTCTCTCTAGGCCAGAAGGTTTGCCTAGATATGTTATATTTTGGGCAGTCTTGGAGTATGTGCTCTGCTGTCTGCGACGCCAATCCACATGTGCACATGGCTGTTTCACCAATCTTGAATTTTGTATACATGTGGTTGCGTAATCTATTGTGTCCTGTTCTGAGGCGCAGAATAATGACTTGTTCTGGTCTGTCCATAATGTGGTAGTCATCTTGAGCAGGTTTTGGTGGCTTTCTGACTGATTTGATCATTCTTTTCTTTTGGTGGTATGTAACGGGCACATCAGGCTGTTCCTCTTTGGCTCCTTCCTTAGCCAATTGATCAGCTCTGTCGTTTCCGGGTACTCCACAGTGGGATGGTATCCACTGTATGGTGACTTTATGCTGACTGCTAAGTTCAGAAAGTAGTGTCCTTAGTACTGGCAATTTCCCAGAGAGGAGCGCCTCGAGTACTGATTTTGCATCTGTTAGTAGCACCACAGGTTGTGTACCATTGCTGTTATTTAGTAATTTCTCTGTTGCTATCTTGATTGCCTCAATTTCGGCATCATAGTTATGGCAGTACTTTCCTGTCGGTACTCTGGCTGTGTCCTTTCTCTCTTTCTTTGTAGTTGCCTCTCTGCCTCTCTCCCAGCCTCTTATCCTGGCTGTCTGAGTCATTGCCATTGTATGTCCACCCCCTCCCACATTTCTTCTTCTTCAGCGTTCCGAGCCATTGAGGTTCTTTGCTGCAGATACAATCCGTCTCCATTCGTCTCTCTGGTTGACCTTCTCTTGCCAGCCGTTGATTCCAAGTGCTTGTAGGTCTGTATATATATTATCTCTCCACCGTCTTCTTGGTCTACCTCAGGGTCTACGGTAATTTATTTCCTGAGTGTAAGCGAGTTTTGTTTCCTTATTGTCTTTCATTCTTTCTATATGCCCCAGCCATTGTAGTTTATTAGTCTTCATGATACCAGTGATTAGCGGGGACTTAAACAGATCATAAATGTCTTTGTTACTTCTTCTTTTCCACTCTCCACTTTGTGTATCTCTAATGGGTCCAAAGATGTGTCTTAAAACCTTGTTCTCAAAGGTATGTAACAAGGCTTCGTCTCCTTTCATTGCACTCTAGGTTTCAGAGCCATACAGCACAACTGGTCAGTGTTTTGTATATTGTGATTTTGGTGTTACGAGATAGCGCATTTGATCTTAGTAGATGTTGTATTTCATAGTATATCTTATTTCCAGAATTGATTCTAGTTTGTATTCTCCCACATTTACCCTTTAAAATATAAAATTATGATTAGACACACTGTACATGGACCTAGGCTCCCAGGTCAACCCCAGCCTAAAACGGGTACCGGGAAAAGTCTTGGAATGTAACGGTGACCAGCATACAACTGAGCACATGACCAATGGAGTGCTGATTGGTCAGTAAAAATATGGCACTATCACAGTGTTAATGATTTCTTTATTTCTGACTCCAAAAAATTTTTTTGGCATATCCTTTACAGGACATTGCTGTCAACATCAGCATCTTTCAGCTGATTGTTGATTTGTTGGCAAGATTATGATCAGTAGTTTGCCATTGCTTTCTGAGCGACCGGCTCACATACCCCGTAAGTAAACGACGCAATTCGAACAACTGCTGATTCTCACCGTCGTCACGTTATTTTTAACTAGCCATGTGATATTGCGGATAATGTTAATAGCATGCACAAGGAGTAGGTCACAGACATAAGCATTATTTGTCTATAACTTGCTCTCAATCGAGTAATTCTTGTGTCATGTATGGCGCGTGGAGCATGGAAGAAAACTGGGCGCAAAGAGCATATCTCAAAAAGTGTAATACTTTAACCATATTGAGCATCACAGTGGCTTAGAAAGTGGCATGGAAGACATGGTTCACGGAAGACAGGCATTAGTTGACCAACACTCAAGATGGACATAGGACATGAAAGACAGCCTTGGCAAGAACATGCTTGGGGCAGGGGAAGTGGCAACACAAAGAGAGGCTGGCTGAGATGCCATGATGAGAGTGATATTCTGCTAAAGATCTGCTGCATTATGATGTTGATGATGATTAACGGTAGCTTGTCATTTGTGCACCTCACTGACTCTTATAGTCACTCTGTCTACCATGTTTATGTCTGTTGCCTCGGTTTTGGTTATTCTGTCTCTGTTTTAACTCTTCATCTGTTTTTCTGCCTTATGGCTATTACTTTGACATTTTCTCTCTACAAGTTACTGTAGCTGTCTGCATTTTTCCGTATCTTTAGTTCCTGCCTCAGTATTTCTTTCTTTGCCGCTTTCTCTTTACTAGTTACTGTAGCTGTCTACATTTTTCTTTATCTTTAGTTGCTGTTTCAGTGTCTCTTTCATTTGCTACATTTTGTCTCTTTCTCTTTACTAGCTACTGTAGCTATCTACATTTGTCTTTATCTTTAATTGCTGCCTCTGTGTCTCTTTCTCTATCCTGGACGCTGTCTCCCTTTCTGCCTATCTATATCGTCTCTATATATTTCTCATTTTAGTCAGTCTTTGTCTTTCTGTATCATTCTTTAGACATTGTCTCTGTGTCTCTTTCTCTTAGTCATTGTCTCTGTCTCAATTTCTTACTGTATTCAATCCTTGTCTGTGTCTTTTTCTCACTCTCTTAGACAGTTTCTAGAGAGTCAACACATATGGATGCCGTCGGAGATCGCAGTTTGTGGAGAAGCATGATCACCCACGCCAGTCGGCAAAGCACTTGCCCTGAGTGTAATTATAAGACAAGTGCCCGATTAGCGCAGGCTTTGTAAAGCTGGCGATTCTTAGCTAAACAGTGTGTCATTGTATGTTTAGTGTTTGCTGTTTGTAGTAATATATCCCTATTGCAGGGGATCGGCAGGGGTTCTGGAAGAATCTCAAAACTGAGAGGGAAGACCAGAAGACCTTTTAATCAGATAGGGGTGGGAACGATTAGTAGTATGACTCTTCGCTGGCTGTTGAACGAGGGGATTGAGCATGTATGGGAATGTCCTGAGTGCAGTGATGTCGGTTCTTAACTCAACTCAACAACAGTAATATATCCCTATATACACGTAACTGAATTGTTGGAGATGTGTGTGCCAAAGATCATTCATTCATTGGCACCTTGCCGTCTTGACAGACGATAGTTTGTGCTTTAAAAAGGCATAATAACTTTTAACTATGGCGGTAGCGAGTGTGACTGATAAGGCCAATTTGCGCTGTAAATGTCCGTTCACAGTGGGTGCATGTGAACACGTGGTCATTTCCACCATCATGCACCATCTTACGTCTCAAACGCTTGGTGTGTGACTTTTCTGCAATAATTTTCTCCTTTGACTTTATTCCATTTCTGATATTTGCCCTCCATGCAACACGTTCAGCGGCGACTTGCTCCCAATGTGCATTATCAATGCCTGTATGCCAAAGATCAAGGCAGTGCATATGTCCATATACAGTTGTTGCTTGGTATAAGGGACTTCTGACATATGGCACCGCAGTGGTTAAATGTGATACAGGCCTACTCCACAATACATCCACTGTAAAAGGTAAAAGTCCTGGTACACACCGTATGGGGTATTGAGTTTGCTTGTCTCTATGTTTTTAGCCCAGTTGGCGCTCTATGGATGATGTCTACACCACACCCGCCGCCTTTACTTCTCATGATTGTGATTCCTGGTACCAATTTTTGGCTAGGTTAACCTGAGTGACTGGGTCAATAAACAATTCCTCTATGATTGCGGTTTGAACACATGGCCATCGCAGCAGCACACTAGCCATGCGTTGTCACGACTCCCTCAACTGATTGAGTGCATTGGGATGATTAATCGTCTTAAGCGACTTCTCTTAACTGCCATGGACTTATGTGCAGTCATTTTACCTATGCAACTCGCTTTAATTTGATGTATAATACAACATGTCTGCTGCTATTTTAACAACTTCCAAGTTATAACTGTGACACATCCCTACTTCCATTTTCTGTCATCCATTTTTGTTTGGTCCACACCTACTTTTTGTTTCGCACTGAATCTCTTAACTCAGTGTATCAATTACTATACTAACTTTGGTCACGTGTTTCACCAGTCTTTCTTAATTTGCTCATATAAATCGTCACGGCTCCGTGTGTTGTACCTAGACCTGACGCGGAAGTGATGAGTGGTACCACCGCTATCTAATAAGAAGAGTGTAGTTAGACAGGATTTGTGTGACTCGTGCGATAGACACTTCAACACTTCAGCCGAATTCACTCAGAAATAAAGCTGACAGTTGACTCTTCTAAGAAGGAACTAGGGTTTTCTTCAAGGAACCACAGCTTAAAACACACGCTCCCTCCCTCTCTCTCTCTCTCTCTCTCACACAGAGAGAGAGAGAGAGAGAGAGAGAGAGAGAGAGAGAGAGAGAGAGAGAGAGAGAGAGAGAGAGAGAGAGAGAGAGAGAGAATTCGCGGTAGGCCTACATTACATTGGACAGACTCAGAAAGAACTTACAAAACTAACACAGGGACAAGAAGACAGCTTAATCTCTGAATCTCTAGCCCAGTTGGTTGTGTCGTTAACGAGAAAGACGGGGAGGAGGTGGTGGTGGACTGCGTCGTAGTTGTGTATCTCTTGGAATTTGATTGCACATTGTAATTGCTATGTTTCTTCAGTGCCCCGATGATTCATTATAAAATGTTCTTTTTATGTGTGTTTGTCATTTTCACGCGGCGAAATTTCACAGCTGGTGGTGTTTTCTGGAACTGTTCACCAGTTTGTATTTACCTTAGCAACAGAGTCCGCCTATAAACCGAGACAGTTTGAAGGGAAGTCACACAGGTAGCGTGGGGAGGGTCTATCAAACCCACGTGTTTGGTCTGAAATACCGGTACGTTTGATGTAACCGCGGTTCCGTTTGGTGTGTAGTTAGCGCATTGGCGTAGCCAGGTTCCAAAGTTGTGGGGGGGGGGGGGGGGGGCGCATATATATAACGGCACCATGAGACATAAAACATATCAAAATAGGGTACACGGGAAGTCGTTTCTTCTGGGGGGGGGGGGGGGGGGAGAGAAAGAAACCTCGCTTCCCCGAGTTTACGCTACTACGGTAGCTGTTTGTACGGTTTGACACCTGATTTACTCAGTGGTTACCGAACTGTTTCTTTTGTTCCGCATCCCACTGTCGCTGTCTGTCTGAAGTTCATATCCTTTACAATTACATAAATAAAAACACATAGTATTATTTGGCGCTCACAGAAGGAGAAGGAGGAAATAGAGACTAGAAGACGCACTAGACAACATAAAATTTGAAAGCTATAGTTACCGACCGGGATCGAACCTGTCGCCTCCAAATGACGACGGCGCCTCGCTGCAGGAACAAGTGTACTTCGACACACGACCAACTAGACACTCAAAAAACAAAGTGTCTACATTGATCATGTCTATCATACACATGAACCTAACAACTATGGAATACGGACATAATTCGTATCAAACCATTGAGATAGCATCTTAGGTCTCATAATTTATATTAAACCAGCATAGGTCAAATAACAAACACACAAACACATCGCATCCCGGTCGGTAACTATAGCTTTCAAATTGTATGTTGTCTAGCGCGTCTTCTAGTCTCTATTTCCTTCTTCTCCTTCTGTGAGCGCCAAATAATACTATGTGTGTTTATTTATGTAATTGTCTTAGTGGCCTCAACGGTTCTCCCCATTAGATTCTTTACAGGACGTAACAACAATAACCACAGCTGAAGAGGCAGGTTGAACGAGGCCGAATTTGGAATTTTTGTTTGAAAATTGGAATAGGAATTGGAATAATTATCGACAACATCGGCACCCCCAGGCACAGTATAAAATTAGACATCCGTAGTAATGATCGACAACAGCAGCGTCCACCAGGCACAGTATAAAATTAGACAGCTGTGGTAATGTTCGACAACATCGGTGTCCATCCGGCGCAGTATCAAAATGAGACACTGTACATACAAAAGACTCATAACATGTATGATTCTCGTCTATAGATTTGTGTTGTCGCCAGCGATACAGAGTTTGTGCACTGGGCTGAGACTTTCCTAGCGTGATCTAAACAGGAGATGGAATCGCTAATGAATAGTTTTCAGTGCGGTGAACATGCTTTCTGAATCAGGTCTATTCAGTGGGGGAAAAAACAACGGGAGGGGTTGCAAGGGGGGGGGGGGGGTTAACTGGTTCATGATGGTAGAGCGTCCGCTTCTATCTCAAGAATCGCCGTGCTCCAGTGTGGTTGGTGGACTATTGTTGTCCCTCTCCTCCCCCCCCCCCATATAAACCCGGCGTCGTCACCGGCATCTTCTTCTTCTCCCCTCTTAGTTTCTCTTTCACACCCTCACCTCCCCAATATTTCATATTTTGTAATTGCCCACGACAAGCCTCAGCAGATGTGGGTGGTACCCCAACCACCTATTTTTGGGAAATGGAATGAAGGTCAAGACTATATTAATATTTTGATGCGATTCCTGGGACGAATGTTGCGAATACCTTGGATTGCTAGAATAACTAACAGCGATTGGCTGGAAGAGGCTAGTGAAACTTGAACAATATAAACAACTATAATAAAGAGACAAACAACATGATTTGGTCATGTTGTGAGAAGAGAGGCATTGGAGAACATCGTGACAACTGGAAATATCAGTATGGAATGCGGCAGAGGCAGACCAAGAGAAATGATGCTAAATGGATTGATACGGTAGCATGGAGGAATATCATCAGCAGAGTTGATCCAGAACACCAAGGACCGAGATCTGTGGAGAAACATGAACGCCTACACCAGTTGGCAAGGCGCATAAGGCTGATGTTATTTTAAAACCTGCGCCCGAATCTGTCCGCCACACCCTCATCCCTCTCGCATTTCAAAAGTGCGATGCATCGCACAGTTTGGGAATTACCGTTTCACTGCTTTCACACCAGGGTGCGCAATGCCGACGCTTCGGCGCAGTGTATATTCCGGACATATTGGACAGATGTTAGGACTAACGCAGGTCGCTTTGATGAGTATCACGGTCTGCGGGTACTGTAGTGAGGGAATTGGTACCGCAGGTTGCAAGTTATGCATGCGTGTGACGATCTAAGATCCACACAGGGTTTATGGCAGTGTGAGTGAATGGCCTAAAACTTAGAATACAGATGTTCCTCTGCTCATTTGATTTACAATAATTCAACATTGCATTTATAATGTGGAGATGCGTATAGCTTAGAGCTTTTTTTCTCTATCTGTCGGCCTACCTGTCTGTCTGTCTGTCTGTCTGTCTGTCTGTCTGTCTGTCTGTCTGTCTGTCTGTCTGTCTGTCTGTCTGTCTGTCTGTCTGTCTGTCTGTCTGTCTGTCTGCCTGGTCTGTCCATCTGCATGTCTGTCTATCTGTCTGTATGTCTGTCTATCTGCTTGTCTGTCTACCTACCTATCTATCTGTCTGCCTGTCTGAGGTATGTCTCACTCACTCACCCACTCACTCACTCACTCACTCCCTCACTCAACTCACTCACTCACTCAACTCGACTCCACTCCACTCCACCCCACCCCACTCACTCACTCACTCACTCAGTGTCTGCCTGCCTACCTCCCCCCCCTCTCACTCAATGTCTGCAAGCCTACCTCCCCTCACACTCTCTCTTAACACACTCACACTCTTGAAAATAAAGTTTGTTTGTTAGTTCGTTCGTTCTTACTTATTCACTCACTCACTCACTAACTCATTCTGTCTATGACTGCCTGTCTACCTCTCCCTCTCCCTATTATTCTTTGTCCGCCTGCCAACCTCCCTTCCCAGTCTCTTCTCCCACTCACCCACTCACTCTCTATCATCCCATCCGTGCCGCCCCCCCCCCCCACCCCCCAACATTTTGTCATGTATGTACCTAGGACTGAAACTATATATTTGACCTGTGGGATTTCAGCAGACTATTGTTAAAATAATGAAAACAGTGAAAGTGTGTTACCAAGGCCCATTGGGGAACGAACAAACTTTACGAACAAACGAACAAACTTTATTTTCAAAGGATAAAAAAGTGGGCACGCAGGCCCGTCTTACATTCGGCCCTTCCAATCACTCATCTTTCATTCATCAGTGCATAGTGCATTCACATAGGGGAAAAAAACATTGTCAAATGAATATTGTAAACATAAATAATGTATGTTACCATGTTATGAGACAATTCCCCACCCACCCACCCATCCCCTATCTATCCGCGTGTCCCCCACACACACATCCACCACCCAACCACACACATACCCACAGGCACATACATTCCTCCATCCATCCACCCATCCCCCAACCCACACATCCCACACCCTTCCCCCACATACACCATCTTACCACACATCCCTCCACACACATCCCCCTCCCACCCACTCACAAAGCCAGGCACACATGCATGCATCCACCCATCCATCACCCACCCACACATCCCCCACCTTCGCACATCTCCCCACCTACATGCACACATCCTCCACCCATCCCATAACCTACCAACACTCACCCACTCACATATCCTCCACCACCCACCCACACACCCCAACCACTCAACCAAACACACATCCCCCAACCACATATCCAACACCCACACACACATATTCCCGCCAACTCACATATCCTGCCCTACCCACATGCAAAACCTGCACCCACCCACACATCCCTCATTTACACACATCCCCCACCCACACAATCCCCTCCACCCACACATCCCCCTCCACCCACACATCCCCCTCCACCCACACATCCCCCACCCACCCCCATCCTACACACACTCACCCTCCCACACATCCTCCACCCACCCACTCACCAAGCACTCCCTCCCCCCGATCTCCAATCCACAATCACACATCCCTTAACTACACATCTCACCACCCATGCACTCACACACACATCCCCACACCCATACACATATACCCTACCCACCAACACATTCCTCATCCAAAAACACACACCTTCCACCCACACACACCCCACCACCCACACACACCCCACCACCCACATATACCCCACCCACACACATCCACCGCTCACACACATCTCACCCACACACACATCCCCCACCCATACACTCATCTCTCACACACATCCATCCACTCACGTACTCATCCATCAACCACTCACACCCACACATCAGGGATGTAACGACTAGTAACACTGTAGCCTAGCATGCATCTGGTATCAAGTAGGCATGGCATGATATTGATTATCTTATTTCGTAGAAAACATTAACTGCAAAATCTAACTACTCATTAAGAAGTCTACAGAGAGTGTGAGGTGAGTTGGTTAAGGACCTACACCCTCCTAATTGCGAGATGAAAGGCAGAAGAAGCAGAATGGTCAACAAAACATCTTGTTGTTTTCAAATGTGTTTTAAAATATTTTCCTACTGGGTTTAGAACATGGGACAACCATGTTGGTAGGCAAGTGCACTTTAGAAATCCTAACACGATTAACTGTTAGGATCTCTAAAGTGCACCTGCCTACCAAAACGGTTGGCACGCATTCCAACCCTAATAGTGACAACCTGTTAATTTTGTTCCACTCTCATCGTTAGAGAGAAAGAGAGAGAGAGAGAGAGAGAGGTAGGGTGAGAGACAGAGAGAGAGAGATGGAGATTGAAGGAAGGAGTGCATTTATATGGTAAACATCTTTACATTCTTAGGTTTCAAAAGTGTTATCCTGCTCATAATTAGCAGAATTTTTTGATAAATGAAAAATAGCTGGAGAAGAGCAGTAAGACTGTATTCTTGTCAGAAGTCAAACATAACGAGCCACAATGGCAGAGCAACTAGTGTGCTTGCTTTTGAACAGTGTGTTCCTGGATCAGTTACCAGTGGTGCCAGCCTATAATTTTCCTACCAACACGACTGTGGCTGACTCAGTATTATAAAATAAGTCTTGGATAATTTTCTGAAGCAGTAAAACGGGAGCTGGGTACCTTGTCTCACAGTGCTGCCTCACAGTGCTGCCATCAGCCTTTAAAATCGCTAAAGTGTATCCTCATTTAAAAGCTGGTTCATTAGACGATTGTATCATGAGTAATTATAGGCCAATTTCCATTTTATCCTCTTTATCCAAACCGCTAGAAAAGCACATCCACAAAACAACACTAGAGCATTTAGTTCGCCACAAACTAATAGCTGACAGTCAGTCAGGATTTCGGCCAAAATATTCCTGCCATACGGCCCTAACAAACATGATAGAAAACTGGCATCAAAATATTAACGACAATACTCTATGTGGAACAATGTTTATAGACTTTAAAAAAGCATTCAATATGATAGATCATACTATCCTAATTAAAAAACTAGAAACAATGAAAGTAAGCTTTGATATAGTGACATTAATAAACTCATTCTTATTAGACAGAAAAGAGGTAGTATCACACAATAAATCTCTATCCCAAGCTATTACTAGGCTTTCTGATCATGATTTTCAAATTGATCATTTACTATTGGGAGAACCACAGATAGATAGGCCTTGAAAAACCAAATCTAACGGTACCTCAATTAGTTATGTATCTCAATTCTAAGCTGAGTTATGTAAATTTGAGTGTCGTGACCTTTGGACTAAAATTTTCACAAAAGAGTGCTCACTGGAGGATTTTTTTGCGTCCTGGTCAAAATCTGGCCCAGATTATCAAAATTTTGGTGTTTTTTGAGACTATCTGTTTTGTTTATAAACGAACATCTTAGCAACCATACATCACTGCGATCGGGGTTGCAAGGCCTAACTGGTCATGTTATTTATTTTTTGATATGATGTCTGGTGACCTAATTAGGAAGTAAAAATGGCCGCTAATTATTTTGCTAATTAATTACTATTTCACAAATTAGCGTACGTTTTCTTAATTTTAGCTTTAAAAATTACAAGATGAATTTGGTAATATGCAGAATGATGCTACAGACCTTATGGTCTCTTTGCTGTGTCAGTATGATGTGTGGTGACCTAATTAGCAATTAAAAATGGCCGCTAATTAATTACTATTTCACAAATTAGTCTACGTTTTCTAAATTTTAGCTTTAAAAATTACAAGATGAATTTGGTATTGTGCGGAATAATGCTACAGACCTTATGGTCTCTTTGCTGTGTCAGTATGATGTGTGGTGACCTAATTAGCAATTGAAAATGGCCGCTAATTAATTACTATTTCACAAATTAGCCTACGTTTTCTAAATTTTAGCTTTAAAAATTACAAGATGAATTTGGTATTGTGCGGAATAATGCTACAGACCTTATGGTCTCTTTGCTGTGTCAGTATGATGTGTGGTGACCTAATTAGCAATTAAAAATGGCCGCTAATTAATTACTATTTCACAAATTAGCCTGAATAGTTGTTATGAGGTTCGTTTAAAATAAAATTACTAAATTTGCATAAGTGTCAACAGACGAAAATGTACTAAACTAAAAGAGTTTTCTTTTCAGTTAGTAATCTTTATTAATACTATATAACATATATAATACATATGCATAATGTGGTAGAGTTTCTGGAATCAACAGGTGACATCAGTTGAATGAAAATGACAATCCTGAAAAGAAAGTGAAAAAAAAAAGATTAATAAAATGCTGTAAAATAACATGAAGAATTTATTATACATTATCATTATTTGTGCATTTCAGATTTCTGTACGTCTTTTTCAGTTTGCATCCAACTATACAGGAAGTGCACACAAGTAACCTAACTATGAATGTCCTGGCAGACAGTAAAGCAATAACGTAGTTCGAGACAGAGACAAGTAATAACTGAATCTACAACCATGGGCAGGATGCGTGAACAGCAAATTAAAAGACATTTGGCAAATAAGAACACTATGCAGAAAGCCAAAGAAGAATAATAAACCGAGCATTTATGGACTGAATTGTTCAATGTGCAATAGAAAATTAAAGGTATATTTATTTTTAAAATGTTTTACATTATAATAAATTGATCTTAAAATTATAAAGATAGATAACATGAAGAAGTTATAAATTATAAATTATTAAATTTAAATCTGACGAGAAAAGAAAAAGAAATTAATGACACTGTATATGTATTGAAAAACCTTTGTTTTACAGTATAATAAATAGATATTAAAACTATAAAGGTATAAATTCAACTCACCGTAGAAAAATGTCCTTAATTAGAGAAATACTACCTCTGTTGGCGACTGACCTGTCTTGGCATTCAATATCTCTTCTGTCTTCCAGAACCTGAAAAGAAAAAATAAAAAGATTACTAAATCTGAAAAAATAACAAAAATGCTGTAAAATAACATGAAGAATTTATACATTATTAATTGTGAACTGTAAATATGAGGAGAAAAGAAAAAGAAATTAAAGGTATATTTATTTTAAAAATGTTTTACATTATAATAAATTGATCTTAAAATTATAAAGATAGATAACATGAAGAAGTTATAAATTATTAATTATTAAATTTAAATCTGACGAGAAAAGAAGCAATTAAAGATACTGTATATTTATTTTTAAAAAGTTGTACATTATAACAAATAGATTTTAAAACTATAAAGATAAATCTCAACTCACCGTAAAAAAATGTCCTTAATTAGGGAAATACTACCTCTTTTGGTGACTGATCCGAGACAAAAAGTTTCAACCTGGAAAAATAAAGCAAAAGATGAATTATACATAGAGATGAATTATATACATTATATAACAGGAATTACAAATAAAATAAGTACTTACAAATTGTTTCTTACCTTTGAAACAAGTGACAGTTTAGCAGCGCTTACAATCTAAAAAAATTACCAATCTAAATGCTAAATAAAAACTACTGACTTATCACGTCAAATAATAATATATCAAAGAAAACAAGATGCCCAATAATAAAGCTAGAGAAACGATAAATAACCATTGGCGAAATCTACTAAGAAATGCTTCAAAGTAATTTGCCAGGTGACGGCAACTGATGGGTCGTCATCCTCCTTCCAGTGAAACAGGTCAATTCCTTTGTTTAACTTATCTTTCCTTGCACGGGTGTCCACGTCCATCACCATCTCATGGTACACAACATCCTTGCCATCCTCCTGCCACTCATGACGTAACAACAGATTAGACAAAGCATGGTCATCAACAATAAATTTTTTCAGTTTCTTTCTGGACTTTAAATCTAAATTGCTAAACATGTCTAAATCAAGTAATGATGGATTTAATCCCACCCTATCAACTACAGACTTCAGCTTTTTTTCGCAATCTGCTCTGATTTGTTCATCAAATCTTTGCAATATAGTCTTTTCAACAGCTTTCTGTCTCTCTTTATTTTTCTTCGTAACGTTAGGTCCTTGCCGAATTGCAAAATCAACTAGTTTCTCTTGCTCATCTGCTGGATGTAACCTCAGCCACTGCAGAGTTTTATTTTGCCTAGCCTTCACCTTATCATCGATGAAGCCAATTTTGGCGTGCGGAGCTCTCCGTATTAAAGCATCCGTCATACCTAGAGTCCGCTCTGCATGCATGTTATGCATCGGAGCTGAAGCTGTAGTCGCTGTAATCTCAAATGATTCATTACTAGACTGCCCATCACTACCGTCACCTAATTGCCTAGTAAGTGTTTCTATAAAAGCAGCTGCTAATCTTTTCACTGTTTCCAGGAACTCATCCATATTGTCATTGGCCATCTCCAGGTGTTCAAATTCTCCAGGTGTTTCGTTCAGCATTGTATTACCAAATACATCAGATGTCGTGGTGATCAAGTCCTCCGGTGTCGCAAGTATTCCTCTCAGCCTCCGAATGCATGGTTGGAATTCTGCAGCCTGGATGAAAGGAATGATACAAATAAATATGACATTCTGCAGCCTGGATGAAAGGAATGATACAAATAAATATGACATTCTGCAATCTGGATGAAAGGAATGATACAAATAAATATGACATTCTGCAATCTGGATGAAAGGAATGATACAAATAAATATGACATTCTGCAGCCTGGATGAAAGGAATGATACAAATAAATATGACATTCTGCAATCTGGATGAAAGGAATGATACAAATAAATATGACATTCTGCAATCTGGATGAAAGGAATGATACAAATAAATATGACATTCTGCAATCTGGATGAAAGGAATGATACAAATAAATATGACATTCTGCAATCTGGATGAAAGGAATGATACAAATAAATATGACATTCTGCAATCTGGATGAAAGGAATGATACAAATAAATATGACATTCTGCAGCCTGGATGAAAGGAATGATACAAATAAATATGACATTCTGCAATCTGGATGAAAGGAATGATACAAATAAATATGACATTCTGCAATCTGGATGAAAGGAATGATACAAATAAATATGACATTCTGCAATCTGGATGAAAGGAATGATACAAATAAATATGACATTCTGCAATCTGGATGAAAGGAATGATACAAATAAATATGACATTCTGCAATCTGGATGAAAGGAATGATACAAATAAATATGACATTCTGCAGCCTGGATGAAAGGAATGATACAAATAAATATGACATTCTGCAATCTGGATGAAAGGAATGATACAAATAAATATGACATTCTGCAGCCTGGACGAAAGGAATGATACAAATAAATATGACATTCTGCAGCCTGGATGAAAGGAATGATACAAATAAATATGACATTCTGCAGCCTGGATGAAAGGAATGATACAAATAAATATGACATTCCATAATCCATACTCACTCCAAGCTGATATCCTCGTCCTCCGTCTGGTTCATAAAAGAACTGCATCCAAGGCCCGGTCAAATATTTGGAAAACAATCCAAGCACTTGCACTTGAATCTGGATGCTGCGGTCACTCAAGCCATTCATGATTTTATTACACAAGTCTCTGGTCTGCCTGGATCTCACAAACTTCATAATAATGTCGCGGAGACTGTGCACGGTGGCCGCCATGTGGAACATGACATTGAGGCGATTGCCCACATACCGCAGAATGATGCTAGGCTGGACGTTGTGCATCTTCAAAAAGTTCCAAAATGCAGCTGGATCACCTGAACCTTCTTTATACCTGCTAAACAAACATTGTACACATTTAAACACTAGTAACTCAAGTTTTTTTTTAAATAATCTAATATGAGATTTACATTTATGTTGATAGAAGCTCTGTAAGAATTACCTCAGTAATTTTTAAAAAGTACATTGTGTCAGGTAAGTAAATCAAGTTTTTTTAAATTCTAAATATGAGATTTACATTTATGTTGATAGAGAAGCTCTGTAAGAATTACCTCAGTAATTTTAAAAAATACATTATTTATTAAATACTTGAAGTTTGTAAGGTAAGTAAATCAAGTTTTACAAAAATCTAATATTTAAAAAAATATAATATGAGATTTACATTTATGTTGATAAAGAAGCTCTGTAAGAATTACCTCAGTCTAGATATTTGATAGATCAGTTCAACAGCACGGCATCCTAAGGGTGGTAGACCATCTGAAGAGGACCTTCCTTTCTCCACATCCATCTGATGAAGAACTTTTTTTGCAGCATTGGCCAGTCCATCCATGGGGTGTAAGCTGCATTTTAACTCAACAATTTTCCCCATCCCCATCGTCCTCTCTAGTTTTGTGTGTACACAGTGATTGGCCGCTGCCCTGTCAGACATGGTGCAGCAAATTTTTTTAAAAATTCTGTCTCTGACCTCTGCATCATCCAGGTTAAAAGCACAGCTGTATGTTTTACAAACATCTGCAAGAGCCTGGTTAATATGTTCATGTATCTGCTCTGTTGCTCCACATGCAATATAACTAACATTCATAGTTAACGAACGTACTGTACCATCTTGGTTGGCCACTGAGACGTGCACTTCATTAATGTGCATCCCGCCCTTGGTTGTGGCATCCCAGGCTAATGTAGCACTGACGCACTGATCCAGTGCTTGACCAACCTGCACCTCTGCCAGCACGCCCAGTTCAACAGCCATCTGTGCTACCGTGCTAACACAAGGAAGATCTGAAAAAGTACTCTCAAAAAGAGTTAGTCCTATGCTACGAAACAAGTCGCATACATTTCCAACGCTAACATTATGTAGTAAAAAGTCGTAAACGCACTGACGGAAAATAAAATCATACTTTTCTTTTTTCTTTGTCTGGATTATTTTCCTACCATTGTTGTTTTCTGTGTCTTCAACCTTTTCTTCCAATATGGAAACCTGATTTTCATAATAAGAATGGATTTTTCCAATATCTTTTTGGTATTTGCTTACCACCTTTTCATGCAACTTTTCCATCTGCTCTCTTTCCATGATACCAGTCTTATTTAAGTCTTTATACTCCATCTTCTGTATTTTACCTGTTTCTACAACCTTGACAATCTGGTTCTCCAGACGTCTGTTGTCCACCAGCAATGTCTTGTTTTTCTCGAGACTGTTATTCAGGAGTATTTCTTGTTCATCTACTCGCTGTCTCAAAAGGGCCAGCTGCACCAGTTTTCTCATTGCATCATAATGTCGTTCCTTCAAAGCTAGAAATTTTGATTTCCAAGCCTCTGCTGACTGCGTCTTCCTTTTGATTTTCTCATTGAGTCTTTTCAATGAAAACTGTGGTTTCTGTTTTCTACGTGAAGTTTTTTCAAGTTCTCTTACCTGTTCCTTTAAACGTCTGATCTTACCGTTCATATTCAGAATTGCCCGTTTCTTGTATACACAGTTTGGGCAATCTCTTTTAAGTTTCCTAGGTGATGGCAAGCCACTGCACACAGAAAAAGAAGGCAACATTAATGATGCAGAAGATTGTGTTGGTGTTTGTGGAGTGTCTGTTTCCATGATCAGTGTCTCTGGTGGTGTAGATGTGGCTTCAGGGTGTTTTGGGGGTGATGTATGTTCAGGTTGTGAAGAAGCAGGTGCAACTGTGAGACTCTTGAATGTGATACAAAGTGGCTCAACGAAAAGTCTAATCAGTGACTGCCATTCTGTTGCTAAATTTAATTTTTTATGTAAAATAAGTTTTTTAAATTCATATAGATGAGTTTTAAGACTTCCCTCAAGTAACTCCATGCCAGGATCATTTGCCTGCACAATCGCTTTAACTTCTTTAAGCACATCTGGTACAGAACGACGATCCACTATCAACAGCTGGGCAATGTAGCCTTTTTCAATGGGATATCCAGGTTCAAACACTGACAGATGCGATCTCAGATGATCAAGATTCCTTTTTCTTGCCATGATAAACCTAATGAAAAATAGTAAATAAAAGCAAACAGTTAAATAAAAATTAAATGCATCTTATGATCTTTAGGAATTTTTTTTTTTTAACAAAGTGATTACACGCAATGCTGGCTTCGTGGCTTAGAGGTTATGACTGTTCTCTGTAATCTCGTATACTCTCGTGTGACGGTCAGAATCAGCAGTTGGTTCGAATCGCATTGGTAACATACGGGGTATGTGAGACGGCCGCTCAGAAAGCGTAATCTTGCCAAGGAATCAACATACAGCTGAAAGATGGTGTTGACAGCAATGTCCTGTAAAGGATATGCACAAAAAAAAAAAAAGATTATACGCAGCGCGCTGCAAATAATGCCTCCCTATGAACTCTGCCTACGAACTCCGTAGCTTTTAGCAACGACCCACAGGAGTCTCCGAAACATTTAACTCGTAAACCGAAGGACGCGGCCCAGAATCGAACCCACAACCTTCAGAGCACGAGTCAAACGGCTTGACCACTTCGCCACAGAGACTCCCAAAGAAATATGTATAAAAATATAATCAGAAAGACAAGAATAAAAGCTTAACAGGTTGGAGATATCAAAAACATATAACTTATCTTAAATTTAAATATTATTTAACATCTACAATATTTTTACAATTTTTCAATTACATATTCTGCCAGAGCGGAGAATACAACAAAGTCATCCATGGACGGATTTGAAAAATGACTATGTATCACTTGATTAAATATTTTTAAAGCAACAAATCAAACTATCTTTAGAAATTATTTGATATTTTGTATCTTATGATTCTACATCTCCAGTGTTTCAATAAAAACAGACACTAGTGTGATATGTGCTGGGATGCCGCCATTGTGAATTTTTCCGATTGTAAAGATGTAACTAGGTTGTCTCACAAAATAATTTTTTTTCCACACCTCTGCATAACGAATCTTGCTAGATCCTCTATAGTTGTGTGCAAAAATGGACACAGCATTCATAAATGTACAATAAAGTATAATTCTCTTGATAAGACATTTATCAATACAAATAAAACTGTGAACCAGTCAATTAAATTTCAGCAATGGACGATGGACAAGTTTGAAAACTGACTTGACTTTCATAAATTTTAAGTCAAGTAGCAAGATGAACAATAAATACAATAAATATAAAGCAACAAAATAAATATGTAATAGAATTTAAACGTATATTGATATTTTGTTTAACTTTGTGATTGTAAATCTTCTTGTTTATTAAAAAAAAAAGCAAACACCAATTAAATATGCCGCGATTCCGAAATTATGAATTTAAAGAGTACACACCTTGGCCAAGTTCACAGGAATTTTTTTTTCTAACTCGTCCGCATAACGAATATTGTTGAAAGTCAGCATTTATATGTAAAATTGGATGCGCAGTTCAAAAATGCAGGTTAAATTAGCATACCTTTGATAATAAACAAGCCAAACTATAAACTTCCTTACCTTTGTCAAATAGTGGGAAATATTCTTCAAACAATTCACTTTCAACGGCGTTCAAGCATGCAGGAATGAAGAATAACCTTTTGACCCCTCGTTAAAGTTGTCGTTCACAATTTTCATAAAAATAGTTTCGCATTTATCCAATAGGAAAAACGATAGGGTTATTTTCGTATACTGCAGTCACGGGCCACCGGAAACGGTCCTCGGATCTGATGACCTTGAACTTTCCGAAAAAAAGGCGTCCTCCGTTAGCAACGAAATAGCTACTATTACCATTAATATTGGAGTACCTCAGGGGTCTATACTTGTTATTTGCCATTTATATAAATGATCTTCCCTTATATCTGTTATCCTCCTGCGATTTATTTGCAGACGACTGCACAGTATATTCAAACGCTATTGATCGTAATGTGCTAGAATTATCCTTGCAACAGGAAATAAATAGTGTAGTTAACTGGAGTCATGCAAACCGCATGCAAATTAACATTTCTAAAACAAAATCTATGTTAATAGGAACGAGGCAAAGACTTCAGACTCTAAACTCGCAGGGAACTCTTCAGCTGCACATTGGTAGCACACCTATAGAAAGTGTAACCGAGCACAAGGCATTGGGTCTTATCATAGATCAAAATCTATCCTTTAATTCCCACGTTCATGCTCTAGTTAAACAAATAGCCAAAAAAGTATACCAACTTGCCAAAATTAAAAACTTCCTCGACGAAAACACAAAAAAGATATTCTATTCTTCCCACATACAAACACATATTGATTATTGCTCCACAATCTGGGATGGATGCTCCAGATCAATAACAAAATGCCTTTATTCGCTCCAGAAAAGGGCAGTGCGTCTAATCAATGGTGATAAGTTTACAGACAATCCTAACCTACATGAACGTCTTCAGTTACTGCCACTCCACAAACGCCTACTTTTTAATAAGGCTAAACTAACTCACAAAATCCTATTTCAAAATGCCCCAAGCTACCTTTGGCCATTGTTTAAATATAACGCAAGACATAGTGAACGACTAAATATACTTCATGTCCCTAAACCTAGGATAGACTTATATAAAACAAGCTTAGCATACTCTGCCACTCAGTTGTGGAATAATCTTCCACAAGAAATCAAAGACACCACCAATCATTATACATACAGTCGCAACCTGTTTGAACACTACCTCAAAACCACATGCCCCCTTAAAAAAAAAAAACAGCAACAAAGACAATAATAATGTAAATTATCTCGAACGACAACTAGCCAAAAAAAAACAAAAAACATTCCCATATGTGTGGCACGTTACACCCGTCTTGGGTATTTATGATGCCCATGTTAAACATTGCCTCAATGAGTCATGTATTATTGATTATTTTTCATGTGTTTTAATGCTTATTGTTCTTTTGTTGTCAAAGAATTGCTTCATAAGAGATGTTGAATGAAAGAATGTATGAGAGGAAATAGAGAAGAAGGGCAGAATGTCAGACGGGCCTGCGTGCCCAATTCTTAACTCTTTGAAAATAAAGATTTTTGTTCGTTCGTTCGTTCGTTCGTTCGTTTGTTCGTTCATTCATTCGTTCGTTCATTAGTTCGTGCTGTGACTAGTGTATGTGAAAGCCTAACACTTCACAGGCTGCTGCAGTATCTGCCATGGGATGTTCTGTGTTCTCCATGTCTTTGAATGCTATAGTGTTTGTTTTTTGTTTTTTTTCATCTGCAAAGAAGGTAGTCTGCCATTGCTTTCCTTCTTGGCAGTGACCAGACTGGTTGATGACCGTGGCTTCTGTCTCTACAAAAGAGATTCTCTACCTGGCATCGTGAACTTAAGACCACAACGAACAACTGTGTCGGCTGGTCTCTAGCTCATTCCACCACCTGCTGCCATGGGATACCTTTTCCATAATTGTATGATATATTGTATTATCTGTAACAACATGGACCCTGGCTTGTGGGGTTCACATTTGCTGTTTACAATAGAGGGGAGGCGGGAAGAGGAGTTGAAGTATGTGTTTGTGTAGTACATTTCATACAAGATTATTATTTTATTTATGCGCTCGCTCGCTTTGAACTCAAGTGTAGTCTATACGCACTACTAGTAGCATGGGACTTAATTTTGCGTGTGGATTAGCTTTCCCTATTACTAGTGTCTCTCGCCATCTGGCCAACCCATCTGACTTCTGAGGCACTTGTAATTTACATCCCCAAGTCAAGGACGAGAAGTCACTATTGTAGTCCAGCTGTCCGGTGTAGGGGTTGAACCCTTTACCTTGCCATCAGCACACCGCATGTTTAAGAACGCACGTTCTTATCCATTAAACCATGCAGACTGCTATGAGATTATAGGGGAGGAAGAAAACTTTAAATTTTTAAGAGGACTTGTGTGCTTGTTAAAATGTAAAGGTAGTCACGTAGAAGACACTGCTGTTGGGATGTCTGGGAACATTGCACTCATGGTCTGAATAACAGTCTGAATATAAACCCATGACCATCTAAAATGATGATCAAGAATATCCTTTATGAATGTATCATGTACAGATATTTGAGATCCCAATTATGACCCTTGTCTGGTTCATGAAAAACTAGAGATTTAACATCCCATAGGCTAAAATAAGTTTTATATCTAGTTCTGTATTATACATGTGAGATAGGGTGCAAGAAGAAGATGATGATGATGATGATGATGTTGGGACTATATATAATATCACCCACATGTTCACAGGACCAGTTGGTTTTGAGGCCTGTGATGGTCAACTTGATGACATCAAGTGAACTGTACTGCCAGGCATGTAGCAATATGTTTCCCGAGACTCACACCCAGTGGCAAGGTAATCTCATTTCGTGCTTGTTAGAATCTGTTTTGGACTGTTTGGCCAGTTTAACTACTCATCATTTTTTTGTTTAATTGTTTATCCTGGAATCTGTGATGAACTTGCTAATGTATAATGTTGGTTCTTAACCCTACTAGACCGCTGTACCATTTTTTCGATAATTTCCTAATCTGCCGCTATACCGCTGTACCAAATTTTCGGTATTTTGCCTAGAACGTGAAAAAAATGTGTCACAAACTAAAAATAACCAACCAATCGTGGTCAAACCGCATGGTTAGCCATTGCAAATGTCTGCCCCCATAGGTTTGAATTGACTTTGTGTGATTTAACGCGAACAATTCTGAAAATTCACAATAAAACGAGCGGCTGATGAACCAAGCACTTCAGCAAGAAAGCGAAGTAGGTCTAGGCTTTTCACAGTCCAACAGGTGATCGATACTTTGGTTTATTCAGACTGGATTGGCACACAAAGGTGGAATATTGGCGCTAGATGAAAGGTAGAACTATTTTCAACAATGTCTCCAAGTTACACCTGATTCTAACCACTTAATTGCATGTAACTAACATTTTTCTATATCATGTTGGTTTTTTCTTTTTAATGCTCAGGAGCCCAGGTAATAGGAACAGTTTGGATTCAGGGCCTCTGGTCTGGTAGGGTTAATTGAATGCAGAGATTGTCCAATTCTGGTACAATAATTGTTGTTTAAATTCACATAGCAGTTTCATTTGTCATTGTTCTTTCTCAAAACCACAAAGAAATCATTACTTCTTAAATCAGTGAAGCGATGATCTTTCTTTTCTTCTTTCCATATAATCTGGGAGCTTGAGATTAAATCATATCATTATTTGCATGTCTTTTAATGTCCTGCCTTCTCTTCTTTAACATCTGCTGTATATGTCTGTTAGCTGTGCACTTTATGGTTATAATTGGTATTTGTTTGTAACCTTTCTTTAATATAAACAAAGTTTATGCATGAAAGGCATAGGCATGTGCACAGGCAGCAGTCTATGAGGATATTTAGCATCTATTTTTTTATCTTTTCTTGTAGAACGCTGATCACTTATGGGTTTTTCCTAGTGCAACAATAACAACTGGACTCTTTTTTTTGTTAGACAATTTTCTTAAACATTTCTGACTGAGTTAGCTTGAAAACAGTATGTTTGGTCTCTTATTAGATTTTGATTTTTTTGTCTTACATTAGAACATAACTGTTGTATGTCCAGTAACCTCTTGTCCACCTAAAATATGGTTAGTAAAGAGTAGTATAGTTTTTCTCATCACGTCCTAATCCACCTGTAAGAGGTGGCCCTGGAAATGTACAGCATCATGGCAGTCTGCTAGAGAATGTGTGGATTCAGGGGTGGTGACAAAACTGGTCTGACTATGCTGTGTTGAATTCACATGTGTTGGTTGAAGTGTGAAACTATTGGAGTTTCTTTATACATAGGCATGGCACAGTCAGTGTGCTTTTCAAGATGAATGAGGAAGAAAAAGGATGCAGAGAATGAGAAGTTGGTGAAGGAGGAGGAGGAGAAGAAGAAGCTAGTAGATGAGAAGGAAAATAAACTGGTGGAGGAGAAGAAGGAAAAACTGGTGGTTGAGGACGAGAAGGAAAAGAACCTGGAGGGGAATGTGGAGGAGAAGAAGAAGCTGGTGGAGGAAGAGGAGAAGAAGTTGGTGGAGGAGAAAAATAGGGAGAATAAGCTGGCTGGGGAGAAGGAGAAGAAGAAGTTGGTTGAGGAGAAAGAGAAGGAGAAGAAGTTGGGTGGAGGAAGAAGAGAAGAAGGAGCTGGTGGAGGAAGAGGAGAAGTAGAAGTTGTTGGATGAAAAGGAAAAGAAGAAGTTGATGGAAGAGAAAGAGAGATAGAAGAAGCTGGTGGAGGAAG
The DNA here is from genome assembly GCA_963921405.1 of Cepaea hortensis. Classification (NCBI taxonomy): domain Eukaryota; kingdom Metazoa; phylum Mollusca; class Gastropoda; order Stylommatophora; family Helicidae; genus Cepaea; species Cepaea hortensis. The sequence goes on along the minus strand of OY992887.1, from coordinate 43,328,678 downwards.
AGGAGAAGAAAAAGTTGATGGTGGAGAAAAAGAAGGAGAAGAAGCTGGTGGAGGAGAAAGAGTGGGAGAAGAAGCTGGTGGAGGAGAAAGTGGAAGAAGAAGCTGGTGGAGGAGAAAGAGAAGGAGAAGAAGCTGGTGGAGGAGAAAGTGGAAGAAGAAGCTGGTGGAGGAGAAAGAGAAGGAAAAGAAGCTGGTGGAGGAAGAGGAGAAGAAGTTGGTGGAGGAGAAAGTGGAAGAAGAAGCTGGTGGAGGACAAAGTGGAAGAAGCTGGTGTAGGAGAAAGAGTGGGAGAAGAAGCTGGTGGAGGAGAAAGTGGAAGAAGAAGCTGGTGGAGGAAGAGGAGAAGAAGTTGGTGGAGTAGAAAGAGGGAAAAGAAGCTGGTGGAGGAAGATAAGAAGAAGAAGTTGCTGGAGGAAGATAAGAAAGAGTGGGAGAAGAAGCTGGTGGAAAAGAAAGAGGGAGAAGAAGCTGGTGGAAAAGAAAGAGGGAGAAGAAGCTGGTGGAGGAAGAGGAGAAAGAGGTAGAAGAAGCTGGTGGGGGAAGAGCGAGAAGAAGATGGTGGAGGAGACAGAGAGAGAATAAGCTGGTGGAGGAGAAGAGAGAGAAGAAGCTGGCTGGGGAGGAGGAGAAGAAGAAGTTGGTGGAGGAGAAAGAGGGAGAAGAAGCTGGTGGAGGAAGAAGAGAAAGTGGGAGAAGAAACTGGTGGAGGAAGAGGAGAAAGAGGGAGAAGAAGTTAGCTGGGGAGGAGGAGAAAAAGAAGTTGTTGGAGGAGAAAGAGGAAGAAGAAGCTGGCTGGGGAGGGGGAGAAGAAGAAGAGGAATAGGTGGATGAGGTGTTGGTGGGGAAGGATACTTCTTCAAGTATTTTTGAGTGATATGTTGTTATATATCCATTGCATTTAGCATTGCATATTTCTGATTCCTTATTTGTTCAGGTCATTGGAGCATCATCCAGGTGCTATCAAGGAAAGGCATTTACATCGCAGACGTCCAAGATTCGTCTGTGACAGAAACGGTACTTGTCCAGACTGCACCCATCAGATTGGTCAGTCAGTATTTATGTCTTGTCCGTTACTGTTAAACATCAGTTGACAGAATTAAGTACAGCTTGAAGAATTGTCGGTAGCAGACACACAGTAACTTAGAGGCACGATGTCCCATTATAACCCTCAGAAGACTGGATGCGAATCACAATCTGGATTTATCCAAAATAAGGAATCTGAAGATGGTGTTCTCCCCTCTGATCCCGGGGTTATGAATTGATGTCTGATCTTCTCAGATAAACTTGGAAAACTAGGAGGACCATGTGCATGTTAAAAGGTGAAGGTAGTCCCATCGCAGACACTACTGTTGGGATGTGAAGTGTTACTTCTGTGAAGTGCGGTGGCCAGTTACCTTCATTCATGTCTATTCCAGATAGTAAATTCTGCAAATTGCCTGTTAACCATTTTTACGAGGCTGGATCTACCCTAGAACTGGACTAGTTGAAAAAAATTCTGCCTGTGCTGGGAATTCAACATGGACCGCTGTTTTGACGGGCGTTCCCTTTAACCACTGTAACACGACAGTTGCTATGTTTATGTTGCCCATTCTAATAATCCCTTAGTAATTGAAAATACTTTATTGGGACAGTCATAACATCTGATGGGAGGTGCCTGAAGAGATTAGAACAATAATCGCTACGGTCAAGGTAGTCTTTTGCAAGGTGAAAAACATACTGACCAATAGAAAGATGTCAATTGCAACGAGGGAAAGAGTGTTGAAGTGCTACAAAGAACCTGTACTTTTGTATGGATGTGAAATGTGGACAATGTGCAAACAAGATGAAAAACATCTAATGGCAGTGGAAATGTGGTTTCTGAGGAAAACGCAAAGAATAACATGGACAGACAGAAAAACCAATGAGCAAGTTCTATAAGAAGAAATGCAAATCGCAAATTGATTAGAGAAATTAAATGTGGACACTCAAAATTTTGTGGGCACGTTATGAGAAGAAATAAACTAGAGATCTTGGTAACAACTGGCAAGGTTGTGGGGAAAAGAACAAGGGGAAGGCAGAGAAGTAAAAACCTGGATGGCTTGGCCACGTGGTGTGGTCGAGACAAGAACACAGAGCGGATTCACGACTCTGGTGATCATGTAAGATGCAGAAACATGACTCCCCATGCTTATTGACATGGCACTTGATGACGATGATGAATTGAAAATACTAGAATAAATGTAGACTATATTTCAAAATGATATAACCTACCCACGAAAGCGTATATCCAGCATGTGTAGTTCTGATATACACTCTTTTGTATCCTTGCTGGTGCTATTGTGTTTGCGTACTGTATGGAGATTCTCATTGTGTGGTCTATGGGAGGAGACTGGGGCACCTTGGAGTTGGTGTTTACTGAAAATGATCCTTAGAACTTTAGTAGAAAGTCAAACCAACCATAAAAGTAATAATCTGCCCTACTGGAGCAATGTTTTTGGAAAAATTGAGATAGCTCAAAACTGAGACATTTCAACAAGTCGCCAGTCATGGATTTTTCCCAAAAATTTTAAGTTGCTGGATCACTAGGAAATTAGTCTAAAACAATGTGCTGACACTAGATGTGGCCATAAAAGTAATAACCTGCCCTACTGGAGCAATGGTTTTGGAAAAATTGATATAGCTCAAAATTGAGAAATTTCAACAGGTCGCCGGTCATGGATTTTTCCCAAAAATTTTAAGTTGCTGGATCAGTAGGAACTTAGTCTAAAACAATGTGCTGACAATAGATATGACCATAACCCCAGGAAGGTTAACCTGGTCAACAAATGCCCACAGAAGTCAGATGTGTCAGCCTAGCGACGCAAGAATGCAACTCTGATGTAAACAGGCACAACGCAATCATGTCCGAAAAAAAAACTCTCAGGATGAATGCAGAAGGAGAAGAAGAAGAAGAAAACTAACCAAAGCATACACGTGATAGGGAGGGAGGGGTGGAGAAGAGAGAGAGAGAGAGAGAGAGAGAGAGAGAGAGAGAGAGAGAGAGAGAGAGAGAGAGAGAGAGAGAGAGAGAGAGAGAGTGTCATGTCAGTCTGCACCTTATAGTCATCATATAATCCCACAGCCTCCTGTGTTTCAAATTGCCAGTCATTTCCAACACAGATGTTTCTTCTGCCACAATTTCAGTCAGTCTCCAGTCTCTTTTACGTTTTCCTGTCTATCTATCCCTTGAACCTTTCTGATGTTTGTAAACAGTTGCTGTTGAGTCTGGTGTGAATAAACAGTCACCTGTCGGTCATTTTCTTTCAGGACATCTTCTTACCCTTTTATCTGTCCGTATTGTTCTCAGAATTCTTTTACAGAACCACTACTCTGCATCCTCCTACTGGTCGGATATTATCCGTGATTTACTTCATTCATCAGAATTGGTTCAATATTATCCATAAAGATATGTTACATATAACATTCTTAATCTTGTGGTTCACGTGAGCTGTTGTTGATGTCATCTGTTTAACACAGCTTCCATTTGCTGTTAACATATTATTAAACTAATTGAAATCACAGTTACAGTTTGTTTCACAAAGCATTCTAATTTTACTGTTGCTCTTTTAAATAAGAGTTATATACTTATCACCAACCAATTGCTGTTTTATTAATATGTAATAGTTCATGATTGTATTTTAATGTTACGTTCATGATTATTTTGTATTAGAAAGCCCATTTGGCATTGATTGATGCGCTGATGAAAGCATATACATGTGAAGTTGCCAGTGTAGAGAAAGTGGTTAAAGCTGTTAGGTAAGTTTTCTTACCACAAAACTGGTAAATCTCATCTCACTGGTTTTTGTATTTTTTATCTGGTATCAGCCATTTAATGTGAGAATGCATTATATCCATTTTTTTAAATATGTTTTCTTCCTGAAAGAATGTAAACAGGATATTTTTGTCAGAAGAAATTAAACTAGTACCAAACTTAGTATATTAAACTCTAATGTTAAATAATTACTGCTGATTGGATCAGAAACATGGATAATTATGAAAATAATTAGTTAGTCATGGTTCCTACTTCACTGCAAAGGGTTGCCCCAAAATGCTCCGTTGCTGTGCCAGTGAATATTGCACAAAATGCTCCTCAGTGCCTCATGTGAAAAGTGGACCATACAGGAGTCTGACAAACCAACAGCTTGCACAGGTATACTATGCTTAATGGCGCTGCCAGAATGCCAACACAAAAGTCCACAACAAAAAATACAGTTCATCATCGATGGAAGAGACAGTCACTAGAAAACCAGCAGCCACACATTACTGCATCCAGTAAGTTTGGCAACCAGCCGGCCGCCATTTTTCTGAACATGCAGTTCATGATACAGACAACTGCGGACAGATGTAAAAGCAGTCCGTGAAAATAATTAGTAATAAACTACAGATGTTGATGTCTGCTCAGAATAGAGGGACTTGAATAGTATGACAGAACTGTAAATATAGAGCTTAGGGAGAGAACTAGACAGATTGCAGCTACTCAAGTTGTGAGGGAAGTCACTGGCATGGTATATACAACCTGATAGTCCTTCCACTGGAACCCATGGGCAAGTGAAATAGAAGGAAACCGAAATAAGCATGGAGAAGGCTATTAGAGACCGAGGTGAATAATATGGGGAAACATGGAGGAAGCAGCAACAGATAGCAAAAGATAGGATGGCTTATTCTCTAGTAGGGGATAAAGAGCAGAAGAAGAAGGTTATGTTTGTATTGATACTATCTTTCTATTAGCAGTGCATGTTGTGGCCGATAGTAGATCTGTTTTCAGGAGTTTGTTTGAATTTGCACTTTGAGTGATTGCATTTGATTCTACAGCTATTGTTAAAACATTTTCTGGCTATTTTTATCAGTATTTGAATGACAAGTAAGCATGCAGCTACTTAAGAGAAGAGAAAGTTAAGCACATGGACGCAAAATCCATGAGTTAAATGGATATATTTGGACCTTTATTGCCAAATGTTCTTGATAGGAGACACACTAGCGGCTTGCCTGTAACTTTTTCTTTCACATTGTCCAGGTTATAATTGTTAAATAAATCCTTGACAATCATATATAAAATCAGTATACTTTTGGATAAAATGTTAACAGCATATGGAAACTAAAAGATACAACAGGGGAAAAACTTCATGCCCGTTAAGAATTAAAATGTAGGTCAGCATAGTCGAATTGATAAGAGTACATGCTCTTAAACATTCGGTGTGTGGATGCCAAGGTAAGGCGCTCAGCCCCCTACATCGGTCAGTTGGACCAAGTTTGGGGACATAAATTGCAAGTACCTCATAAGTTGGAGTGGGTTCACTTGATGGCGAGGCACACTGGAAATACAGAAAGCTAATTCACACACAAAAATCAGTTCAGTGCACCAGGAGTAGTAGCACATGTATGGACTACACTTGAGTTCAAAGCGAGCGAACGCAAAACATAAAAGACAATATTGTCATGTTATGTAGTGACATTAAAGTTGCACTTGTGTTTATTGTAAAATCTGTCTGTATAACCAATGATCTGTAAAGTAAACTCAATTATTAGCACAAATTAAGAGAAGGAGTATTAAATGATTTCTTCAACTCTATGAAATGTTAGAATCTCACTACCTATAGCCTTTAGTGTGACATATCAAACATTCAATTGTTTAAAGGAACTTTTGCACATTTCTTCAAATAATAGTAGTCATGGGGTCATTTATGGACTTCATCATTCTGTTCATGAGTGCAGTTTATTTGGCGACCTGGGGGTCATCGCATCACTGGAGATAAGGAGTTCATGCTCTGTGTGATGCATTCGGTGGGCTATTCTATAGATATAGACTGGGCCATATGGATTCAAACATGGTGCAATGAAGCTGATCCTCATATTAAAACGGTTTAAAAATCCTTTTAATAACACATTGTTAAACGTCACATAAATTGATGCAGATTTCTTGATATAATAATACAGTGCTTCTCCTCAAATGAACTGATGCATATTTCTTAATATATTAATAATACTGTGTTAAACGTCACATAAACTGATGCATATTTCTTAATATAATAACCCAGTGTTAAACGCCACATGAACTGGTGCAAGTTTCTTGATATAATAATAGAGTGATTCTTGTCACATGAACTGGTGCAAGTTTCTTGATATAATAATACAGTGATTCTTGTCACATGAACTGGTGCAAGTTTCTTGATATAATAATACAGTGATTCACATCACATGAACTTATGCAAATTTCTTGATATAATACTACAATGCTTCATGTCATATAAACTGATGCAAATTCCATGTTAGAGTAATACAGTGCTTGAGCTGATGAACATCTTTCATATAATAATACAGTGCTTCACATCAAATAAACGGATGCAAAGTTCTTGATATAACAATCTATCAACAAATCAGGTGTCATCTCCACAATGAAGGCTGGCTGCAATGGATCTCCAGCACTGTCTGTCTCTCGTCTTGATTGTACATTCTTTTAGATTGATGTTCGTCTATCTCTTGATGTCATCTTCCCACTTGTATCATTGTCTGTCTCTTGCTCTCTTTCCCCCAACCTTGCCTTCCAGTATGGTTTTTTATAAGAGTTATATCTTTTAACATGGCCAAATATTTCACTTGCCTCTTTTTTTATTTCTTTCATCAACTTTATTTTCATTCCCAGTTTTTCTAGAACCTCTACATTTGAGTGTTTTTGTTTTCATGCAATATGACATATTCTTCTGTATATCCACATCTCCAAGGCCTCTGTTCGACTTTTTGTTCAATACTGTGTTTCAAAACACCAGACTTAAGATGTACATTTCTGGATATAAAAATACGCTTCACATCACTGAAATTATAGATAGTTAAAATGAAGGGATCAGTATTTCAGTGATATAATTTATTCATGACATCTGATGTTCCCAGGCGTTTCACAACATTCCCGGCTTCCAGTGAGCTTCCGGACACTCCAGAAGAAGCTTTATTATTTTGGATCAATAAAGTTTGCACGGTTCTGAGAACAGACGGTGTGAGCACAGCTGGGGCAGAGGGGGTCATTGAGGGGGAAGCAGGACAGAAGGTAACATGGATAACTTGTTTGTGTAAACTTCTGGTTGTGTTATGTTCATGTATTTCATACATAGTGCTGCTCAGTTTATGTAGTCTTGTCCAGTTGATGCCAGATTGTTTTCTATTTTGCCCTTGCTCGCTTTGAACTCAAGCATAGTCCATACACACTACTTCCAGTAGTGCTGGACTGAATTTTGTGTGTGGATTAGCTTTCCCTATTAACAGTTTCCCTGGCCATCAGGCGAACCCAGTGCGACTTCAGAAGTACTTGTGATTTACGTTCCCAAGCCAAGGACGATAGGTCAACATTTTAGTCCAACTGTCTGGTGAAGGGGTTGAACCCCATACCTCGGCATCAGCACACCGGGTGTTTAAGAATACACATTCTTATCCACTCAGCCATGCTGACCTACATGATGCCAGATATCTGCATACGTTATTTAGTGGCTATGTTATTCTGTAAAGATTGGAATTTTACCAACAGAAGGAAAGTATCTTAAACCACAAAAATCACTTACCTCAGTTGTAACTGACTCTGTAGAAGCAGGTTGAACAAGGTCAAATTTGTGTATTTTTCTACACATTGGATATATTGTACAGATTGTTTGCTTTGGATGTTCTTTATCTGGCCAGTCTTGTCCTTGTAATTAATGCATGATGGACTGTCTCCCATGGATGATAGTTTTAGTTGAAGAGAATGACATTAACTGTCTTCTTTATCTAAGTTTAGTGTGTGCAAATAGTACATGATTGTATTACCTGACAAGTCTTGTGCATGAAAGTAGTGTATGATTGATGGACTGTCTCACATAGATGATTGCAGTTGTCAGACAAGTCTTGTGCATGTAAGTAGTGTATGATTGATGGACTGTCTCACATAGATGATTGCAGTTTTCTGACAAGTCTTGTGCATGTAAGTAGTGTATGATTGATGGACTGTCTCACATAGATGATTGCAGTTGTCTGACAAGTCTTGTGCATGAAAGTAGTGTATGATTGATGGACTGTCTCACATAGATGATTGCAGTTGTCTGACAAGTCTTGTGCATGAAAGTAGTGTATGATTGATGGACTGTCTCACATAGATGTTTGCAGTTGTCTGACAAGTCTTGCGCATGAAAGTAGTGTATGATTGATGGACTGTCTCACATAGATGTTTGCAGTTGTCTGACAAGTCTTGTGCATGAAAGTAGTGTATGATTGATGGACTGTCTCACATAGATGATTGCAGTTGTCTGACAAGTCTTGTGCATGAAAGTATTGTATGATTGATGGACTGTCTCACATAGATGATTGCAGTTGTCTGACAAGTCTTGTGCATGAAAGTAGTGTATGATTGATGGACTGTCTCACATAGATGATTGCAGTTGTCTGACAATTCTTGTGCATGAAAGTATTGTATGATTGATGGACTGTCTCACATAGATGATTGCAGTTGTCTGACAAGTCTTGTGCATGAAAGTAGTGTATGATTGATGGACTGTCTCACATAGATGATTGCAGTTGTCTGACAAGTCTTGCGCATGAAAGTAGTGTATGATTGATGGACTGTCTCACATTTATATATTTGATTGTAGTTATCTAACAAATCTTGTGCATGTAAGAGGTGTATGATTATGGACCGTCTCACATGGATAATTGTAGTTAACTTACCCATCTTGTGCATGTAAGTAGAAGCTTTCTGAAGACACTAAGCAAATATGGGATTAGTCAATCAATCAATCATGTGCCATGCCGGATTAGTAGCTCTCTCATAATTACTTGAACAAATGTATACAGAACTCTTAGAAATCTTAGTGCTGCTACTTTTCTCATCTTTTAACAGAACTCTTAGAAAACATAGTGGCATTACTTTTCTAATGAATTGTTTATAGCATTTTTATACAACATAAGCTTTATTAATGATCTAATTGTTTATGAAACAAAGGAGGTTGTGTGATAAAACAACACATGCTACCAGATGTTCCAACATATTTTTACAAGTTTTAAACATTTTTTAAATGCCGTCAAAATCACTGATTGCTTGCCACATGTATTGTAGAAGGGAATGTAAATAGTCGTTATTAATACCAGATTTTATATCAATATCTGACTAAACATAAAAAGAACCTAATGTGTGATGTGAATATTAATCAACCTGCGACAAGGCTGATTGTGGGATATTATAGTTGATACAGTTCAGTACATGTTTTGTCAGTTGTTACCTTTTCTTTCTTGGAAGTGATTATGTCAATAGACAGGAATATAAGATTCTGAAATGCTCAAAATGTAACTTTGTAAAGATTAAGTTTGTCCCTCTAGTCTGTACTCAACATCAGCTGTCCGGACTTACTCGGATGGTTCAACAATCAAGGCTACCTCTTTTGTAAGATGTGTTTACAAGTACCCAGACGGAACCTCTTTTGAACTCTGTGATTCCTGTGGTAGAGACGACTCAAACAACGAAGCAGACACTGTTGCAATTAGAACTGCTATTGAACTGCTACATCAGTAATTTGATCTGATAGCTCTATGTAGTGTAGTGATTTTCAGTAATTCCTTTGTCTGTCCTGCAGACACTGAAAAACACTCTAAATGAAGGCAAAGACATTTCTCTACTAGGAATAGCAATCCACAACTTGATTGCATCCTTGTCCATCTGTATATTGTTACAGTGGATTCCTGGTCACAGCAACCTCATGGGAAGCGAAAAGACTGATAGACTTGCTAAAACAGGAGCTGCAAAACAATCAAAGGACAGGTCTTTCAATATTAGAACAGCTCAGCAGGTTCTCAGAAGCAACACAAAAGTAGACTGGCTGATCTGATGGGCGAACCAAACTTCAGGCCAAATTTTAAAAATTAAAGTACCCAACCAAAAGCCATTGACAGCAAAAATGGACTAGCAGAAACTACCAGTTTAATACTCCAGTTTTGAATGGGGATTGGGAGATTCGTCACCATCTAAACCGTTTCAATCTCTTACATGTACTTCTGTTCAGGCAGTGTTTTCACCCCCCCCCCCCTCCACCCCCAATGAAACAATCGACCACATTCTCTTCAAATGCCCTCTTATTTCAAATGGCAAGAGAACCTTCTACAGCCATCCCCAATAGTTACTTAATCTATGGGTCTTTTGAAATAGCTGTAGAGGACCTCCACCTTCATAAGATGGGCTGCCAAGAGTAGACAAATCATCAGCATTTGGATCAGTAACAACAGCAAACAATGCAGGTGGACTAAGCAGGTGAACAGATTGAGCGCTTTATCTTATAAAATCTGTCTTGTTTTGTTCATGCTTCATGATTTTAGTGTCAGCTTTTGCTCTGTTTCTTTAAAATTTCATTTTACAGGCACATTAGTTTCCTGTTTGTAATTTATGAATTTCTCATTTGTTTTTTTTTCCCCCCTGCAAGGTGCGTGTTTTGGGAAAATCTACGTGTTTTCGTGAACCGATCCAGGCGCCAATTTTGAAGAATCTCATGACAGACATAGGTGACGGACGAAGTGTTGCTGCTGTCATTGCCTTCTACAGGCCACATTTATTGAATGTCAAAGGTTAACATACATTTGTTGATAAAATGTCTTATTTTATATTAATGTTACGATTTTCATTAGAATTTCAATATGTAACTTATTGCAGAAATGCAGGCAGTGTAGATAGCAACAGAGAAATTACTGAATACCAATCATGCTTCATAGCCTATGGTATCACTAACAGCCTCTAAATCATTACTTCAGGCACTCCTGTTCAGAAAATTACTAGAACTGCAGTCATTACTCTCTGAACTAAGCAACCAGTATAAGGTCACACAGTGGAGTCCCCAGAAATAAGAGAGCTGATCAAATAGCTACGGAGGATGCAATAGAAGAGCAACCAGATTGTACCAGTTAAATACCACCAAAAGAAAAGAATAATCAAATCAGAAAGCCACCAATACTGCATTATTGACAGACCAGAGCACATCATTATTCTGAGCCTAAGAACAGGGCACAATTGATTAAGTAGCCGCATGAATACAAAATTAAAGACAGGCATATCAGAATTTCTGCACATGTGGATTGGTGCCTCCAGTCAGTAGATCGATCATACACTTCAATACACCCCTAAATACGACATATCAAAGCAAACTTTTTGGCCCAGGGAAACAGCAGTAGAAGCTAAGCTGTATGGACCACTGAGTGAACTTAAAAAATGGTGAAGTCTATACAAGATACAACACTGCAAATATTGACAATCTATTTCAAGTGAATGAAAAAAAAAAGTATCCATTTTTTTTGGCTTGGCTAGGTGGAGCACATATGGGGCAGTTAAAAAGTGAGTTGCATATCATTTACAGGACTTTGCAGTTAACACCAACAATTTTTGGCTGTTTATAATTTCTTGGCATGTTTATGTTCAGTAGTTTGCCATTGCTTTCTGAACAACCGGCACCTCTACCAGTCCATGAAAAACCAACGCAAGGCGGTCTGCTTTCAAATCATCTGCAACTGTGTTTTGAACGTGGATTCCGGGAAGGTTAACCCGGTCAACAAATGCCCGCAAAAGTCAGATGTGTCGGCCTAACGGCGCAAGAACGCAGCTCTGCTGTAAACAGGCACAACACAATCACATCCGAAGAAAAAAAACTCCGGATGAACGCAGCAGCAGAAGAAGAACGTGGGTTTGTGGGATTACAAACTGCGTCCGTAACCCCTTTGCCACGGAGCCGGCAGCACCTGAATACTATGACCTTGGTGTTGGATGACAGACTGTGGTATGTATGGTGTCTATGCACACCCATGGTGAATGTGCACATACACACAGACATAGTGTTTGGATGACAGACTGTGGCATGTATGGTGTCCATGTACACCCATGGTACATGTGCACATACACACAGACATAGTGTTTGGATGACAGACTGTGGTATGTATGGTGTCCATGTACACCCATGGTGCATGTGCACATACACACAGACATAGTGTTTGGATGACAGACTGTGGTATGTATGGTGTCCATGTACACCCATGGTGCATGTGCACATACACACAGACATAGTGTTTGGATGACAGACTGTGGCATGTATGGTGTCCATGCACACCCATGGTACATGTGCACATACACACAGACATAGTGTTTGGATGATAGACTGTGGTATGTATGGTGTCCATGCACACACATGGTGAATGTGCACATACACACAGACATAGTGTTTGGATGACAGACTGTGGCATGTATGGTGTCCATGCACACACATGGTGAATGTGCACATACACACAGACATAGTGTTTGGATGACAGACTGTGGCATGTATGGTGTCTATGCACACACATGGTGAATGTGCACATACACACAGACATAGTGTTTGGATGACAGACTGTGGCATGTATGGTGTCCATGCACACCCATGGTGCATGTGCACATACACACAGACATAGTGTTTGGATGACAGACTGTGGCATGTATGGTGTCCATGCACACACATGGTGAATGTGCACATACACACAGACATAGTGTTTGGATGACAGACTGTGGTATGTATGGTGTCCATGCACACCCATGGTGCATGTGCACATACACACAGACATAGTGTTTGGATGACAGACTGTGGTATGTATGGTGTCCATGCACACACATGGTGAATGTGCACATACACACAGACATAGTGTTTGGGTGACAGACTGTGGTATGTATGGTGTCCATGCACACACATGGTGAATGTGCACATACACACAGACATAGTGTTTGGATGACAGACTGTGGCATGTATGGTGTCCATGCACACACATGGTGAATGTGCACATACACACAGACATAGTGTTTGGATGACAGACTGTGGCATGTATGGTGTCTATGCACACACATGGTGAATGTGCACATACACACAGACATAGTGTTTGGATGACAGACTGTGGCATGTATGGTGTCCATGCACACACATGGTGAATGTGCACATACACACAGACATAGTGTTTGGATGACAGACTGTGGTATGTATGGTGTCCATGCACACACATGGTGAATGTGCACATACACACAGACATAGTGTTTGGATGACAGACTGTGGCATGTATGGTGTCCATGCACACACATGGTGAATGTGCACATACACACAGACATAGTGTTTGGATGACAGACTGTGGCATGTATGGTGTCCATGCACACACATGGTGAATGTGCACATACACACAGACATAGTGTTTGGATGACAGACTGTGGCATGTATGGTGTCCATGCACACACATGGTGAATGTGCACATACACACAGACATAGTGTTTGGATGACAGACTGTGGTATGTATGGTGTCCATGCACACACATGGTGAATGTGCACATACACACAGACATAGTGTTTGGATGATAGACTGTGGCATGTATGGTGTCCATGCACACACATGGTGAATGTGCACATACACACAGACATAGTGTTTGGATGACAGACTGTGGCATGTATGGTGTCCATGCACACACATGGTGAATGTGCACATACACACAGACATAGTGTTTGGATGACAGACTGTGGCATGTATGGTGTCTATGCACACACATGGTGAATGTGCACATACACACAGACATAGTGTTTGGATGACAGACTGTGGCATGTATGGTGTCCATGCACACCCATGGTACATGTGCACATACACACAGACATAGTGTTTGGATGACAGACTGTGGTATGTATGGTGTCCATGTACACCCATGGTGCATGTGCACATACACACAGACATAGTGTTTGTGTACATTCTATTGCAACAACAACAAAAATGTCAGTGTTTTGCTTTGTCTCTGACGGATTCAAAATCTGTTGTCTGACTGAAGCTTAGACCATGCATCTGCAGATTTGAGAGACCAATAATATAACAGATCAGCTTCTTGTTGCGCACAACTTGCAGTTACAGAAAGATTTGTTCAAAACAGTGTAGCAATAAATAATCTTTGTGCAGACAAAGAATTTGTTGTGAATTTATGGTTACCATGGGGATAGCAAATGCTCCACATTTGAACAGTTTCAGTGACTTTGTATGTTAAGTATTTCAGTCAAAATATAGTTAGTTGTGGTTCCAACTTCACGGTAAAAGGGTCACCCTATTATGCTCTGTTACTGTGCTAATGAATATCACACAAAATTCTCCTCACTGCCCCATGTGAAAAAGGGAAAAGACAGGAGTCTCGACAAACCAACAGCCTGCACAGGTATACTATGCATAATGCTGCTGCCAGAATGGCAACACAAAAGTCTGCCACAAAAAATACAGTTCATCATGGATAGAAGCGGCACTCACTAGAAAACCAACAGCCACGCATTACTGCATGAGGCAACCCAGTTAGTTTAGCGCCGGCCAGGCACCATTTGTTTGAACATGCAGTTCATGCTACAAACAACCGCGGACAGATTTAAAAGTATTCCACGTGAAATTAACAGCTCACAGTGTCGCTCAGTAGCAGGGTGACGGAACCATGCACTACCAGTCCAACATGAGGAAAATTCTTGAGCAAACCATATCCACAAGCATAAAAACTCCAGAGGCCTTATCAGCTCAATCGTCTATCCTCCATGTTGGGGACCAGAAATATAATTATAATATAATTTGTCCATTCACTTAAATAATGTTTATGAGATGCAGCGAAATATACCAGGCAACACATTGTGCTACCTGTTGTTTTTTTCTTCATAGTTTGAATTATTTGTTGTTAAACTGGGTTGCTTCCATGCCTAAAGGCTTGCAAACGTGATTCATGAGCCGCTGACCACGTGTTTGAAACACAGCGGCGTCCGATTTGGCAGCAGACCGTGTCGCGCTGGGGTTTTAACATGTTGGTATGGGAGCCGGTTATTCAGAAAGCTATGGCAAACTACTGAACATAAAACTTGTCAAGACATCAACAAAAGCAGTAAAATGGCTGGTGGTGACAGCGATGTCCTGTAAATAGGATATGCTGGGGGGAGGGGGGGGGGAGAGAAAGAGAACTATTAAATAGTATTACTTGTTTAAATTACTTGATGATAGGTGATTTCCAGTCACCAACATGGCGGTTAGGCATTGAACCGTTGAGGCCTGTGGCGTGTTTATGCTTGTAGCTATGTTTTGCATTCGCATTTTCCTCATGTTGGACTGGTAGTACATGGTTCCGCCGTCCTGCTACTGAGTGAGTGCGTGGGCGACACTGAGCTGTGAGGTTCGCATGGAATGCTTTTACATCTGTCCTGTATAATGGCCTGCATGTTCGGAACAACGGCTACCGGCTGTTGCTGAATTGACTGATTTGCCTTTTCGGTTCACGAGTGCATTTTTCAGGAGACTCCTGGGAGTTGGCG
Organism: Cepaea hortensis; assembly: GCA_963921405.1. Taxonomy (NCBI): domain Eukaryota; kingdom Metazoa; phylum Mollusca; class Gastropoda; order Stylommatophora; family Helicidae; genus Cepaea; species Cepaea hortensis. The sequence continues at coordinate 43,313,352 of OY992887.1, read as the reverse complement.
ATATAGCTACGGAGTTCGTGCTTTATGCGACACTTTCGGCGGGTCGCCCTGCGGTAAAAGACCGAGCCATGTGAGAAAACTCGGGTCAGTGAGGTTTTTCTGGTGACTGCCGAGTCCATCGACAATGAACTGTGGTTTTCCTGGATGAATTTTGTGTTGGCATTCTGGCGGCGGCATTATGCACAGTGTACCTGTGCGGGCTGTTGGATTGCAGAGACTCCTGTCTATTCCACTTTTCACGTTGGACAGTGGGGAGCATTTTGTGTGATATTCACTGGCACAGGAATGGAGCATAATGGGTACGACCCGTTGCTGTGAAGTTGGAACCTCGACTAACTAACTAACCAGCTATTACTTGTTGATAAATTATTAAAGAGTATTAACTGTTTATGTTTGTTTTGTTTAATTATAGATCCAGGGGTTGGGGGGGGGGGGGGGGGGGGGGGAGGAGGAGGGGCTATTAAATAGTATTAGTTTTTTAAATTACTTGTTGATAAATTATTAAAGAGTATTAACTGTTTATGTTTGCTTTGTTTAATTATAGATCTCTGCCTCAAGAAAGGCATTGGAATAGCTGACTCTTTACATAATTTGCGCCGGATTAAACAATTTTGTCAAAATCACCTTCCGTGGAAATGCTTCCATCTTTCATATGAAGACCTGCTGTACTCCCATGAGGGAATGAAACCCAACATGATGGCATTTCTGGCTGATCTTTTCTTTTGTTTCGAGGGGCTTGGCTCAGCACAGGCTGCAGACTCTGGGCTAAATGAAGCAAAACCACCTAAAGAAAAGACCGAAGGTACATTTTTTCTGCTTTCATGTATCCAACAGTCATTGATTTTTGTAAAACCCTTTATCTGTCATTAGTGCCATACTCATAGTGCCACATTGCTACTTATTCATCATTGCTGACATTGTCATTTTGTAGATATCTTCTGGTTAAGTTTTTGCCAATGTGTAAGGGTTTTGGTTCTTGAAACCAATTACGGCATATTTTCAGTATGGTGTACAAACTGGAGTTTTATGTTCAACACCAAGTCAGTAATTTTATTAAAACCAAAACATCCTGTTAACCCCCCTCCCCTCCAAAAAAAAAGAAAGAATCTGAGGCAGATATCACTATAAAGGGTATGAATGTGGCAATGTAAATGCTATGAGATCTGTGTGTAATGCACAGGTCGTTTGTCTTTGAGTAAATCTTAGAAGAGGTAGTAGATGCTGCTGAAAATATTTTCTGCATCATAAATAAATAGTGAGAGCTGTGGTTAGCACACTGCCTGGGTCTGGGCACCCTGAATTCAAATCCCCTTTGAGGAGAGATTTTGTGTGTGTGATCATGTGGCTCCGTGGTTAACTTTCATAAAATGGGTACCAGAGAATTTTCTGGATAGTTAAGATGGCTGTCGTGGTATAGACCACATCCCCTCTGCCGTGCGTCCACCTTGACGAGGTAGAGGGGCTTGAGCGTTCCAATGACCCCAAGAGCTATGCCGACGGTAGCACAGCTACTGGTAGGGTCACCCATGTCGGACAGGTCAAGGGAGAGGGACCAGACGAAGTGACGCACAAACCTGCTGCCTTGTAGGTAGACTGGGGACAGTCAAAGGCTAGGGAAAGCATCCCGAAAAATGCTTGTCGAAATCGGATGTACTGAGCCACAGGCTTGACAAAGAAGTGCAACGTAACTTTATCATTTCATGATGCCACAGATGAAAATTAATCGTTATGGTGCTAATCCCGTGAAGTCCCATCAGGCGGTGATAGTGCCGGGCCCCCTGCCTCGAGGGGGTCCACCCATGACTACTGGTGGTCACCTTCCCCTGTGCTGTGGAGTCAAGGCACAGAGGAGTAGGTTAAGAGCTATTGACCAAACACCCCGGACTCTCAACATACTACAATGGAATGCCGAAGGAGTTTATAACAAGAAAGCCTCCCTAACACAGCGTCTTCATAAAGATAGAATAGATGTGGCATGCATTCAAGAGACACACCTCAACGCCAATCGCACATTTTCAGTCGAGGGATATCAGGCCACACGTTTCGACCGCGAAGGACACAAAGGAGGAGTTGTAATACTTACACGAAATACAATACCTTGCAGCGAAGTATCTGTGATCTCTGACAACCAAACGGAAATTATAGGTGTTGATATAATGATAAAGGACATGAAAATAAGAATTTACAATCTGTATAGCCCGGCAGATAAGGATCTTACACTCTCAAACATGGAAATAACTGACACAAATTGCATTGTTGTCGGAGACTTTAATAGCCGCTCAGAAAGATGGGGATACACAGATACTGACAAAAGAGGAGATGAAGTGGAGGACTGGGAAATAGACTCAAATCTCCATCTACTCAATAAAGCGGATGACACACCGAGCTTCTACTCCAGAAGATGGATTACCACTTCTACTCCAGACTTAGCTTTCTGCACAGGAGACATCCTCCACAAAATCGATCGCCATGTGCTTGACCAATTAGCAGGTAGTGACCACAGACCAATCAAGCTTGTAATAAATATGGAGTATGTTCCACAGGAGCAAAAGCCTTTGCCTCGCTGGAATTACAAACGAGCAGATTGGGACAGATTTTCCATACTAACAGACAAATATTGTGAAAACATAAATACACGATATGGCAACATGAAGCAAATGGTGGAAAGTCTAAACAGAGCAATAATACAGGCGGCCACCGAGTCTATTCCAAGAGGAGCGAGGAAAAATTACAAACCATACTGGACTGAGGAACTACAAATTTTGGAGGACAAAGTTGAAGATGCTAGGAAGACCGCAGAGAGAGAACAAACAACTGAAGCGAACATCTCTCTCAAAGCCATCTCAGCAAAATATAAAAGAACAGTAAATCAAACAACAAGAGATTGTTGGAGGAAAAAAACAGAAAACCTGAATTTTGACAGGGATGGAAACAAACTATGGAAACTAGTGAAAGCCATGAACAATGAAGGACCTAGAAACAAACAAATAACAATTAAACAAGGAAATGCCTTGCTTACAGGAAAAAAGGCTGCAAATGCACTAATGGAACACTATGCCAGTGCAAACCACATTGATATTACAGCCGAACAGAAGAAAGCAATCAAAGATAAACAGATACATCATAGATATACAGAGACAGCAGCAGAATATATGATGGCAAATCTAACAATGGAAGAAATGGAACAGGCAATGAATACCCTAAAAAAGAAGACATCACCAGGAAAGGATGGAATCACAAATGAAATGCTAATAGGACTAGGCACTAAGGCAAAAAAGAAACTACTAGCAGTCCTAAATTACAGCTGGAAGAGGGGAATAGTCCCACAGGCATGGAAGGAAGCTATACTAATACCAGTCCCAAAGAAAGGAAAAGACCTGGAAGAACCAAATGGCTATCGACCTATCAGTCTTCTTAGCTGTGTAGGAAAATTAATGGAACGCATTATCAATGGCAGGCTAACATGGCATCTGGAAGAAAACCAACTCTTAACACCTCACCAAGCAGGATTTAGAAAGTACAGATCCACTGAAGATCAAATAACCTATATAGCTCAGGAAATAGAGGATGCCTTCCAAGAGAAAAAGCACACACTAGCGGTCTGGATAGATTTAGAAAAAGCATTTGATAAAGTATGGAAGGAAGGACTGAAAGTAAAACTGCAAAAAATGCATGTTTGTGGGAAAATGTACAAATGGATCAGCCACTACCTTGAGAACAGAACTGCCAGAACAAAAGTACAAGGACAAACCAGCAAAATGATGCTGTTGGAGCAAGGTGTCCCCCAAGGAGGAGTTCTCTCACCAACATTATTCCTAGCATATATAAACGACATCACGGAAAATTTTCCAGCCAGAGTACACACATCATCCTTTGCAGATGACCTAGCCATATGGACATCTGAAGAATATATTAGTACAGCTAACAGCAGAATACAGCAAGCCCTATTAGTGCTAGAGGACTGGTCAAAATCATGGCTAGTGAAGATAAGTGAGGAGAAAACAACATGCACAGTATTCTCCCTCTCAACTAAACTCAGCAACCTAAGCTGGTATTGAATGGAAAAATATTGCGCCATGAAGAAAATCCAAACTATCTAGGAGTCACCTTTGATCGTCGCCTGACATGGAAGACACAGGTTGAGAAAAATCGAGCAAGAGCAAGGCAAAGAATGGCAATCATGAAAAAGCTTGCTGGTACAACGTGGGGAGCAGATGAGAAAGTTCTCAAGAAGTTATATACTGGACGGGTGAGGCCAGTACTGGAATATGGCATTGCAGCTTGGGCAACAGCAGCTAAGTCAAACTTTAACAAAATAAGCAGAGTCCAAAATCAAGGAATGCGAATCATAACTGGAAGCCTGAAGACAACGCCTATTAATGAACTAGAAAAGATCACTTGTTTACAACCAATGCAGGATAGAAGAGATAGCAGAGCCCAGCAACAAGCTGAAAAATTTAGAAGATTGACAGACCACCCTATGTATAAAAGGTTTAGTGGTTTTGGAAAGGGAAGACTGAAGCGTAGCAACTTTGTAGAAACTGCAAAACGAAAGATTAGGGCAGATCCCATACTTAACATATCAACAGTCAAACCCATTTACAATGCAGACAAGTTCCCAGCTTGGAGACAGCAGCTACTGCCTGAGATGATAGAAAACATTCCTGGTATTGAGAAAAAGAACACACAGCATGAAACCGAAAGAAGAGAAATAACCCTAAACTACATAAAAGAACATTACCCAAGCAGCAATTGGACCCATGCATATACAGATGGATCAGCCAAAAATTCGGTAGAGAATGGAGGAGGAGGAATTCTCCTAAATTTAAAAAATGGAGTGAAAAAAACACATTCAGTGGCAACTGGAAAGTTTTCAAGTAACTTCAAAGCGGAGGTAGAGGCTCTGAAAACTGCAGCAGAAATGCTCTTGATGGAGGAAAATAAAGAGACGCAAATAGCTATCTTTACAGATGCAAAGTCAGCTGTCTCAATACTGAAGAGCAATTACAGCACAGAAATAGCTGACCTAAGAGCAGGACTCCATGGTCTATGCCAGAAATCCAAAAAAGTTGTAATACAGTGGATACCATCACATTGCAGTATACCTGGAAATGAAGAGGCTGACAGACTGGCAAAAGAGGGCGGACGACTACCACAGCCTGACATAGACATAACCTATAACGAGGCAAAGAGGTTGATAAAAAGCACTTATAGAACCAAATGGGAATCAGAGCATCCAGGTCACCAGAAGGATGATGCATATTACAAACTCGACCGAAGAGAACAAGTAGCAATCTTCAGACTCCGCACAGGACATAACAGGCTGAAATACCACTTGTTTAATAAACTAAAGATAGGAGATACCGATGAATGCAATTGTGGAACTGGTAAAATGACAGCTAAACATTTGCTGCAGGAGTGCCCAATATATGCAGAACAGAGAAAGATATTTTGGCCCACACCTGCTTCATTTGAGGACAAGCTCTATGGAGATATCAACAAGCTCAAGTTGACTGCAGCTTACTTTAACTACATTCAGGTTGACATTTAAAGGTGCATGAAGAAGTATTTAGACTGCCGCACTTCATACCACAGGTATGTCGGTTACAAAAGCGCCCCAGAGGCATGAAATGGAATATTGCTTGGATAGCAAATCCATTATGTGGAAAGTCCGAATCGAAAGCACACTGTGTGGGCTTCATAAAAGGTGGAAAAAGTGTCCTAGTGGCACGAAATGGAATTTTGCTTGGATAGCAAATCCATTATGTGGAAAGTCCGAATCGAAAGCTCACTGTGTGGATGTCATCTGCAGACTGCATACTTCTGGTTTCCGGAAGAACAGCCTATGGTGAATGGAAGGCCCAATATACGGAAGTGAGGCTAAGCAGCCATGTGCAGGACGTGACGATTCCTTGGGTGAGCCCAGTACCAGAGCGCTGTGTGTTGGCTCTGCAAGTATGGAAGCCTCCTTGGATGGCGGGGAATGCCCATGATCTGCCCCTGCCTTCCCTTGAGGGCTGACCAGGATGTCTTTGGCTGTTCTACATGGGCCAGCTGGGATGGGGGATAACACCACAACAGTGAGAGCCAAACGTCCTAAGAAACCCCCGGGAAGGTTAACCCGGTCAACAAATGCCCGCAGAAGTCGGATGTGTCGGCCTAACGGCGCAAGAACGCAGCTCTGCTGTGGACAGGCACAACGCTATCACGTCCGAAAAAAAACTCCGGATGAACGAAGAAGAAGTATAGACCACATAATCCTTTAAGTGTAATTTAATTTAACATTGGGCCTTGCAGCAAATCGCATTGGAGTAGAAATAGAGGTGACTGCTATTGAGTTGATGTCAGAAGCAAATGAATGTGAAATGTGACTGAAAACATGACAAACGAATGTCACAAATATAGAAAAACAGGTGTTTTAACTAAAATCATCATTAACAAAATAAAAACAGAAAATAATAATTGGCTGGAAACAGAAGTATTCTTATTCATTCATATATGGTTATTCAAAGAACACAATGAAATACAATACATATTTCATGAGTTAGACTCCCTGTGATGTTCAGATAAACATCAGTGAATGAATTAGGATGCTTCTCTTTCCAACGAAGCATTCTTGTTTTTGTTTGTTAACAATGTGTGGTAGAAATGTTTATTTTTGCATCTGTTCCATGTCTTTATTTGTCCAGTGACATTTCACATTACCTCAAATATGCCACACCGGCGCAGAAATGGGGGATCTTTATCTTGTATATATAAATAATAATTTTACTTATGTGACTTACTTGTAAAGAATTGAGGTCCCACCAGGCCAAAATTTGTTGCGTTAACACTGGATGTTAACAAAAACTTGGTTACAGAATCAACATCACTGCACTTGGAAATGTCCCACAATGCTCCATCCCCTTTCCTTATAAGCCACTGAAGAGTTCTCATGATGACAATTCCAGTTAGTTGCATATCATCCTTTACAGGATGTAGCAGTCAACCCCAGCATTGTTAGGCTGTTTGTGATTCCTATGCAAGTTTATGTTCAGTAGTTTGCCATTGCTTTCTGAACGAATGGCACTCATATCTTTGCATGGGAAACCAAAGCAAGGTGGTCTGCTTCCAAATCGCCCCAGATGTGTTTCGAACGTGATTTTTTGTTTTTTTGTGTTCACTCACTTTGAACTCAAGCTTAGTCCATACACACTTTTTCCAGTAGTCATCATTATCATAATCTTTCACTTCAGCCGTCAAGCGTCGTGGGGAGGAATAATTTGCATTCCAGTGCCCGATAGGTGGCACTGGATAGTGTCATTCAGTGTGATTGTAGAATGTCATTGATGTCATCAATCCATTTTCTTCTTGGACGTCCTCTTGGTCTTGTCGCAAGTGGTGTATAGGGCAAGTGATGGTAGTTGATGGTGTTGCATTCTAACGATATGGCCAAACCACTTGATCTTCTGTCTTTCAATAAATGTGGCATAAGGTGTTGATCCTATTATCTGTCTAATAACAGCATTTCTTACTCGGTCTCGGATTATTAAGTTGGTAGCTCTCCTCAGGCATCTCATCTCACAGGTGTTGATATTGCGAACGTGTGATTTGGGTAAAGTCCAAGTTTGAGATTGGTAGCATAGGGTTCGTGTGAATATGCTGTTTATTATCTGTTGTTTTGTGGATATGGGCATTTTGGATGTTTCAATATGGGTGATAGTTGATATATTACTGCATGGCTTTTTGACATCTGATTTCGATTTCTCTGTCCAATCTGCCATCTTCTGTGATCATACTTCCAAGATATTTGAATCCTTTAACTTGTTTCAGAGTGCTATTTATCTGTATACTTAGTGGACCAGGCGAACTGCTAAATTGCATTACTTAGTATTTTTCCAGTAGTGCTGAACTGAATTTTGCGTGTGGATTAGCTTTTACCTATAAATAGTGTCCCTCGCCATCATGCAAATCCACACCAACTTAGAGGTACTTGCAATTTACGTCCCAAAGTCAAGGACGATGAACATGGTATAGAATAGTTACAGTAGCAGTTTGATTAAAAGTCCAACTGGCTTTTCCTCTGCATGTTGAGTGTTTTCCCGATCCTCTATTACTCCCTTATGAACTTTTTTCTCTAGATTTGGACACACTGTTCAGTTACACTCTTTACCTCGTCCTAGAGAGCCTTCACCACATCATTCTTATCGTAAAGTAGCTCTCTGCCCAGGGGGCAGCAACATCAGCCAATTTATCCACCTGTTCATTGCCCCACACACGTGCTTACCCTGTGAATATAATCCATTATATGCTCACAATATCCATTTTGTCAAGCGATGAGAGCCACTCCACTAGGAATGTGTCAGTTTGCACTTCCTGAAGTATACTGTGTGAATCAGTCACAAACATAGCATGTCTGCCAATAGTGCCCTTCAGCCATCAGAAGGCTGCCGTCAGCCTCAGTTTAAATTCTCAGCTAGATGTTGTAGCATATACCAGACTCTCCTGTTTTAAACATTTTCCATTTGTCTGTACAATGAAACCCCACCCTCTCCTTTCACCTCTCACCACAGACTCATCTCGTCTGGGCTTGAGTTGACCTTTCCAGCTATTGCTTGTTACACTACTTTTGCTTCACGCGTTGCCCATTCCCAACACCCTTGGTCGAGTGTAACTATAACTCTTTCCAACGTGTTATTGTTAGGCAACACCATAACCCGTTCTCCATGTGCAGCCTTACCATTTTCACAAACTTGACAGATTGTGTCTAGCTTGTGCCATCCAAGACCTGCCTTGTTAAAAAATAAAGAATTGGCAGATGTAAGGTGAAGTTGTTACCAGACAAAGAGAGAGAGAAGGGGGGGGGGGAGGAGTTGGAGAGAAGTAGAGAGATTGCTATTTGTGTGTGTTGAATCGTGTGATAGCATCAGCAGAGTAGATCTAGAACACCAATGTCTGAGATCTATGGAGAGCCATAAATGGCTACGCCAGCTGGCAGGGCACTTGATGATGATGATGATGATGATGATGATGATGATGATGATGTGTGTTGACAGAGAGAGAGGAGAGAGATTGCTTTTTTGTGTGTTGAAAAACATTCACTAATTTGTATATATTTTAACAGTGTTTGCTGCAGCTGGAAAAGCCATCCCTAGTATTCCAGTCAGCCTTGTGACCAAGAGAAGTTTTCAGAGGCAGAGCCTGGAGGAAACAGCAAACAATCTGGGCATGGGGCGGTCAGCAGCCTCCTCACCCAGGTAAATGGAGAAGATTGTGCAGAATGTGTTTGTGAAAATACAAGGGGCTTCTCATAAGTCTTTAGCCTGACGATGAAGGAGTAGGCGGGGAAAAGTGAAATTTGGCACATGTATAGCTCATTCAATTTGTAATGGACATATGAATTATAAATTTTCCTCCTCATCTGGTTTTCCCGATATGGTGCATGGCACAACACACCCTTTTGACCAGATCTGCACATCCAACAGCTTGTCTGAACAATAGAGAAATCAGACGCCAGGATTGTGATAAAATTCTTGATGTTACAGAGAAAAATGCCTACTGAAATACACAGGGAGATGGAGCCAGTGTTTGAGGAAGTCTGTCCTTCATATGCTTCTGTAAAAAATTGGTGTTTGCAGTTTAAGTGTGGCCGTTCCCAAGTTGCTGATCTGCCAAGATCAGGACGACCGTCCTCAGAGTGCAATGATGCAAATGTTGCAAAAGTGAAGAAAATCATAGACCAGGATAGGAACATGACAATTGCAGAGATATCGGGTTCAGCAAAACTGAGTAAGAGTACAGTTGTTAGTTACACAACAGAATGAACACGAGAAAAGTATGTGCCAGCTGGGTCCCATGCCTGCTGACATGTGAACAGAAACAAACACGGGTTGATTGCTGTGTCCAGTTGCTCAACATGTGGCGGTCAAAAAACATGTTGACACCATGGTGACGGTAGATGAGACTTGGATTCACCATTATGACTCAGAACCCAAAATTGCCAGCATGCCGTAGAAAACCCCGGGCCCGCCAACACATGTCAAGCCTAGAGCACAAACATCTGCAAGAAAAGTGATGCTGACTGTTTTTTTTTGGGACGTCAAAGGTATCATATTGAAAGATTACACGCTTCTAGGCAACACGGTTAATGGGCAGTACTATGCAGATTTCCGTATCAAACTAAGAAAGGCTGTGGCCAGAAAACGAAGGATAGCGCATATGCAAATTCTGTCTTTGCTTCAAGACAACACGCCCTCCCATAAAGCATGGCTTTTGCTGCTAACTGTCAACGATTTGAATATTGAAATTCTTCCACACCCACCATAATCTCCAGATTTTGCTCCATCAGACTTTTTTCTGTTCCCAAATCTTAAAAAAACAGCTGAAAGGAAATCGTTGTGACAGTGACGAAGATGTCATACTGGCTTGTGATAACTGGGTTAGTTCAAAAAATAGGTTGTTTTATTCTGAAGGTCTTTTCAAGGTCATGCAGAGATGGCAGAAATGCATAAATTCAGGTGAGAAGGAAATTGAGAAGGAAAAAGCACTGCGCCAAATTTCAATTTTCTCCACTTACTCCTTCATGGTCAGGCTAAAGACTTATGAGAAGCCCCTTGTATATTATTAAGATAAGTGAACACAAGGGGGTAATCCCATGATAGATGCTGTCATAAGAGTGTGAAGATAACTAATTATTTTTCATATATCAGGTGTTTTAGTGACCCTTGAAGATGGGAAAAACCTTGGGACAGAAATTTAAAGGATTGTGAAAAACTCAAGAATATGAAAATAAAATAAAAATGTGAAACCTTGAAATTAGAACACCACACCATAGTCGGGAAACTTGAAGAGAACAGAGTAGATTAATATGACAACTATCTGGTACAGCTGATAGGACAGAAAAGGTTAATACAACAACTATATGGTACATCACCTAGGACAGAGTAGGTTAATATAATAACTATCTGGTACAGCTCCTAGGAAACATTAGTTTAAAATAACTATTCTATTTCGTAAGCAAAGACTGTTCTGGCCTATACAGTCACAGTCTCCTAACAAACAATTATGTACCTACATTTTGACAGATTTCCTACTCTCATTGTCAGGCTCCAAGAATCCTAGGATCATAGGAATTTGGGAGCCTGAAGATGAGATTAGGAAATCTCCCAAAACACAACAATATTTAATTATTTGTTATGACTGTCTGAGCTTTGCACCTAAAATGTAATACATACAGTGCTAATGTTTGTACCTTATTCCTTTCTTCTTCTTTTATTAATTTTAATATCTTCTTCCTTTCTTCCTCTTTTATCAATTTTAATACTTTCTTCCTTTCGTCTTCTTATATTAATGTTAATACCTTCTTCCTTTCTTCTTATTTTATTTTAATACGTCTTCCTTTCTTCTTCTTTTATTAATTTTAGTAACTTCTTCCTTTCTTCTTCTTGTATTAATGTTAATACCTTCTTCCTTTCTTCTTCTTTTATTAATTGTAATACCTTCTTCCTTCCTTCTTTTTTTTTAAAATTATTAATGTTAATACCTTTTCCCTTTCTTCTTCTTTTATTAATTTTAATATCTTCTTCCTTTCTTCTTCTTTTATTAATTTTAATACTTTCTTTCTTTCTTCTTCTTTTATTAATTTAAGTATCTTCTTCCTTTCTTCTTCTTTTATTATTTTTAATACTCTCTTCCTTTCTTCTTCTTCTTTTAATATTACGAGGGTGAATCAATAAGTAAGTCACACAGTTCTGTCGGATGGCAGGTAAATGTAGTTGGTGGTTTCTATAGGTGTCATTAGGTGACAGCAACAATGAACTTTATATTCCCGTTTGTCAGGTGGCGCTAGGTGTCTCATGCACATGCGCAGCGCATAAACAAAATGGCGATTGTACTTACGGAGTGTACAACCAAAGAGAAACATGCTGTTGTGCGTTTTTTGTGGGCAAAAGGACTGCCTGCAAAGGACATTCATAAGGAAATCCTTCCTGTTTATGCTGACAAATGTTTGTCCCGTAAAGCGGTGCATAGCTGGGTAGAAAAATGTTCTCAAGGACGCTCTAAAATTGTTGATGAAATCCGATCTGGTCGTCCTGTTGAGATTGCAACAGAAGCATCCGTGCAGTGGGTGGAGGAGATGATTAGAGGTGAGAGGCGAGTAACGATAGACTCTGTAGCATCTGCAATAGGGTGCTCACATGGTTCAGCATACAGCATAATGCATGAAAGATTGAAGTTTAAGAAAGTGTGCCCAGACAATTGAAGGAGGAACACAAAATGAACAGATTTGGCCTGTCATTGCACCATCTCTGTCGATACGAAGATGAAGGAGAAGACATGCTGAACAGGATTGTTACTGGGGACGAATCATGGGTGCATCACTACCAGCCGAAATCAAAGTGTGCTTCAAAGCAATAGAAACATACTTCTTCGCCTTGTGTCCAAAAATTTAAGGTTACGCCATCAGCAGGGAATGTTATGCTGACAGTGTTTTTGGATTTTCAAGGCGTGCTTTTAACAAATTTCAAGAAGAAAGGTGACAATGTGAATTCTGAATCGTACTGTGAAGTTCTATCGATGCTTCATGATGCTATTTGAAGAAAACATCTAGGACTGCTGACTAGAGAAGTGTTGCTTCTTCATGACAATGCCAGGCCACATACGGCTCGATTAACTCAGGAGAAAATTAACCAAGGTGGGAAGTTCTGGAACATCCACCTTACAACCCCCCCCCCCCCCCCCCCCCCCCCTAACTTAGCCCCTGGCAATTTCCACCTTTTTGGTCCACTGAAAACCCACCTTGGTGGGAGACATTTCGCGAATGACGCAGAAGTTGAATGTGAAGTAAAAATGTGGTTTAGAAAACAGAGCACACAGTTCTATGCAGCCGTATTTGGAGGACTGATAAAATGATGGGATAAGTGCATCAATGTTGGTGAAAATTATGTTGAGAAATAAAGGGACAATGTATGTATAAAAATAAACTGGTTTCAAGTTATCAACTTTAGTTATTTTTCTACAGCCATTTGTGACTTACTTATTGACTTCCCCCTTGTAATACCAATATTTCTTTCTTCTTTTATTAATTTTAATACCTTCTTTCTTCTGTTTCTATTCATTTTAATACTTTCTTCCTTTTTTCTTCTTATATTAATATTATTGCCTTCTTCCTTTCTTCCTTTATTAATGTTAATATCTTTTCCTTGCTGCCTGTTCCTTGTTCTTGTATTAATGTTAGTCAGTCAGTCAATCAGTCAGTCAGTCAGTCAACTGATCATCCTCATTGCACATCGAACCATTCAGTCCATAAGTGCTCGGAACCCTTCCTCAGTAAATCCTGCAGCGTGTAGCGGCTAACGACACCAGTTCTGTGTTGGTTTATTAATGTTTTCTGGCTTCCTGCGTAGTGTTCTTGTTTGGCCACATCTCTTTTAACTTTATGTTCTTGCAGTCTAGCCATGTTTGTGGATTAACAATCATCATTTGGTTCTTGCGAACGATTTACTTTTCGTAAAGCATTCAGAATGTCAGCCTGGTCCATGGCGTGTCCACCTTCCACAGTAGACTTACTTGTGAGCTAGTTAACCCACTCATTTCCTTGCACACCCGCATGAACTGGCATGAAAATGAAGCTAATCTTTGCAAGCCGAGACCGCTCCTGCGACAGCAACCACTCTCTTCGGATCCACCCCATCTCTATCTTCTTGAGCATACTCATTGAGTCACTAAGGAAACATGCCCTAGTGAATGTCTGTGTTTCAAGCCATGTTATTGTTTTACTCACTGCCATGACTTCCATAGTCAGGCTACTTGTGGTCGAAGCAAAAGCACCAGAATCCTCCTTCACAATTCTCACTCCTGCCTGAGCCGTAAAAGGCCCATGAACTTCTCACTTGATGAACGACCGACCCATCAGTGTAAATTGACAGCATCACTGTCTAACGAATTCTTGAAGATCAACGCTTGTACTTCCGCCTCCACAGCAGCCGGATTTTCTTGTCTGCATTTTCTGTCTAGTTGGATGCGAACTGAAAAGGACGTACAGAAATCTGTTGGCACTTGTACCCACTCCTTGCCAGGTTCTAAGGCCTCAAGTGAACACACCTGTTGAAGAATGTCTTCGGCTTGACCCATCTACGACCGTCCTCTTTTTAACCTGCTGCCCTTTACCTTCTTAATTTCACTGTGTAGTGGATATTGTGTGTTTGCATTGACTCTGAGGTAGGCATGTGCTCTGCAAATTTGTATTCTGTCTTCAATGGTTGGAAAATCAAGAAGATAGTGCATCGCCCTGCATGCTATATCTCGTGTACATCCAAGAATAATACGCATAGATTCGTTTTGTATCCTTTCCATCTGCTTATGGCTGATAGTCATTGTATCAATGTTAATACCTTCTTCCTTTGTTCTCCTTTTATTAATTTTAATACCTTCTTCCTCTCTTCTTCTTCTTTTATTAATTTTAATACTTTCTTCTTCTTTTATTAATTGTAATACCTACTTCCTTTCATCTTCTTTTATTATTAATTCTTTTCATGTTAAATGATTCTAGAGACTTCTGTAACCAATTTTCAGTGTTCATCAGCCTTTGCTTCCGAGACGAGGCAGGCGTAGCATCCCACAAGAAGAAGCAAGGATTTCAGGATCACCTCCAATAATTAGAAAATCTGGCAGAAGAACTTTGTCTTTGTGTTCACCACAAGATCGTGACGTAGTCCACAGGTCAGTGCTGGCATGGCAGGATGATCAGAAAATACCCCACAGGTAATGGACTGTGTTACCTACTCATTTTCTTACGTAGAAATAGACATAATGAAGTATATACCTGTAGAGAATATGAATTTTGCTGAAAATGTATTGATATGAATTTCATTTTCTCTTTACTGTTAACACTTTCTGCAAACAAAATACCTAGATCCTACTTCTTCTACCTTCTTCTTCCTCTGCTTCTCCTCCTCCTCCTACTCCTCCTCCTCATCCTATTCTTCTTCTTGCTTTTCTGCTGCTGCTGCTGCTTCTGCTTCTTCTTCTTCTTCTTCTTCTTCTTCTTCTTCTTCTTCTTCTTCTTCTGCTTCTGCTTCTTCTTCTTCTTCTTCTTCTTCTTCTTCTTCTTCTTCTTCTTCTTCTTCTTCTTCTTCTTAGCCTTCTTCTTTGCCTTCTCTTCCTCCTCTTCATCTGCTTTTTATTTGTTATTTGTATTGTTTTGCTGGATGGTATTTGTGTTGTAGCTGTTTGCAGCAGCTGCAGTATTTGTGTCTTATGGCTATCACGTTTGACTTATTCCTAGCAATTAGTCGTTACTATTGAATGTAAGAAATGTGATGAGAAGAGAGGCATTGAAGAATATTGTTAAAGTTGGAAAGATCAGTGGGAAAAAAGGCTGAGGCAGACCAAAAGAAATGATGCTGGAAGAGCTGGGATGGTGGCATGGAGGATTATCATCAGCAGAGTTGATCCAGAACACCGAAGCTCAAGATCTGTGAAAAGACATGAACACCTTCGCCAGCTGACATGGCACATGATGTTGATGATGATTGTCTATAATAGAGATATTATTCTGAGATACTGTCTATAACAGCGATATTATTCTTAGACACCATCTGTAAAAGAGATATTATTCTGAGATACTGTCTCCAGTAGAGATATTATTCTGAGATATTGTCTGTAATAGAGATATTATTCTGAGATACTGTCTCTAGTAGAGATATTATTCTGAGATATTGTCTGTAATAGAGATATTAATCTGAGATATTGACTCTAATAGACATATTATTCTGAGATACTGTCTCTAGTAGAGATATTATTCTGAGATATTGTATGTAATAGAGATATTATTCTGAGATACTGTCTCTAGTAGAGATATTATTATGAGATATTGTCTGTAATAGAGATATTATTCTGAGATATTGTCTCTAATAGACATATTATTCTGAGATACTGTCTCTAGTAGAGATATTATTCTGAGATATTGTCTGTAATAGAGATATTATTCTGAGATACTGTCTCTAGTAGAGATATTATTCTGAGATATTGTCTGTAATAGACATATTATTCTGAGATACTGTCTCTAGTAGAGATATTATTCTGAGATATTGTATGTAATAGAGATATTATTCTGAGATACTGTCTCTAGTAGAGATATTATTCTGAGATACTGTCTCTAATAGAGATATTTTTTTCTGAGATACTGTTTATAATCTCTTCAACCTATACACAGAAAGAATTTTTAAACAAGTTGAACTGCCTGGACTTAACATCAATGGAAGAATCATAAACAATTTTAGGTATGCTGATGATGCCATGTTACTAGCAGAAAGTGAGAAAGAGTTACAAGACCTAGTGGAACAAGTAAACATGCATATAGTGCAGAATGTGGCTTCGATATTAACATCCAAAAACACAAAAACTATGATGATTAGCAGTGGAAAGGAAAAGTTATCAATGAAAATCACAGTATACGGGGAGGTACTAGAACAAGTAACAAGTTTCTCTTATCTTGGACATATTATAACAGATGATGGCAGAAGTGAAATACAAATCAAAAAGAGAATAGGAATGGCCAAAAATTCTTTCAACAGCATGAAATCAGTATTTTCATTAGAGAGATTAACAGTGCATTAAAAATGAGAATTGTCAAATGCTACGTATATTCAACGCTACTGTATGGCACGGGCGCCTGGACATTGAACAAGCAACTAGAAAGTCGCATAGAAGCTCTGGAGATGTGGATATACAGATGAATATGTCGTATTTCATGGAAACAAAAACAATCAAATACAGACGTTCTAGAAAAACTGGGAATGAAGAGAGAGTTGGTGAAAGAAATAAAGAGGAGGCAAGTGAAATATTTCGGCCACAATAAAATACATGATACTCTTATAAAAACCATACTGGAAGGCAAGGTTGAGGGCAATCGAGCAAGTGGTAGACAATGATACAAGTGGGAAGATAACATCAAGAGATGGACGAACATCAGCCTGACAGAATGTACAGTCAAGGCGAGAGACAGACAGTGTTGGAGATCCATTGCAGCCAACCTTCATTGCGGAGATGGCACCTGATTGATTGATTGATTGTCTATAATAGAGATATCATTCTGAGATACTGTCTATAATAGAGATGTTTTTCTGAGATACCGTCTGGTGTATGATTTATCATTCTGGGATAACATACCTAAAAGAGGCTATGCATCTCTGCCGTCATTTGTTAAATGGTAAATGTGATTCATATTGACTGTTACAGTTAAATCTAGGTATTGTTTCTAAATATGAATCTTTCTGATTTGATAAAATTATAAAGTCAGTTACGATTTTCAAATACAAAAAGTTTAGTCCCAGCCTTCACAACTAGCTAACCATCTGACAAAAAAAAATAAGGCCTAGAACATGATTCTCCAACTTTGAACACAACAATTATCACTTAACTTGTACCTGGACACGAATTCAACCACAGTATACTCTCAGGTGTCTGCTGTGCATTCTTCCTTATGACAATGTTGAAGATCACTCCTTTGAGTGTTCAGTTCTTGTAGATACCAGAAAATTATAACTTTATGAACACCCGATGAATGGAACACTTTTGACATAGCAAAGCAATGTCATAAAGCAGCAATACATGTATTGATTCATGGCATTGGGCCAAATGGTGAGTACCCAAGCGCTGCCGTTTCTAAGTACCAGTAGTGATAAGATCATTTCACAGTATAATAATTCAAAGTATAATGTATTCACAGGTCTTGATCTGTGTTTGTATTTACAGATTTAAGTGATTGAACATAATTTTATGTGTAGAAAATGTGTGGCCTCATCACTAAATAGTTTTAGAGGGCATTTTACATTACATGCGTTGTTGCTCTGATTTTATACACATTGAACATATTTGCTGGCATTCTGAGTTGTTTTATGGGTCTGTTTCTTAGATCTGATGACAGGGAAAGTATTGGAGGTGGTCACAGAGATCTCTTGGCAAATGTTAGTATTGATTCAGAGCTTAATGAAAGCTTTAGTACTAATATTAACTTCAGCTTGGATCTCAGCGAGCTGGATACTCCAAGGTAAGTACCTGAATGGGGCATGGAGATATATCAATTAAAATACTACTTGTCTGGGCTATTTATGACTAGAACTAATGCTTGCCTGGGTACAGAAAAAAGGGTGGGGAAGGAGGGGTGGGAGGGGGTTTAAGGTGAGAGGAACAATTTTATTGCACCAGGTTTTATCCCAAATGGCCTGATTTCTTTCCCCTGAGCAGTCTGCCAAAAGCTTCATACGGAGCATGGACTCTGTAGCTACTGCGATAACTCCCAGAAAATTGCACCCTTGAACTAAATCATGGAGTCCATTAACGAACCCACAACCTTTGGAGCATGAGACAGACAGCTTAACCAGGTGGCTTAACCACTTTGCCACAGTGATACTCTTTAACTCCGTTTTTGTCTGAGCTATGTATGACTAGAAGTATTAGTTAACTAGAAGTACTGCATGTGTCACCAGGATGTGATGAGGTACCAGCTGAATTACTTAAAACATGAGGAGAAGAAAGCATACAGGTCTATCACGCATTATGTAAAAAGATATGGTATATGGCCAAAGGATTGGAAGAGAACTATCTTCATTCCAATATCATAAAAG
The DNA here is from genome assembly GCA_963921405.1 of Cepaea hortensis. Lineage (NCBI taxonomy): Eukaryota > Metazoa > Mollusca > Gastropoda > Stylommatophora > Helicidae > Cepaea > Cepaea hortensis. Next base: position 43,294,744 of record OY992887.1, on the reverse strand, counting down.
GGCAACTTGAAAATACGCACCAACTATAGAACTGTTGCCCTGATCAGTCATGCAAGTAAAAGTCATGCAAGTAAAAGTCATGCAAGTATCCACTTTAGGCTGTGTTGACTTGGGAGCCCAGGTCATTAAAAAAGGGGATTTGAAGGGGATTAGAACACACTACCACTAGGCCTTCAGGCATGGATGCTAGTTACTGTACCATTGTGGCTCTGTATAACCTAATTTAAGGCTACTCTGAGCTATGTACTGGCACCTTGCCGTCTTGTCAGATGATAGTTTGTTTCATTGCGTTTTAAAAAGGCATAATAACTACAACCCATGGCGGTAGCGAATGTGACTGATCAGACCAATTCGTGCTGTAAATTATTGTCCATAACTGATGCATTTGAACACAGGGTCATTGCCACCATCACGCACCATCTGACATCTCACACGCTCAGTGTGTGACCTATTTCTTTTTAGTGCCAGGTGCACTGGTTTTACATCCTGCAATTAAGATTTTGTCTCAGATCCAAGCACCCATTGAAGCAGGCAGACTGGGGCAGATCAGCACTCATTTGGCTGAGGGACGCTCAGCTTGAGGCAGGAGGTAGCTGATCAGTGATGCCTGTAGGTGTCTCCCACCATCAGAGGCAACCCGTAGCGTTCCTGTCTACACCAATTGACAAGGTCTTATAATCTGTAACTGCTACATCTTGCTTTGATTCAGAGACCGGTTAAGACTAGGGATGGAGTCATACCTCTCCATAGCACAAAGCATGGGCTGAATTGTAGACACCTTGTGTTGCCCATGCAGCATGATCCCTCTCTTGGCCTGCCTAGTTCACTCCAGAGGAAAGGTAACACCCCTTCATCTGGAACAAGACAAGCTGCAGAAGCTGACGGATCGGCAAAGCAATGCTCTAACTGTTGCCTGTCGGAGCTTCGATCCTAGACCAGTTGCCAAACCAAGGCTTAGGACTTGGTCTGCCCTGCTACAACATTTAGCCTTTAATTTGCATTTCCTCACACCAGGATAAGGCTTGTACACTTCCAATTGCGCTCCTCCACTCAAAGCCGTTGGTACAATGTGGGTTGTTTGGTTTGGTGAGCACCGCTGAGCTATGTTTGATTGACTATAATTAATACGATTAGCTGTATATGATTAAAGGTCGTGCGTGTCTCAGCTGTATATGACTAGAAGTAATGCTGATCACAGCTATGTATGAAATAGGTTAAAACTGCTGTAAATCTGTGGCAACATAATAAAGTCTTAAAAGTTGAGAGGATCGACTTCATTGTTCCGGGTTTGATCCCATATGGCTCAGTCTCTTTCTGCAACAGCGTCGCAGAAAATGCGGACTCCGTTACTCCAGTGATGACCCCCCCCCCCCACCCCACCCAGGAGTCTCCGAGAAAAATGCATTCGTGAACTGAAAGATGTAGCCTGGAATCGACTGAGACTTCTGGGGTCATTGCTGGAGCTACGGAGTTTGTGCTTTGTGCGACGCTTTCCATGCTGCGGAAAGAGACTGAGCCATATGGGATAAAAACCCGGTGCAATGAAGTTGACCCTGTCGACTTTTAAGCAACTTTAAGTGACTGTGGCAACATATGCAATAGAAAAAACACAATGTGTACGGCATCTTTACAAAATACAATTACGAAAATCAGGATGTTGAGGTTACAAGTCTTCATCAGCAAACAACAAGAAAACCGCACACAAACAACGGAGATGACACTGCAGTAACTAATTAAGGCATAATAAAATATGTAGTACTTATCTCAGAGGCTCCAAATATGAAGCAGGCAAATGATGACAGAAGTCAGCTTATATAGCAGACAGTATGAGGATTAAGGTTTGGAATGGTCCAGTGAACACATCAGGAAAATGTGTAGGGAATAGTGTACAAGTGTTCAAGGGGAAGATAGAAAAAAGGCCGGAAAGGTGAACAAAATTAAGATTCAACATTTCACCAACTTCGAACATAAAGTGTAGTATCCTAATAGATGGATCCACAACATATGGGTTGGTACCTTATTGGCTGGTCACGTTGTGGTTGAGGTCGATGAGCATAATGTGCACATACTTAGTATTGTAATAATCGTGTAACAATAAAGAAACACAGAGGACAGAGTTTTTAAAAAGTTGAGTGAGGAATTTGGTTACATTGTCTGACATATAGGTCATGTGGAATAGAAGACAGAATGTCTAAAGATATGCATCTTCACTCTTAGTGCTCCATATAAAATAGAGTCGTGTAAGGTTGGTTGTTATACTACGTATCATGAGATCAATCACCATAGTCTGGCAAGAATGAGGCAGCGAGGAGTGACGAGGGTATCTGGCTGATGCTCAATGCTCAGAGGAAAGGCGAGACGCACATATAATAAGATTGCTGCTGGAACTGTTGGTGTTGGAGCACTTTGCTGGCTGCTGAGGATGGGGATGGAGCGCTTATGGGAATGCCTCGAATGCTGTGATGTCGGTTCCTAAATCAGTCAATCATGAGATCAAATGCACCAATGCAGTGTGTTGTTGGGGTTGCATGTGATCCGACTGCTCCTAATCCACATGCTATGAAATGGCGCAGCAAGGATAATTGATATACATTGTTGTACTGAGATGTACCCACCTCTTCTCTCTAGAACTGTGCATAAGAGCATCTAAAGTTTGTAAATCACAAATGAGCCTATGAGAGAGACAGCACAAGTGATGGATATACTGTCAGTATAGTGCACCTCTGCTTCTCTCATTGCTGTTAATCTATCCCTCGAAACAGTAAGAAAAAAATAATGAGCTGTATATGTACAATCCTGTTGGATTATCTATATGAACAGGGAGGAATAATGATATTCATATATGTGCACAATAACATAATCCATTTTGACTCTGCATCACCATGACAAACCAAGTACCAAAGTTGACAACATACATAGTGGATCACTGGGAACAGCCAAGGACGGAAAAGGGTGGAATATAGCTGTAGTATAGAGCCAGGAGAGGAGAGACAATTGGACGAATGGGAAGAAACAAACAAAGGGGAATAATGCCTCAAGTTTGATAAACCTGTGCTGAATGTTAAGAAGACCCTGTAGTGAAAAGCATCTCATCAGGTATATGAGATGGTTTTCAATAGTTGTGCAGTGTCTTTTATCTGAAGAGCATAATTGGATGACTGTAACCAGAGCGTCAGTAAACCCATAGTGATCATTGCTTTTGATGTTCTTTATTATTTGTTTATGTCTATTGTTTTTCTAGATTCAAAAACAGCACTGCTTATGATCCTAGTCACAAGGACTACATGGAGCTGGAAAGTGTTACCACTGGGCAGTCTCGCTTCTCATCCTCCCCCCAACAGTACTCTGACTACAGAAGCAGTAGAACACCAACAATCTCACATGCTGATCACAAGCGGGAACCACTCCTGCCAGCAATGATAAGGCCCACAAAGGAAAGAGAAACTATCAGCAAAGCACAAGAAAGGGGAGACAGGTAGTCAGTTTCTTCTCTATTTTTGTTCATCCATTCTTGATGTTAGATGTGCCTCCAACCTGAATGTGATGGGGGTAGTAGTATACATTTCATTATCAGCCAAAGGAGGAGCACATGAGAGTATGCCGAGTGCACTAATGTTGCTTCTGTTAATAAATATCCAGTGTAGGATCATGGCTGTGTTGTCTGTTTAAGGAGAGCTGTGATATTTTTATCTTTAGGAAGCAATTCCAGTTTTATTCCAGCATTTGCTGTGCTGATTTTACTTTTTGTGTAGCATTATACAACATTCCTCTGTTCGTGTGGCGACTGCATATACATCCTCTTCAGGTCCATGTTTACACACCATCTAACCCATTCAGTACAGCCATATGCATGGTGTATGGCCCACAAGTAAAGGTAGAGCAACATAAAGGCATTCTCCACCACCCAAGGAGTAAAAAGTCAAGGAATCTTTCCCAATTGTAGATTAGTGAGCACCTGATGGATGATGTGGTTAATTTCACCAGGAATCTATTACAATTGTAGATCAGTGAGCACCTGATGGATGATGTGGTCAATTTCACCAGGAATCTATTACAATTGTAGATCAGTGAGCACCTGATGGATGATGTGGTCAATTTCACCAGGAATCTATTACAATTGTAGATCAGTGAGCACCTGATGGATGATGTGGTCAATTTCACCAGGAATCTATTACAATTGTAGATCAGTGAGCACCTGATGGATGATGTGGTCAATTTCACCAGGAATCTATTACAATTGTAGATCAGTGAGCACCTGATGGATGATGTGGTCAATTTCACCAGGAATCTATTACAATTGTAGATCAGTGAGCACCTGATGGATGATGTGGTCAATTTCACCAGGAATCTATTACAATTGTAGATCAGTGAGCACCTGATGGATGATGTGGTCAATTTCACCAGGAATCTATTACAATTGTAGATCAGTGAGCACCTGATGGATGATGTGGTCAATTTCACCAGGAATCTCACAATTGTAGATCAGTGAGCACTTGATGGATGATGTGGTCAATTTCACCAGGAATCTATTACAATTGTAGATCAGTGAGCACTTGATGGATGATGTGGTCAATTTCACCAGGAATCTATTACAATTGTAGATCAGTGAGCACTTGATGAATGATGTGGTCAATTTTACCAGGAATCTATTACAATTGTAGATCAGTGAGCACCTGATGGATGATGTGGTCAATTTTACCAGGAATCTATTACAATTGTAGATCAGTGAGCACCTGATGGATGATGTGGTCAATTTCACCAGGAATCTATTACAATTGTAGATCAGTGAGCACCTGATGGATGATGTGGTCAATTTTACCAGGAATCTATTACAATTGTAGATCAGTGAGCACCTGATGGATGATGTGGTCAATTTCACCAGGAATCTAATACAATTGTAGATCAGTGAGCACTTGATGGATGATGTGGTCAATTTCATTCTGGCTGCTTTTACTTCCCATGACATTTCCCGGTACCCATTTTAGGCTGGGTTGAGCCCAGGTCAACGGAAATGTGGTTCCTGAGACACATTTAAAAAAAAAATCTGCTTGGATGGGGATTTGAACACTTTACCACTGGTCTGACAGGCAGGCATGCTACCATGGCTCCCACTATCGAGGAAGTCTGCTACTAATTTAGAGCCAATGAATAGTATCACAGAAATACAGAACAGATTAGAGCCAGGGAGAACTTTTGTAAAAATAAAATGAACATATGGTGGAATAGGTCATTGTCATTAGAAGTTAGACAAAAGATTCTTAATTGTAACATAGAACAAGTTTTAATAATTCACTAAACATCTTTGGCAAGAGGTCATTAAAGAAGACAATTCCTGAAAGCTACAGAAATGTGACCTCACAGACGGGTGTAGGAAATAGCATAGGCATTCAGAATGAGTAACCTGAATATTTTGAAAGAAGTTAAGATACAAAAACAACTTATCACAAACGTCAGAAATAGGTAGTCAATATGTTTTCCTATATTATGAGAAAAACTGAAACAGTTATCAGAACTAGCAGGCTCAATAGAAAAAATAAACAGAAGAAGGCAGTGAGAGAAGGTTTGTGATAGTTTTTCATCATGACATGGAAGATATCAGCACAGGAATTGATACCTTCTACTGGAGACAGAGAGCTGTGGAGAAGCATGGTCTGTACATTAGCTGGCAATGAATTTGATGGTCATGATGATATATTATTTTGCCAATAGTAAGGTTGTAGATGCGTTTTGTCTGTGTGTTACTGGAGCCCATAAAGGAAACAAAGAATAGTAACACTGTAGCTTGTCATGGATGCCATAAGAGGTGACTAAGGATGGTTGGCATAAGATTGATTACCTCGTGTTGTATGGGGAAAAACAAAACAAAACCAGAGTTTAATGTAAAATCCAGCCAGTCATAACAAGTCTACAGAGAAATTGACTTTATAGTTAGTTGAGGGTATATACTCTATTGGGAGATGAAGGGCATGAGAGGAAGAAGTAGACCCATTTGTAAGCCATCATGGTGGTCCTTGGTCAATCCTCGGCAGTTACAAGATTATGTCCAACTAGTACAGTGACTCAGTCTTGTAAAATTGGTGCATTCAGAATTATCTTTTAATTATCTAGAAAGGTGCCTACAAAGAAGAGAAGTGTTTATCTCTATATGTATAATCTAGTTATTTGAAGACATAATACGGTATATTCTTACCATGTGGTTGAAGAGAAAAGACTAAAATATTAAAAATAATTTATTTATTGGTTAGTGATACATCTTTGTGTATGATAATCTAACACACTGCAACACATTTGTGCATGTTTTGTGGTAAATATTATTCTTCTTCTTCTTTCGTTCGCTTGAAATATGTCTATATCTGCAATGTCGTCTCTTGCATGAATTGAACTGTTTTTTTCAGTTCACACAGTGGTCCATAGAGTTTATCTTCCACTGTCGTCTCTCTAGGCCAGAAGGTTTGCCTAGATATGTTATATTTTGGGCAGTCTTGGAGTATGTGCTCTGCTGTCTGCGACGCCAATCCACATGTGCACATGGCTGTTTCACCAATCTTGAATTTTGTATACATGTGGTTGCGTAATCTATTGTGTCCTGTTCTGAGGCGCAGAATAATGACTTGTTCTGGTCTGTCCATAATGTGGTAGTCATCTTGAGCAGGTTTTGGTGGCTTTCTGACTGATTTGATCATTCTTTTCTTTTGGTGGTATGTAACGGGCACATCAGGCTGTTCCTCTTTGGCTCCTTCCTTAGCCAATTGATCAGCTCTGTCGTTTCCGGGTACTCCACAGTGGGATGGTATCCACTGTATGGTGACTTTATGCTGACTGCTAAGTTCAGAAAGTAGTGTCCTTAGTACTGGCAATTTCCCAGAGAGGAGCGCCTCGAGTACTGATTTTGCATCTGTTAGTAGCACCACAGGTTGTGTACCATTGCTGTTATTTAGTAATTTCTCTGTTGCTATCTTGATTGCCTCAATTTCGGCATCATAGTTATGGCAGTACTTTCCTGTCGGTACTCTGGCTGTGTCCCTAGTATTATTTGGGTATTCTATGTACACTCCCGCTCCTCCATTTCGAACAGCATTTTGTGCTGACCCATCTGTGTAGACTCGGATCCAGAGGTCCTGTGGGTATTCTTCATCAAGGAAGCTGAGAGTGGCTGTTCTGCGCTGCACACTGTTCTGTTCTTCCTTGTCAAATATTCCTCTCACTTTTGTCTGGATTTGTAACGATAGTCTATGCTCATCTTTCCATGGAGTTCGCTCTGGAATAGTTGTTAGGGGGATACCAACTGTGGGCAGATCAGTGGTTTCTCTGCAGAGTCGTTTGGCCTGGTGGATAAAACTACTTCTTTTCAACCGCCCCATAGCTAGGTTTTCAAATCTGTTCTTCATAGGGTGGCCTGGCAAGCTGAGGAACTTTTCTGCTTGTATTAGCGTTTTCGTATCTCTGCGCTCACTCAGTGCCTGTGTCCTCCCCATCTTCTCCATTTCCACTATAGGGGTTGATCTCATCCCTCCTGTGGTGACTCTAAGTGCTTGATTTTGCACCTTGTCCAGCTCTTGTAGTGTGGTATTTGATGCTGAACACCACGCAGTTGACCCATATTCCAGGTGTGGTCGTATGCTCTGTTGGTAAACTTTGCTAAGTATTTTCGTACTGGCTCCCCATGTGGTTCCACTTAGCTTTCTCAGGATGGCTATTTTCCTTCTGGCTTTTGCTACTGCTTTGTTGATGTGATTTCTCCATGTCAGCTTGCCATCAAATGTTACTCCAAGGTATGTTGGTTCTTTATCTTCTCTTAGGGGTGTTCCATTTATCTGGATGATCCCTGCCTTTTGTTTTGGAGAGAGGGTAAATAGGGTGGTGCTGCACTTGTCAGTGTTTATGCTGACACACCATCTATTTGCCCATGCAGCAAATGTATCTACAGCTCTTTGTAGCAATCTGGTGGCCACTGATGCATATTCATTTGTGCTCCATAGAACCAGGTCATCGGCGTACATTGCCGCTTTAATTCCATGCGGTAGGTGAGCAACAAGATCATTGATGAAGATTAGAAAAAGTGTGGGGGACAAGACTCCGCCCTGGGGGACACTGTGACGCAGTAGTACTTTCTTGCTCTTGAGTCCGTCTATCTGTACTCGGGCTCTTCTGTTGTGCAAGTATGCTTTCACCCATTTGTACATTCTTCCATTGACTTTGCAGTTTCTCAGTTTCTTCATCAGACCTTCTTTCCAGACTTTGTCAAAGGCTTTCTTCAGATCTATCCAAGCCGCGAGCACCAGCTTCTTCTCTTGGAATGCATCCTCAATTTCTTGAGAGAGGTAGGTTGTCTGATCTTCCGTAGAGTAGCACTGCCTAAAGCCAGCCTGCTGTGGCACAAGGATGTTTTTACTTTCAATGTACCACTGCAGTCTGTGATTGATGATGCGCTCCAGTGTTTTGCAGAGACAGCTGGTGAGGCTAATTGGTCTGTAGCTAGAGGCAATGGAACCATCTTTCCCTGATTTTAGGAGGGGTATCATGATTGCTTCTCTCCAGGCTTGTGGAACACTGCCTAAGGTCCAGCTGTTATTGAAGATCTGCAACAGCTTTGTTTTGGCCTCTGTTCCTAGGTTCCTGATCATTTCATTGGAGATACCATCAGCTCCTGGTGACTTTCTCATTTTCAGTTTTGATATGGCTAGCTCCAGTTCGCTGATTGTGATGGGTGCCTCCAGAACCTCATGTACTATTTCCTTCTGTCCTGTATGTTGTCGTTTCTCTCGAATCTCTTGTTGTTTCTCTGGACTAATTTTGATATTGCTATCTTGTGCGAATGAGTCCGCAAAATGGTCAGCTGCTTGCTTTCTTGTTAAGATGTTTCCATCTTTATGTAGTGCAATTTTTGAGTTTCTCCCTGTGCCCTCATCGTTAAGTTGTTTTATTAGCTTCCACAATTTCCTTGTGTCTCTTTCAAAGTTCAGAGACTCTGTTTTCTCCTGCCAGCTTTTCCGTCTAGCCTGCAGCTTGGCCCTTTGAAATTTGGCTTTTGCATGCTGGAATTTATTGTGGTGCTCTTGGCTGGGTGTGGCCTCTGCTTGCTTTCTACACACTTCAACATCATTATACAACTGTTCCAGTTCACTACTCCAGTAGGGTTTATATTGTTTATGGGCTCCTCTTGGTACTGTTTCTCGCGCTGCCTGTAGTATGCATTTCCCAAACTCTTCAACTGCTTTATTTATGTCTTTCTCAGTGTTCAGGTTTCTAACCAGTATGCTGGTGCGATGCTTGTACATTGCCCAGTCTGCTTTCTTGTAGTTCCACCTCGAGAGGGTGCTGCTTTCACTTACAAGCTCATTTTCTACGGTTAGAAAGACTGGCCGATGGTCACTGCCACCAAGTTGTTTCCCAACAGTTCGTGTAATGTTCCACTCCAGGTCTGGTGAATGAAAAGCCAGGTCAGGTGTAGTTGTAGAGTGCCATGATCTCGAGTAGAAAGTATGTGGGTCGGATGGCTTGTTAATCAACATGAATCTATTCTCATCCTGCCAGTCTTCCAGTCTCTCTCCTCTCTGGTCCATGTGATCATAGCCCCAGCTCTGCGAGTGGCTGTTGAAATCGCCACACACAATCATTTTTTCTTTTAGTGGTAGAGTTTTCAGTGCCTGTGGGCGGTCACTTGGACAGTAGTAATTGATCAGATGTAGATCTGTATTACCTGTCTTAAGTTTAAGTGTCTGATACTCAGCCCCTTCCATGTAGACTTTGATTTGGGAAGCCATGATGTTGTTTCTTACAAGGGTCAGTATCCCACCTTTTCGCCTGTTCTTTCGGTCAGATCGGTAACACTGGTAGCCTCTGATTTTGAAGGCTATATTTTCATTGAGGTGAGTTTCTTGCAAGCAACATATGCTTACTTTTTCTTGGTCCAAGATTTTTTCTAATTCTATTTGTTTGTTGCTGACTCCCTCCGCATTCCAGTGCATTATTTTAAGTCTTCGTTTAGTATGGCCAGTCGTCCTATTCTCATGTCCCCTGGCTCCACAGGACATCTGAGAAGGACCTCCAGTAGTTGGGGTTGGACCCTTTCGAGACATAGGGCCCGGCACTGCACCTGCCTGGGGGTCCAAAGCAGGGCGAGCACCATAACGATTAGCAGTAGTCGACATATTCCATTTTGCGTGATTGCGTGGCATCCTGATTTCTGTGGTGCGCCTCTTGGCTGGTTGCCTCCGTCTTCAGCACCTTTCTTTGCTAGAGCAGACTGTGGTCTCACTCGAGTGTAGATGTGTACGCGCGCACACACCTGTCTGCGCATGCATGTACGTGCATACACATCTAGAGCATACTGGTTATTTTCCGGCGCCAGAGACTCGCCGTCGCCCCTTCTCCTGTTAGTTTAAACAGGTCCGCCACGTGAAGGCCAGGAGTTGGACTTTTGCTGCATAGGTTATATATTCACGAGCCATTGAGGTATTTGAGCAATGTTGGGCGCTCACCCCAACACCGCGCCTCGGCTACATACAGCAACATTTGGAACCCGGTAAATATTATATACTGATACACCTAAGTGCATGATTTGATGGTAAGTTTCCACAAACTGATACACCTAAGTACTTGAATTGATTATATATCTTACACACACTGATACACCCAAGTAAATGATTTGTTGGTAATCTACAAACAGTAATACACCTTTGTGCATGTTTTGATGGTAACTGAAACACCTAGGTGCATAATTTGATGGTAATCTACACACAGTGATACACCTAAGTGTATGTTTTGATGATAATCTACACACAGTAATATACCTTTGTGCATGTTTTAATAGTAAATCTTTCACACACTGATACACCTAAGTGCATTATTTGATATTAATCTCACACGCAGGCTAGAGGTTAGCGACTTTTCTCTGTAATCTTGTATACTCTCGTAGGCAACGTGATGACGGTGAGAATCAGCAGTGGTTTGAATCGCGTCGGTAACTTACTGGGTATGTGAGCCGGCCGTTCAGAAAGCAATGGCAAACTACTAAGCGTAATCTTGCTAAGAAATCAACTTACAGCTGAAAGATGCTGATGTTGACAGCGATGTCCTGTAAAGGATATGCAGAACATTTTTTTTGTAGGTTGTCAGTGGTAATCGTACACAATGATTATACATCTATGCGTGTTTTTGTTTTTGTAGCAGAATGATTGGAAAGAGGAAAGTCCCCTCACCAGCACCACTACCACCACAACATTCTCATCAGTCACAAGAACAGATGCAGCAGCCAGCAGACAGTGATGACCTTGATGTAAGTCTCAGTGAGTCATCAGATGAAACAAACGTCTCATCTTTAGCACCAAGTAAGTGGTATTTGTTTGTGAGTTGTAGTTCACAGATTGTGCGACTGTGTTCACAGATTGTGCGACTGTGTTCACAGATTGTGCGACTGTGTTCACAGATTGTGCGACTGTGTATGAAGTTAGAGAGCTGCCATAGCTCATTACTTGTCTGCTGGCTCGGTGGCCGTATGTTTGAATTTACAGTGAGGTTAAGTTAGTTTTATATTTTTTAGAGGATGTCGCAGTCAACCCCAGCATTTCTTTGGCTGTTTGTGATTTCTTGGAAAATTTACGTTCAACAGTTTACCATTGCTTTCTGAATGACCGGCACTCATACCATTTTATAAAAACAATGCAAGGTGATCTGCTGCCAAATCACCCACAGCTGTGTTTCAAACGTTTTGTGTGGGATTACAAACTGTGGCCATAACCCCTTCGTCACAGAGCCACATTGAGATGGATTTCTAAAATTAACCTGGGCTCCCAGGTCCACACAGCCTAAAATGGGTGAGCAACAACAGGAAAGTGTTTGATCGCCAATACAATAGTTTCAGTTGAACTTGGTTTGCCAACACAGTGGTTTTAGTTGAACTTGGTTTGCCAACACAGTCGGCTCAGTTGAACTTGGTTTGCCAACACAGTCGGCTCAGTTGAACTTGGTTTGCCAACACAGTCGGCTCAGTTGAACTTGGTTTGCCAACACAGTCGGCTCAGTTGAATGTGCAGTGGTAGTCATGGGTTTGAATTTGCATCAAGGCCAACCCAGCCTCTAAAAGATACCACGACATGTTTTGGGAAGTAAAGGTGGTTGGCTTGTATTGACCACATCACCCCTGGAGTGCCAATTGATCTATACAAATTATGGTCTAGCACCATATGTCCAATCTTCAGTATGTAAAAGAGCCTGTATAAAATTATGAATTTTAATCAAATAAGACAATGATACCATCATTAGAATTTTCTAAAGGGGAGGAAAAGAAAATTAAATCAAGAGATGACTTAACTGTGCAATATTGTTAGTCGTGTATAATTTGAGCAAATAGTATTCTATAGCCGGTCTCCGTGGTGAAGGGCTTACGGATGCTTTTCGTAATCCCATATACCCATATTCGAAACACAACTGCGCACGATTTGGCACAAATGTGTTGCATTGGTTTTGCGTTGGTATCGGTGCTGGGCATTCAGACACAATGGCAAACTACTGAACGTAAACTTGCCAAGAGATCACAGTCGCAGAAATGCTGGTGTTGACTGTGATGTCCTGTAAAAAGGATATGCAAAAAAAAAGTATTCTATAGCTGTCTTGTTGCTCCTTTCATGCAGTATTTTATATAGTAACCTCTTTAACATCTCCCACAAGTTATTCTTTCAGAATGTTTTCTTTATCTTAGAACTTGCGACAGTAAATAAAGTGTGTATGTGTGTGCATACATGTGTGTGTATGTACACATAAAAAGAAAAACATACAAATTTGCATACCTATATAAAGAGAGAGAGAGAATCACAGAGTTTAAAATTTAGATAAGCGAAGGGATAAATCATTATATTATGCAGAGAGTGCATACTGAAATTAAAAGAGAGGCTTAGAGACAGATACAAGTATAGCAAAAGAAAGTGATCAATAATTGCATAATAAAGAATGAGAGATAGACAGACAAAGAAATAGTTCAGTTGATAGTAGATTGTAAGTGGATAGGTAGGTATGAAGAGAGAAATGAGGAAGAGAAAGATGCATACTTAAATAAATAGAAAGGCAGGCAGATAAAACATATAGCAAGAGAAAATGACAAATTAAGTCATATTGCAAAGAGACAGAAAATAAGAGTTCAGACATTTATGCTTATTTAAATACAGTTCTTTGAGGAGAAATGTTTCTTTATTGTTTACATTTATATGGTATCATTCACTGTTTGTGTGTGTTTTCTGTTATCTCATCTAATGCAGCCTCGAGCACAGTGAGCAGTTTCACATTGGAAGACCCAGGCAGCACAGTGGAGTCGCTGAGAGCTGCAGTGATCCCCAGCAGCAGAGACTTAACATTGGCTGCACACCAATATGCTGCAGACAGTTCCAGAGAAGGAAGCATATCTAGCTCCGGTGACTATTCTGACCACGAGTCAAAGAAAATCCATCAAGAATATAAGGTCAGAATGATGCTTTTATTGTACTCATAGTTGCTTACATGTTCAGTAAACTTGTTTCCTTCCGTCAAGTAAAATATCCTAAATATTCACAACTGCTCACTTTCTGTAATTTCTCTCCATTGATAAATATATCTGTTGACATATTTATTTTATCAGTTGCCATTATTTTTGTTTTTCTTGCTTTGAGCTAGAAATGTTATTTTCACTTTACTGTTAAACATTGACTTGTTTCTCATTTCTCATTTGTGTTGTTGATAGCAGTGCTGTGATGTTGGCATATCGAAGTTCAGGTAACAGCAAAATGAATCAAATACCATGTCTCATAAGGTGATAAGTTTCATGGCTGTTGTAAACACTTGAAACCTAGGCAGCAGAGTTGATGTAATACACCAATCATACAATAGGGATCTGACTCTTTAGTTGGGGAAGGAAGAGGTGGCACTGTATAGAATCTGGTCGGTTAGCCCATGAAGCTTTGACTATTTATAAGTGAAACACTTGTCATTCATACCCATACAGCAGTCATGAGCGTGTCCAATGTGGTGTATAGGCAGACAGTCTGTTAAAGCCTTGTGGTGTTGTTTCACAATCATCATTGGAGGATGAAACATCAATGACATTAGCTATGCGGATAATACAGTCTTGATTGCAGACAATAAGCAGGATCTGCAACATTTAGTAGATGCGATTGTTGCACACAGTGAATAACTAGGGTTACTATTAAATTGTAAGAAGACTACAGATTATGGTCATCACAAGGAAGAAGGAAATACCACAATGTAATATAAAAGTAAATGGGAATATTCTTAAACAAGTGAATCAGCACAATTAATTCGGAACAGTCATAACATCTGATGGGAGATGCCTTGAAGAGATTAGAACAAGAATCACCATGGCAAAGGTAGCCTTTTGCAAGATGGAAAACATACTGACCAATAAAAGATGTTAGTCGCAACAACAAAAAGAGTGTTGAGATGCTACATAGAACCTGTTCTTTTGTATGGATATGAAGCTTAGACTGAAAAACATCTAATGGCTGTGGAAATGTGGTTTCTAAGGAAAATGCAAAGTATACCAGAAAGAAAAAAAAACAGTGACCAAGTTCTACAAGAAACAAATTAAAGCTGTAAACTTATTACAGAAATTAGACATAGACAGTCAACATATTTTGGTCACATTATGAGAAGAAATAAATTGGAGGACTTGGTGACAACTGGCAAGGTTAAGGGGAAGTGAACAAAGGGAGAGCAGAACAGCAAATACCTGACCGGTTTGGCCACGTGGCATGGTTGAGACAAGAACACTGAGCTGATCAACGACTCTGGTAATAGAGTGCGATGGCAAAAAATTGCCACCAATGCTTATCAGCATAGCACATGATGATGATAAGTGTTTGCTTCTGACCACGGTTTGCTCATACATTTTCCTCATTTGGGCCCATCTCGCAGCTACTGAATTGCTTGCTTGGTGCAACACTGAGCTGTGGATTTCATGTGAAATGCTTTATCATCTATCCCAGGTGGTTTGTGTTGTGAACTAAATGTTCAGAATAATGACAGGTGGCTGGTTGCCGAACTAGTTGGTTTGCCTTATGCAGTAATAGCGTGTGCAACAGCTGGCTTTTTTTAGTGACTGCTGCTTCGTCCGAAGATGAACTATAATTCTGTTGGCATTCTGGCAGTAATCTTATGTCTGCATGCTGTTGGTTTAGATGGGAATGCTGACTGTTTCATTTTTCACATGAGACGGCAAGAAGCATTCTGTGCAGTTTTAGCTGGCACAGGAATGGAGCAATTATGGGGTGATCCGTTGCTGCAAAGTTGGAACTACGACTAACTTAGCCATGAGTTTAGATTCACATTAAAATGCAATCCTATGGTAGACTTTGCTGTAGGAGAGTGAAGTGTTAGGTCTACACATATACTAAGTTACAGCATAATAAGGCTGGAGTGATTGGTTCACTTCCTCCTCACATTTCCTTCCCTATTACCTGATACCCATTTCATAAAACTGGGCTGACCTCTGAGTTGTGCTGGTAGAATAAAATCAAATTCTGCCACTACTACTGCTGGGAATTAAACTGAACCACTTTGTTGGTAGGTTCACATTTGCATAGATGCAGATTTTTAAAACAGAGGTCAGCTCCTAGGTTTTCCCAGCCTAAAATAAGATCCCTTTTCCATGCCAAGTCACATTTAGCATATGTACTACACCCATATTTTTCTAGATAATTGGCAGGCTGTGTGATGTGGTCACTATTATACCAGCCGCCTTTACTTCCCAAAACATTTCCTGGTGCCCATTTTAGGCTAAGCTGACCTGGGTGCCCAGGTAAACTCTTAAAACTTTGAATCCACCCAATGCGGATCAAACCCCTGATAACTGGGCCAGGAGGAGAGTGCCTAGCTACTACATCACCACGGTGCCCCAGCCTCAAATGGGTACAAAGAAATGACTTGGAAAGTGATGATGGCCAGCATGATATTGACACAGCAGCCTCAAATGGGTACAAAGAAATGACTTGGAAAGTGATGATGACCAGCATGATATTGACACAGCAGCCTCAAACGGGTACAAGGAAATGACTTGGAAAGTGATGATGGCCAGCATGATATTGACACAGCAGCCTCAAATGGGTACAAAGAAATGACTTGGAAAGTGATGATGGCCAGCATGATATTAACACAGCAGCCTCAAACGGGTACAAAGAAATGACTTGGAAAGTGATGATGGCCAGCATGATATTGACACAGCAGCCTCAAATGGGTACAGAGAAATGACTTGGAAAGTGATGATAACCAGCATGATATTGACACAGCAGCCTCAAATGGGTACAAAGAAATAACTTGGAAAGTGATGATGGCCAGCATGATATTGACACAGCAGCCTCAAATGGGTACAGAGAAATGACTTGGAAAGTGATGATGGCCAGCATGATACTGACACAGCAGCCTCAAATGGGTACAAAGAAATGACTTGGAAAGTGAAGATGACTAGCATGATATTGACACAGCAGCCTCAAATGGGTACAAAGAAATGACTTGGAAAGTGAAGATGACTAGAATGATATTGACACAGCAGCCTCAAATGGGTACAAAGAAATGACATGGAAAGTGAAGATGACTAGCATGATATTGACAACATCACATTTCGAGTGCTGATTTGCCTGCAAAAATATGGGTCTAGAACCATATGTCCATTGCACCTTAAGGCCCTCTGCTATGTTGGTAGTTACATTGACACCACATCCCCTACCTTTACCTGACTGTCATATCATCTCTGATGGACCCACTGATGCATATTTATGTCATAATCCAACACTTCAGGCCAAAGAATCAGGTCTTGCAACCAGCCCTGCAGTCAGCACATCTGATACTAGTGTCGGCAGCAGGCTCATCCCAACCAGCTCAGGACTTCAGCAGTACAGCAACAGCACAGATGGTGCTGAGGAAACAGTTATTAGCAAGTCTCCATCCTCCACCACAAGCTTTGCTGAGCTGAAACGCTTGAGAGAACAACTTGGACATGGCCATGACACGGTAGGTTTCTTTTCTTGGTGTCTTTTCACTGTCTACATCATATTTCTGTAATTAATTTATGGTTTTCATTTGTTTCTCAAAGGACTCTTGTTTTTTTTTTGTCCGTTCCATAGCATTCTTTGAATTTTCCTCAGAAATCATATTTTCACTGCCTTGATGTTTCTAGCTTGTCTGCTTATTGTCATTGTTTCACAAGCGTACAACAGTAAGGTTTCATATAGCACTTCAGTGCTCTTTTTCTCACTACATTTGACAATTCTTTATTGGTGAGTATGTTTTCCATCTTGCATAAGGTTACTTTTGTTCATGCATACTTCCCTATAAGTAGCATGACTGAATGGAAAACCATACTGGAAGGAAGAGTTGCCACTGGATGATGCTGCTGTAATCTATGACAGAGACAGCTGTAAGACTATCACAGATGGTCCCATGAAAGATAACTTCTGTAGGACTTACAAATGACCCCATGACACATACTGTGGTAGGACTATCACAGTTTGTCCCATTAAAGATACTTCTGTAGGACTTACAAATGACCCCATGACACATACTGTGGTAGGACTATCACAGTTTGTCCCATTAAAGATACTTCTGTAGGACTTACAAATGACCCCATGACACATACTGTGGTAGGACTATCACAGTTTGTCCCATTAAAGATACTTCTGTAGGACTTACAAATGACCCCATGACACATACTGTGGTAGGACTATCACAGTTTGTCCCATTAAAGATACTTCTGTAGGACTTACAAATGACCCCATGACACATACTGCTGTAGGACTATCACAGTTTGTCCCATTAAAGATACTTCTGTAGGACTATCACAGTTTGTCCCATTAAAGATACTTCTGTAGGACTATCACAGTTTGTCCCATTAAAGATACTTCTGTAGGACTTACAAATGACCCCATGACACATACTGTGGTAGGACTATCACAGTTTGTCCCATTAAAGATACTTCTGTAAGTCTATCACAGATGGCCCCATGACACATACTGTGGTAGGGCTATCATCTATGATCCCATGACAGATTCTGCTGTAGGACTCACAAATGATCCCATAACAGAGAAATGTCATTTGCTTGAGATAGATGCGATCAAGAGTATACTAGAAAAGTTAATTGTACTCCAGTGAACACATTTAGCTCAAAATTTAAAAAAATGTCACCTTCCCCCCTGCACTTAAAGGCACATATGGACCACAAGTCATCATCCATATCATCATCACGTGCCTTGCCAACTGACATAGGCGTTCATGGTGCATCTCCACAGATCTTGCTTCCTGGTGTTCTCTGAATCAATTCCACTGGTAATTTTCCTCCATGCCACCATCCCAGTCCATCTAGCATCATTTCTCTCAGTCTGCCTCTGCCTTTTCTACTTCTTATCTTTCCAGTTGTTGCAGTGTTCTCTATTGCCTTTTTTTTCTCATGACATGACCAAAGAACACTATTTATCACCTTCTTATATTTGCATATAATTTTCTACATTCACTAGTCTTTTCAGGCAATCATTTTTATTTATTCTGACAGTCTATGGTATTTGCAACATTTGTCTCAGAAACCACATATTTGTTGCTTCCAAGCTGTTCCTGATTTGTTTATTCGCATTCCATGATTCACTGCCATATAGTAGAATTGGTTCTATATAACATTTGAGCGTTCATTTTCTGGAATTCAGTGGTAGTGACTATTGTGTAGGATACTATCATCCAAGCGGGTATAGATAAATAATAGATGATAACAGCTCCAGTCATGACACTTGAGATGCATATTTCTGCTCTGATACTACAGGATACCAATCGTGGGGCTGGCATTATCACAACACCGAGTAAAGAACAGCCAGGAGACAGTGATTCAGGTATCCTGTGGTCTGTCTGTCATGTTTTTTTTCCATTTTTTAATGTCTTGTGTTTTTGGTCACATTGTAATGAACAGGAGATCGTTAGTGCACAAAAAGGTAGTAAGTAAATAAAATAGGATAGACATATATTCTGCTGTTAGGCCTTCACATATTCTAGGCCATGACATGAGGTTAGCATGGGCAATTCCCTTCCTCATCACCTCCACTTCTGAATCAATGCTCAGAACATTCTGAAAATGGATAATGATTTTTGTGATGCTGGGCACATCCCAAAGCCATACTGGTCAGAATAAAATAATCCGGTCTGTGCTGGAGATTGAGCCCAAAGCACCATCTTGGGAGGCGGGACACTGACCACTGGGGCATGTGTTTAGCAAGTATACTTGAATAAAAAGTATCACAGGGATGAATTTATAAATTTCCATTGATGAATGGAGATCTGGTACAGTTCTGCAGTGATTGGTGTCAAATATTCCCTGATAGCATAAGTTCTGTGGCAGCCTGTTGGCGACCAGGTCAGGCACACCAAGTAGTTTTTTTGTGTGTGTGTGCACTCGCTTGCTTTGAACTCAAGTGTAGTCCATACGCATTTCTTCTAGTATCAATGGACAGAATTTTGCATGTAGATTAACTTTCCCTATTAAGAGTGTCCCTCGCCATCGGGGGAACCCACTTCAGAGGTACTTGTAATTTACATCCCCAAGTCAAGTACGAGAAGTCAACATTTTAGTCCAACTATCCAACTAGGGGTTGAAGCCCATACCTCGGCATCAGCACACCAGATTTTAAGAATGTGCGTTCTTATCCATTCAGCCATGCTGACCTCCTCGAAGTCTATTAAAGCAGTGAAACACATAATGATGGAAAAGTACTAAGTGACTGTGAATGAAATAACTGCACTTCCTGGCATCAATCAAGGGTTAGCACCTCAATTGTAATGTGCTTCAGTTCCACAAAGTCTGCCCACTGTGGGTGCCATGGCTGCTTACTCCAGAATTTAAATGACAACATTTTGATGCTCGTGAAGAACTGTTATGGTTCTCTGAAGCATAAGAAAATGGTTACCTAGCAAGAATTGTTACTGGAGATCTAGGTTATTGTCACCAGCTGGAATCCAAGTAAACCAGCAAGAAATGATGCCATAGCTCTTCACCGAAGCCATAAATGTTCTGCATGATGCCACTAGTAGGAAAGCTTAATTTCTTATTTGATGAATCAGGTTTTGTTTTAAGGCATTACTTTAAAGCACAACATGCTCATGTGGAAAATAGAGTCATGCATACAGATCATAACCTCTCAGGAATTCTCTGTGACCTGCCACTAAATGCAAATGATGTGGGCTTTAAGTTGATGTTTTGTTGAAACTACAATGCTTGGCTAGAAGTGAAGAAAACTCATGAATGACATTTCAGGCTTATGCAGTCCATTAGATGCGCCAAGTGGAGGAGTGGCGGAGACCAATGGTATTGACCTGGGCTTGTCGGAGCTTCAGCAGTTGAGGTTAAAATTAGAGCAGAAAAGGAAAGAAATTGAGAGGAAGAAGCACAGACAGGAACTGCAGCAAAATAAGATGAGACAGCGACTTGGTAAGTTCATAAGTTCTATATATATAAGTTCTGTGTTACCATGTTATGTCAGGTGGTTCAATTCCATACTGATGTGAAGCCTTTTAAAATGTTACCATCTAGCTTTGTGGCTCTCTATAAACTTGTTCTTCAGATATGGTTGTGATGGATTTTCTTTACCTTTCACACATCAGAAATTATATTTTGGATAACTTTATATTGTTTTGGTATTGTGACTGGGTAGCAGCAGATTTAGACTTCCTCTTTACAATTTCCAAATGCTAAGGATCTGTTAACATGCACAGTGTGCACTGAGGATCTCATATTTTTTGCCCTTGTTTGAGAATGCTAGGCATTCTGTCCTCTATCTCAGTTTCTGGTATTCTTCTAAATCATTATTTTGTAAAAAGAAAAAAACATCTATATGGTTAACAATTACTAGAACATGTGAATTTAACTGATTAGACACTGCTTCCCAAATTATTTGGAATTATATGCTATGCATTAGCATATTTGTATATTCACACGTTTACATGCATACATATGTGCACCTTGCACACATATAGATGGATGTTTGTATGCACTCTCTTATGCACGCGCGCGCGCGCGCACACACACACACTCTCTCTCTCTCTCTCTCTCTCTCTCTCTCTCTCTCTCTCTCTCTCTCTCTCTCTCTCTCTCTCTCTCTCTCTCTCTCTCTCTCTCTCTCTCTCTCCACACATGCATGTATGCTGAGAGAGAGAGAGAGAGAGATGTCAACAATTGCTAAAATATTTGCATTTAACTGAATATGAACTGCCTCCTAAATTATTTGCAACTAAATGTTACGTATTGTCATTATGGTGGTCATACTTTCAGGTAAAGCTGCCTTTATGCGAGTGGTCTCCAAGCATTTAGAAGGAAGCGATGAGGATGAATTATGTGACCTGCCTGACACAAGGAGACCAGAGTATCTGCCTACCTCAACTCAGGCCCAGTTGCAAGCTCGTTTGGGACACCCTGTTAGCGGCATGTACAGAGGTCAGCCACACACTCAGCAGTATCCAGTACAAATGAACATCGGCTCTGGAAGTCAGAGCGCCTTCACTGACTGGCAGACACAGAGTCTGTTGTCTAAAGTTGGTGGTGCAGCAGCTTATAGACCAGGATATTTCAACCAAGCCCAGCAACAGTTTCTCATGTCTCGTGCTGGAGCTTCTGGTCCTGTTCCTGCAGCCTTACATTCTTCAGCCTTAGCTCATGCCCCTATACCCAGGCCCTTTTCTAGAGAGGGTATCCAACAGACTATTGATAATGTTAGAAACAAGTGGTTTAAAACTGATAATGCTGTATCTGCTGAAGGAAAAAGCCGAGAAGAGGATGGTATTGAAGGATATTCTTACAGACCTCTAGGCCACGACCACATCGATGGAGACAGTTTTAGAGCTCTAGAACACATCCAGGGTCTTTCTAGATCTCACCTTGAATCTCCTAGTCTAGGCACTTCCCAGAGCATACCCACCCACAGCGTCACTCCTCCCATTCCTATTCCCGCAAGAGAAGCTACATCTTCTCCATCAGCTGTTTCTGAGATGGATAATCAGGACTATGATTCATCCCTGGACAGGCTCAACAGTAGCCTGACAGAGCTGCAAGGGGAGATAATGAGGCTGTCTCTCCAGCAGGAAAAACTTGGTTTAGCCCAGCCATCAGTCAACATGACTGCTTCAGGACCAAGAGAAGCTCCTTCAAGCACATTGACATCCTCATATCATGGAATGTTGCAAGAACCTCAGTATGTGCCAGAAAAGTCAGTGTCCAGACATGAAGCACTTTCATCGCAGCAGCACGCAACTGCAGTCTCTTATATGCATGACTCTGATATAACTTCTGACTTGAATCAATTCCAGCCTTTGTTAATGAATAGTTCTCAGTCTTCATCCTTTAAAAGCGAGCTAGTGCCTGAAGCACTCAGGCAACATACAGGTGAGGCAGATTCTGAGAGTGCTTCTACCAACAGGGATAACTTCTTTTTTTCGCTCGGTGAAGCACCACCAAAACAGCTAAAGGTGTCACCTAAGGAGCACACTGTTAGCAGAAAGCCTCCATTCTCTAGCAAAGAGGAATCGGCTATGCCATGTGAGAGTGCAGCACATGTCTCAAGTACTGCTGAGATTACTGCTGATATAGCAGCAGCCTTAGCTAGTCTGACTGTACTGGACACATCTCTTCAGACGAGTGACCACGCTGGTGAAGATTTGTCTCCAAAAGTTGGGTTCATTATCAAAGAAGAGGCTGCTTTAGTCAGGGAACAAGTAAGTCTGACCATAATCTGTTTGTTTGTTTGATTGTTTCTGCTGTTTTTGAAATAACATGTATGCCACACCAATAGATTCTCTAAAACAGGAGTGGCCAATCTTTTCAGCAGGCGGGCCAAATTTCAGAAATAATATTTCCTGCCGGGCGACGCACCTCATTTTTTTGTTAAAGTAAACAAGCAAGTGTGCTACAGCTTCGACCACATCATTGTTTCCCACTCCGCGGGCCGCAACATGACTACCGACGGGCCGCATGCGGCCTGCGGGCCTCGTGTTGGCCACCCCTGCTCTAAAAGTTAGATGCACAAATGAATTTTGGTTTACTATTGGGAAGTTGTGAACATGCATTGAATAATAAGAAATTAGAAGTCATCAGAGTCAGCTTTGCAAGAACATGATAGCAAATAACAGAACCTTATGGTGACAATCCTTTATCAGCTAACAAAAATAACAAAAAAGAAACAAGTGAGGGATATACCAGCATATGATAATCCTGTCTTTGTTGTTTTGTTTGCTGGTGAAGGCTTGTTGCAGCAACATCTTCTTTACTTGGTACCCATCTTGTGAGATGGGGAAGGAGGAGGGGGGATGAAGGCGAGAGAAATAAGAAACAACTCTAGAGCTGTCTGACACTGACACTACTGGGGAATCGGAACCAGGTTCACTATCTTGGTAGGCGAGTGTTCTAACCAGTGTTGATTACGAAAACTGTGACTGGTCCACTACATATATGCAGGAAAATCTTGACCCACTCAATCATAGTCACATAAACTCAGTGTTAACTATGCTTTGAGGAATTTCCTTTGCTCTTTCTTAAGCTCTGATGCACAAAGAAACAAGGTCAAGTTATTCCCTCTCTCTGTCTCTCTCTCTCTCTCTCTCTCTCTCTCTCTCTCTCTCTCTCTCTCTCTCTCTCTGTGTGTGTGTGTGTGTGCGTGCGTGCGTGCGTGTGTGTCAATCTGAGGTAAAAGAATTCAAAATCTGTTAAATATAGTTAACATTGAGTTTTGCCTATGTGTTATCGGTGCCATCAAGGGAAGCAAATAAAAGAAACACTGTATATCCCACCATGCATGTTCACCAGACAACTAAGCAGAGTTGGCATGAGACTGGCTACCTCATCCCATAGAAACATTTAGCTGCAATATCTAACCAATCTTGAACAAGTCTACAAAGGGTTTGGCATATGTTGGTTGATGGCCTATGCTCCATTTTAAAATGAAGGCTAAAGAAGGAGAACTTTTGGTTTATTTCATTATAACTGAGGAGGCCAGAATTTCCTTATAGACATGTACTAACCATGATACTGCCTTTCTTCCAAGTATCATTCCAAAGAGTCATCTGTTCTTCTACCACTTAATTGTAAAGTTAGAGGTAGTATTCATGGTCTTCAGATATACCGGGTCTTGGCATAATCGAATGCCTTGACCAAGTCCCATCTGCGTCACCTTTCCATCCTAGAAAACTCCATCTCAGAAAAGTGTAAACTACATGATATCCTTTGATGAGACTGGGTTCACCCTAGAGCTGTATTGCCCAGAAAGCATCCAATGCTGTCAGTACTCTAGATTGAAGCAAAGTAAGGACATGCACAAACAATTGTACTACTATGCCACACATTATAATTGCATGTGATTGTAATGTATAAATTTGTGGTGAGGGATATGCTGGTAGTTTTAGATAGTTAAGTTCTTAGAAAAATCGGTCTTTTGCATAGTGTGTTTATTTATATCTTTATAAGGTTATTGAGGATGAAATGCAGAAAAAAAGAATAAAATTAATCGAGATGCAAAGGAAACGAAAAGAGGAACAAGAGAAAAAGCGAACAGAAAAGGAGGAAGAAATGGCTAAAAAGCATGAAGAAAAACAGTGAGTATTGTGGATGTTGTTGTCATGTATGACCACTTAGCCACAGTTCAACTTGTGAAATAAGCTGGCTCTGTTTACTGAAAAACATTGTCTGTACTCAGGTAATGGATGTTTAGGAAAATGAACTAACCTAAGACAAAGATAGAAGTTCAGGTAATGAAACCAAGATTAGCCTAGAGCTGACCTTATATACCATCCAAAAATACAGGACTATTTTTTGTACATGCCTTGAGACATGTATAGGGTTATATGCTGCTGACCTCATTGTTATAGAGCAATTGGCACTCAATGTGTGATGTGTTCAGTTTCATGCTGGTCACCTTTATATCGCAAGACTTTTCCTCATAGTGTCAGAGTATGTGCCGATCTCCTTGGCCTACAGGCTTGCGAATGCAATTTGTGAGCCGCTTACCACGCGTTCGGAAACACGGCGGCGACTGATTTGCCAGCAGACCGTGTTGCGCTGGGGTTCTAACGTGTTGGTATGGGAGCCTGTCATTCAGAAAGCAATGGCAAACTACTGAACGTAAAAACGTGTCAAGATATCATCAACAGCAGTAAAATGCTGGTGTTGACAGCGATGTCCTGGAAATTCATTCATTCATTTATTCAGTAGTATGTCCTTTGCAGAACCTTGCTCCCATAACAACCTTCCGGAAAACCTCTTGTTCATAAGCAAAATGTCCCGCATCCAATACACCCATCTGGAGATCATCCGCCACATCCTGCACCCATCTTCTCTTTGGCCTTCCTCTTCCTCTCTTCCCAGGCATATACCTCTCCATTATTGTTCTCTCCAGACTTTCGTGATGTTTCAAGTGACCAAAATATTTCAATTTTCTTTGTTTTATCATCGTTAATAGCCCACCTTCTTCAATATACAGCTCTTGAAGCATGGATGCATTTGTTCTTTTCTTTACCCAAGATATTCTTAGAACCCGTCTATAACATTTATATTCAAAGGCATTTATGCTCTGTTCTGCTTGTTTAGTAAGTGTCCAGGTCTCACAGGCATATGTTGCAATGGGAAAGATGCATTCTCTTAAAAATCTGATTTTTGCAGTTCTATCTGTTAAAAAAAGGATATGCAAAATAAAAAATCAGAGTATGTGAGTGGATGCACATGAGGGCTACCAAGGAGCTGTGTAAAAAAGACTTGACTGGACAGAAAAACCACTGCAGGAGATCCTCCTCCCAAAACATCAAGCATTCTTTGCATGCCCACATTGTCAAAGAACATTTTGAGCCAAGATAGGCTTTACCAGCCATTTTACAGCTCATGGCTGCAAACTTTCAACCCCACTGGATGATATGAATAGTCACCATCATTCTTGATGGACAAACACCACCACCAAGGACCACTCTTGTTGGTTGTGAAACATGGAAGGTTTGTCTAGTACAGGGGTGTAAACTCAATCGCTCAGCGGGCCAAAACTCAAATCACACGTAAGGTTGCAGGCCGGACAGGATAAACATTCAATAAGCCGAAAATTAAACCTTTTTTAAACATTAATATAAATTAAAACAGAAACAAGTCTTAATAATAAAACATCATTGGTATACACATTTTCACTCTTATGTCAATTTGTCAGAGCACGAGCACGATGTTTGGCATCTTTTCTTGGCTACAAGTTCGTTTATATTGGGAGTAATGTTTTGTGTCATTGAGATTCTCATGATGGACTGCAAGTATTCATCAGTGAGATGACTCCTGTGTGGTGTTTTGTTAATCTTCATCACAGAAAACAGCTGATCACACAGATATCTGCTACAAAACATGCTCAAGGTTCGAGCCTCATGTAGACGAAGCCGGGGCATCTCTTCAGGAATGAAACGAGTGAACTGTACAGGCCCCACAGTGTCATACTTTGCCTTTAGTGTCCCATTACACTGCAGCTCTATTAACTCCATCTGCAAATTTACAGGTGCAGTTTCCATATCTATGGCAAATGGATTACGAAACAGCTCGAAATAACTTTTCCGTGCTTCAAAGTCACTAAAGCGCCGTGCAAACTCGGCGCGAAGTAAGTTAAGTTTTCAGCAAATTGTGCATTGGGAAACTTCATAGCGTTGACTTGGTTTAACATTGCCTGGCAACAAGAAAAGTGAGACAGGTTGCACTGGTGCATTTGTATCTCCCATAAGCGCAGCTTCACTTGAGATGCCTTCACTGCATCATGCATATCAGTGATAATGTGATCCCGTGCCTGGAGCTGCAGGTTCAAGTCGTTGAGATGAGTGGTTATATCAGACATAAACGCCAACTCACATTTTCGTTTTTTATCACGAAAAACTGTGGTATCTTTTCCTTTACTGTCCATGAATTGACAGATTTCCTTGATCAGCTGGAAAAATCTACTGAGAACTTTTCCTTGACTTAGCCACCGCACCTCTGTATGATAAGGCATTCACTGAACGCAGACTCTCTTTCCTGCAAAAAAGACTGAAATTGGCAGTGATTTAAACCTTTGGCTCTGATAAAGTTGATTCCAGCGGCTTTGAAAGGCTCTGTTTTCAGAATCAACTTTTCTCATGGCCATTTTAAAGGCTAGCTTTGATTTTAAAAGATTGTGCATCTACCGACAGATGCTTGATTGATATCAGGTTAGCTGTAGCGGGAAAAGGTGATGTAATATCCGGGCATTATCCTATACTACTTTCATTTTTTATGCGCCAATCCAAAACAAGCATCTGAACATTGCTAGGTAACTATAACAACGAACACTAACTCACTACACATCTTTTATTTTCACTTATTTTGATCAAAGCGAGAACGCTGTCAGGTAGCCTATCATTCGGAAAGCTGCTAATTAGGGAATTTGATTTGCACTTTATATCGTGACTATAAAGAAATATTTTTGCCTAAAATTCTCTCTTGGGCCGAATATATTTGTACGTTGGTTGAGACCTCTCGGCCCTGATATGATTGTGCGGCGGGCTGGATGTGGCCCGCGGGCTTGAGTTTGACACATGTGGTCTAGTAAATAAGTAAAAGTAAAGGATTCTTTTACACATTTTAAGGCACATTGGGCATGTGGTGCAAACTCCATATTTGCATTTGATCAGTGATGTGGTAAGTATCACACTGGCTGTCTTTACTTTCCAGGACATTTCCTGGTGCCTGTTTTAGGCTGAGTCAATTTTAAATATCTGCCTCAGTGGCAGTTCTAACACATGATCATTGTACGGGTAAGCATGATTCGGGCAGAATGGCAAGCTTCCATTCAACAATAAAAATAGAGAGCATCTATTTGATTTTCTCCCAGGATTCTGGTGTGGTGGGAAATGAGCCAGTGGACAGATTGGCTGGGTATGCATCCCTTGGTGGGGACTGATGCGTGATAAGGCAGATATTGTCGGGGCCCTTTGGAATTGTATGTACAGTGCAGATGAAAGGGGAGATCATCACTGCTTGGAGAGAGTGGTGCTGCAGGGAATGACCAGAGGATCTGGCCGACATGCAAAACTCTTAGGAAATGCTAACTGGACACATAATCATGGACACATAATCATGGACACATAATCATGGACACATAATCAGACTGCTGCTGGTATCATCTGTATTGGGTCTCTTCTCTGAGTGTTGACAATGATTACAGAGCATGTATGGGAATGTCCTGAGTGCTGTGATGTGGGTTCTTAACTTAACTTAATGCATGCTTGCCACTGCACTATCATAAACCATGACAGAATTAAATGTAATTCTAAGGAACAATGACACTAACTTCTCGTGAAAATGAGAGTATACAAATCTCTGGTGGTGTCTATTCTTATGTAACCTGACCACGTTCTGCAGGTTTAGAGCAAAGGGTCCCGGCTGAGATGTTGTTGAAACCATCTGCATTTTTTTGGGTAAGGTGTAGACAAGGTAGGGAACAAGTGGGTGCACATGTGGGCTACCGAGGATCATTGAATAAAATAGTGGCTGGTAATCCCCCAAGTTTCCTAGTCAAAAACTGCTATTCAGGGTATAGTTGAAGGCAAGTGGTGAAGAGGCAGGGAAAATAAATCTTGCGCTGAAAACATGAAAGAATGGACAGGCTACCCACAACTGTGCTTTATTTACACATAATGCTGAAAGCAGAGGGCAGTGGAAGACCTTGGTTACAAATGCACCCACCATGGCACCCTGAAGACCCACCATGGCACCCTGAAGACCCACCATGGCACCCTGAAGACCCACATATGGGGGTTACAGGTCAGAGGAAGAAACAGAAAAAGAAGACAAGTCTATTTCTACAGTTTGATTGACACAAAAAACCAAATAATAGTTCATTACCCGTTTATGAGGGCGCTTCAAATGAAAACCTTAAATGTTTTGTGTGTGTGTGTGTGCGCGCCATCGCCCGCCCGCCTGCGCCCGCCCGTCCATCTGTCCTCCCCCCCCCCCCATGTTCCATGTTCCTGTCCCATTTTTGCTCAACCAATCCGGTATTTATCTTTGTCTTCCCATTGCTCTTTTTCTATCAGTTTTGCCTGTTGTTGCTAAGTTTGTTTCCCTTACATGTCAACAAATCATGACTGTCTATGTCTAATTTCTCAAATCCACACATATTATTTATTTGTCTTCTTGTCTTTCTAGCTTATTATTTCCCTACATAAGGCTAATTTTGCTTCTTATGTTGATATGCCTCATAAATTGTCTTTTCCTTATAATTTCACGGAAGTATCTTGTAACACATGCAGCTCTCAGTACCTTAGCATTTGTTTTGTTTTCACTCAACATTATTCTCAACAATCTTCCCAAAAGCTACATCTCCACTTCCTCCATTTTTTCACCATGTCATTGCTCATTGTCAAGCATTTGCATCTAGATTGAAGAATAGATCACACACAACTTTTCAGCAAGCTGATTTTTGCACATGATATTTCTATTTTTCATGATGTTGCTGATTTAGAAAAAGGAATCTTTGGATATGCCTATTTTTCTCTTTATCTCTTTGTAACGTCTTCCATCCAATATTTTCTAGGTAAACGTTATGTTCAGTTTCTGCCATTGTTTGCCATTGTTTTCTAATTGAGAAGACAACATTTAAGTCTAGCCAGCTATTGAAAAGAAAAACATAAATAAAACATACTTGTGGTATAGCTTAGTTATGAGAAGAAGTAAACTAGAAAACTTAATGACAACTAGCATGATTGAGGGGAACAGAACAAGGGGAAGGCAGAGATAAATTTCTAGATGCCTCAGCCACGTGGCATAATTATGACAAGAACACAGTGCTCATACCAGACTGGTGATCGTGTGAGCTGGTGAAACATGACCGCGCACATTGGCATGGCACATGATATAGTTATGGCAAAATGACACAAAGGTAGCATGGACAGTATTACACTAACCTTTATTTTCTCTACTACTTACTGTTGTCCCTGTAATGCCTTACAGTGTCTGGCTAGAAAGACCTCTTTGGGCAAGGCCTGTGTGTGGGCAGTGTATGATGTGCTCTTTGTTGCCTTCTGCTGTTCTGCTAATCCATGACATGAAGGTTGTGTCTTTATATATGTTTTGGCTTTATCTAAATGTTAATGCTGTTTTGGGTATGCTATTTGCGGGTATTCTTATTACATGGGTAGCCGCGGTAGCATAGTGGCTAGATGCTTACCTGCCAGCCGGTTAATCATGAGTTCAAATCTGCATCGGGCTAGATTGTTAAAAATTGACCTAGGCTCCCAGGTTATAGTAGCCTAAAATGTTACAAAGATGTGTATAAGGAAGTAAAGACAACCGGTGTGATACTGAGTATATCACCCCCTCGAGTGCTGATTGTCTGTAATAACATGGGACTAGCACCATATGTCCAATGTGTCTAAGGTTTTAAAGGTGTCCTTGATTTTGACTTATTACAGTAATAAATCAGCTGACTCAATACCCCTGGATAATATCCATTGATGACATTGATGATGATGGCTAGAAACTCTGGCCACATACAAATAGATAATATGACCATTAAAAGAACGGAAACATACAAATACCTGGGTACGATCTTCAACTGCTCCAACATCATAAGGGAAGAAATACAAACTAGAATCAACTCTGGAAATAAGATATACTATGCACTACAACATCTACTAAAATCAAAGGCGCTATCTCGTAACACCAAAATCACAATATACAAAACACTGATCAGACCAGTTGTGCTGTATGGCTCTGAAACCTGGAGTACAACGAAAGGAGACGAAGCCTTGTTACAAACCTTTGAGAACAAAATTTTAAGACGCATCTTTGGACCTATTAGGGATACACAAAGTGGAGAGTGGAAAAGAAGAAGTAACAAAGACATTTATGATCTGTTTAAGTCCCCGCTAATCACTGGTATCATGAAGGCTAATAGACTACAATGGCTGGGGCATATAGAAAGAATGGAAGATAATAGGGAAACAAAACTCGCTTACACTCAGGAAATAAATGACCGTAGACCCCGAGGTAGACCAAGAAGGCGGTGGAGAGATAATACATGTACAGACCTACAAGCACTTGGAATCAACGACTGGCAAGAGAAGGTCCACCAGAGAGACGAATGGAGACGGATTGTATTTGCAGCAAAGAACCTCAATGGCTCGGAACGCTGAAGAAGAAGAAGAAGACATTGTACGAGGGGAAGTCAATAAGTAAGTCACAAATGGCTGTAGAAAAATAACTAAATATGATAACAGCTTGAAACCAGTTTATTTTTATACATACATTGTCCCTTTATTTCTCAACATAATTTCCACCAACATTGATGCGCTTATCCCATCGTTTTATCAGTCCTCTCATACCGGCTGCATAGAACTTCATGCTCTGTTTTCTAAACCATGTTTTCACTTAACATTCAACTTCTGCGTCATTCGTGAAATGTCTCCCACCAAGGTGGGTTTTCAGTGGACAAAAAAGGTGGAAATTGCTAGGGACTAAGTGGGGGATGTAAGGTGGATGTTCCAGAACTTCCCACCTTAGTTGGTTATTTTCTCTTGAGTTAATCGAGCTGTATGTGGCCTGGCATTGTCATGAAGAAGCAACACTCCTCTCGTCAGCAGTCCTGGACATTTTCTTCGAATTGCATCATGAAGCATCGATGGAACTACACAGTACGATTCAGAATTCACATTGTAACCTTTCTTCTTGAAATTGGTTAAAAGCACTTCTTGACAATCCCAGAACACTGTCAGCATAACCTTCCCTGCTGATAGCGTAACCTTGAATTTTTTTACACAAGGTGAAGAAGGACGTTTTCTACCCAGTTATGCACCACTTTACGGGACAAACATTTGTCAGCATAAACAGGAAGCATTTCCCTATGAATGTCCTTTGCAGGCAGTCCTTTTGCCCACAAAAAACGCACAACAGCACGTTGCTCTTTGGTTGTACACTCCGTAAGTACAGTCGCCATTTTGTTTATGCACTGCGCATGCACATGAGACACCTAGCGCCACCTGACAAATGGGAATTTGAAGTTAGATGTTGCTATCACCTAATGACACCTGTAGAAAACACCAACTACATTTACCTGCCATCCTACAGAACTGTGTGACTTACTTATTGACTCGCCCTCGTACCTATTTGTTTTCTGACGTTATTTTGTTGAACCCTGTTTCTTCTTTTCACATTAAGTATTCTTTTTAGAGTCATATCTCAGCTTTATTATTACAGTTGTACTTGTGTCTCGGTTTTCATTGTCCAGTTGCCTAGATAAACCTCTGGTAACCATTTTATAAACTTGGGTCAACCCTAGAGCCATGATTCATGATTGTGAAAGACATGTAACCATCATTGTAGATTGCACCCATTGTATGGGTAGGGAAATGCACCAACCACTATGCTACCACAGCTCTGGACTTTGAGGATGAGGAAACAGTATGCTTAGATATTTTATTCAATCTAGATTGTATTATTCTATCAGGTTAAAAGAAGAGGAGCAGGAGAGAAAAAAGGCAGAGGAAAAGGCCAGAAGAGAGGTAATATTTCAGCAATACCTTCAGAAGAAACAAGAAGATGACGAGGCGCCAGCAAAGCCCCGTTCCAAGAAGCGAGGAGAGGGTAGTGCCAGCAAACAGCGGCCAAAGTCCATGTTTGTCAAATCAAAGGCTATGACCCCAGAGCCAGGTACAACAGTTTTAAGTGCAACTTCAACATAAAATTGTTGACTGTTTTGTAAATTATGTTTTTCTGTGTAAACATCTTGTTTCCTTGATTCATCATGTTTTCGATTGTCTACATTACAAACACCTTACCTGAATCACTACCCAAATTATTTAGCAGTCTGGGATACTGAGGAAATACCAGCAGACTGGAGAGGTAGATATCTCTTGAAGTTGCCAATGAAAGGAGACTTGCAAGAATGTGAAAATAATAGAAGAATTGTCAGTTCTTTAAGAATATTAAGCAGGATCATTCTGAAAGATGCCATTGACAAACAGCTAAGGGACGAACAGGCAAGCTTGTGACCAAATAGATCCTGTACGGATCAGAAACAGGAGAACAGTAGCCAGGGCGGTGGTCAGAGTCAGTCCCCACTAGAGGCAGAATTATTTTTTCAGAATCAGCTTCAGAGAAATAGGTACCTGACAATTTTCTGTATATTCTGGGAATTGTCTGGGACGAAAAAAGGTGATGGGGAGTGAACTGGCTGACCCCAGTTTATATGTCATAGCCTAGAATATGAGAGGGCCTAACACTTCACACCCCAACTGTGGGACTACCTTTTAGGAATGGAAAAGTTGGGTAGGCATGCCTCAAAGTCATGGCTTTGTATATGTTGTGTTCATTACATTTCAAACTCTTTGCCCTTCTCAGCATTTTTCTTTAACTTTGGTGACTACCATGTCAACCTTTATGACGATAGCAGAGACGAACAATATATTGTTCAAAATAACAATGAAGGGCCAGCAATTTTGAAGATGGAGGTTCAGAATGCTCTTAATCATATGAAATCTGGCAAAACCCCCGGTCCAGACAGCGTCACAACAGAAATGATTAATGCTTTAGAAGAATATGGAATAGATAAAGTTACCAGTCTGCTTAATACAATATATGATACTGGAAATATACCTCATGAGTTATGTAATTCTGTATTTATTGCAATCCCAAAGAAATCAGGAGCCTTGGAATGTGATCAACATCGAACAATTAGTATAATGAGTCACATCACGAAGATTTTGCTAAGAATTATCATGCAAAGAGTTAGGAGGAAAATACAACCTGAAATAGGAGAAGAACAATGTGGGTTTGTGGAAGGCAAGGGTACAGTAAATGCTGTGTATATACTGAGAAACATAATCGAACGTTCTATAGAAGTAAACAAAGATCTACACCTTTGCTTCATTGACTACACAAAGGCTTTTGATAAAGTGAGACATGTCAACATGATAAGGATGCTTGAAGATCTACAAATTGATGGGAAAGACCTTAGACTTGTAAAAAACATATATTGGAAACAACAAGCTGCCATAAGAGTTGATAATGAAGTAAGCCAATATCAGCCTATTAAGAGAGGTGTGAGACAGGGATGTGTAATGTCTCCAGATCTGTTTTCCCTGTACAGTGAAAATATTTTCAGAAATATTGAAAATATGGAAGGAATCAACATTGGGGGACGATGCATCAATAACATTAGATATGCAGATGATACAGTCTTGATTGCAGACAATGAACAGGACCTGCAAAATTTAGTAGATGCGGTTGTTACACACAGTGAACAACTAGGGTTAGAATTAAATTGTAAAAAGACACAGATTATGGTCGTCACTAAGAAGAACGAAATACCACAGTGTAATATACAAGTAAATGGGAATATTCTTCAACAAGTGAATAGGTACAATTACCTCGGAACAGTAATAACATCTGATGGGAGATGCCTTGAAGAGATTAGAACAAGAATCGCCATGGCAAAAGTAGCCTTTAGCAAGATGAAAAACATACTGACCAATAAAAAGATGTCAATTGAAACGAGAAAAAGAGTGTTGAGATGCTACATAGAACCTGTACTTTTATATGGATGTGAAGCTTGGACAATGAGCAGCCAGGCTGAAAAACATCTGATGGCTGTAGAAATGTGGTTTCTGAGGAAAATGCAAAGAATACCATGGACAGCCAGAAAGACCAATGAACAAGTCCTTCAAGAAACAAATGAAGATCGTAAACTGATCAGAGACATTAGACGTAGACAGTCACAATTTTTTGGGCATGTTATGAGAAGAAATGATTTGGAGATCTTGGTGACAACTGGTAAGATCGAGGGGAACAGACCAAGGGGAAGACCTAGAAACAAGTATCTGGATGGCTTGGCCTTGTGGCATGGTCGAGACAGAAACACGGAACTGATCCACGACTCTGTTGATCGAGTGAGATGGCAGAACATGACCGCCCACGCTTACCGGCATGGCACATGATGGATGGATGGATGTCAAGCTGAAAAACATCTAATGGCTGTGAAAATGTGATTTCTGAGGAGAATGCAAAGAATACTACAGAAAAACCAATGACAAAGTTCTACAAGAAACGAATGAAAATCGTAAATTGATTAGAGAAATTAGATGTAGACAGTCAACATTTTTTGGACATGTTATGAGAAGAAATAAATTGGAGAACTTGGTGACAACTGGCAAGATCGAGGGGAAGAGAACAAGGGGAAGACAGAGAAGTAAATACCTGGATGGCTTGACCATATGGCATGGTCGAGACCGGAACACTGAGCTGATTAACGACTCTGGTGATCGCGTGAAATGGCGAGTCATGACTCGTAACGGCATGGCACATGATGGATGGATGGACTACCATTTCCTAGACAGTTGTTTTAGAGCATAGGACACTTGACTAGTATTAATTTGTTTGTGCAACATTGAGTCCATTTACAAAATGTCAGGTATAGCATAAAAATGTTAACTACGGAAACATGATCAGAGCTGAGCAAGATCTGTGGAACTTTACTTTATCCAGGTACTCTAGCTCCAGATTCTGTCAGTAGCTCTCAAGAAGACTTGACTGACCGTGCTCATCCACCAGGCAGATCTGTACCCAATATCATGTCAAGTAAGTGGGTAGATGGATACTGACAGCAGCATTTGGTTAATGAGGTTGACTACATTTGGTGTCTATTTTTGGTTGTAACTCTGCAGAATCATAACCTACCCTATTTGTTATCCTGTTTTCCAGATAAGTTAGCAGATAAGTGTTAGTACCATTTGGGTTAGTGGTGTCTTTTTTTACCCATTGATTTTCTCTTATCATATGAGACAAGTTACCACAAAAATCACCAGTGTTTCAGTAGACTGACATATTTTAGACCACAGTTTGTTAAGACAAAATATAATTAAATGGTGTCTTTCCTAAGCCTATTTATATACTTTTTCATAGTAAAAAACCCTTTTGCACACTTTGGGGTTTATT
Source organism: Cepaea hortensis (assembly GCA_963921405.1). Classification (NCBI taxonomy): domain Eukaryota; kingdom Metazoa; phylum Mollusca; class Gastropoda; order Stylommatophora; family Helicidae; genus Cepaea; species Cepaea hortensis. Next base: position 43,258,788 of record OY992887.1, on the reverse strand, counting down.
AGCTGAATTTTGCTAGCCCCATATTTGTATAGATCACTCTGTAATTGATGTGTGATGTTGGCAACATCACACTGGCCTCTGTTACATTTCCTGGTACCAGTTTTGGGCTGTGTCAACCTGGGAGTTCAAGTCAATTTTAAATGTCTGCCTCGATGAGGATTCAAACACTTGACTACTGGATGGACAATAAGCATGCTGGACACTGCACTACTACAACTCCCGGCCCATTTATCTGATACAGCCCAGTTTCCTTACCATGTACTACAATGGGGACATGGTGTTAGGCCTGTATTTTCTTGACCAAATGGTACTTGATTGGTAATGTGGTTGCACCAGCCACCTTAACCTCCCAGAAAACTTTCTGGTACCAATTTTGGGAAGCTGGGTAGTCCCTGAAGTCATGTGGTCATGAGAAAATACTACCCTCAGGGAAATGTGAACCCTTAAACACCAGGTCGGCAGATGAGTTAACTGTTTTTCATATGGGGGTTTTGATGGTTGATTGATTGTGAATCCCCTGAAAGATTGAGGGTTGACTCAGCCCAGGGCATGGACATTCAGGTCGAATGAGACTTGAAAAGGGCTTGCATCGATGGAAGTGAGGTTGGTGTATGACTTCCCTCCCAACTCAATACCAAAGTACTGTCTAAACTGTGGCTGTGTTGCAGAACTCTCTTCTCCCTTTCTGAGTTCAGAAACCAGTGGGGCGTGCAAGATGGGTACTGGAGCTTCACATCTGTAGAGAGTCATGGCGATCTTTGGAACATGAGCCAGACTGGAGATTTATTCTGTGGATATTATGCAGCACCGAGGTGCCCCAAGGTCCTGGCCAGTGTGAGGTGCCCCAAGATCCTGGCCAGTGTGAGGTGCCCCAAGTTCCTGGCCAGTGTGAGGTGCCCCAAGATCCTGGCCAGAGTGAGACTTGATCCTGGCCAGTGTGAGGTGCCCCAAGATCCTGGCCAGTGTGAGGTGCCCCAAGATCCTGGCCAGTGTGAGGTGCCCCAAGATCCTGGCCAGTGTGAGGTGTCTCAAGATCCTGGCCAGTGTGAGGTGCCCCAAGGTCCTGGCCAGTGTGAGGTGCCCCAAGATCCTGGCCAGTGTGAGGTGCCCAAAATCCTGGCCAGTGTGAGGTGCCCCAAGGTCCTGGCCAGTGTGAGGTGTCCCAAGGTCCTGGCCAGTGTGAGGTGCCCCAAGATCCTGGCCAGTGTGAGGTGCCCCAAGATCCTGGCCAGTGTGAGGTGCCCCAAGATCCTGGCCAGTGTGAGGTGCCCCAAGATCCTGGCCAGTGTGAGGTGCCCCAAGGTCCTGACCAGAGTAAGACTTGATCCTGGCCAGTGTGAGGTGCCCCAAGGTCCTGGCCAGTGTGAGGTGTCCCAAGGTCCTGGCCAGAGTAAAACTTGATCCTGGCCAGTGTGAGGTTCCCCAAGGTCCTGGCCAGTGTGAGGTGCCCCAAGATCCTGGCCAGTGTGAGGTGCCCCAAGGTCCTGGCCAGTGTGAGGTGCCCCAAGATCCTGGCCAGTGTGAAGTGCCCCAAGGTCCTGGCCAGTGTGAGGTGCCCCAAGGTCCTGGCCAGAGTAAGACTTGATCCTGGCCAGTGTGAGGTGCCCCAAGGTCCTGGCCAGTGTGAGGTGTCCCAAGATCCTGGCCAGTGTCAGGTGCCCCAAGGTCCTGGCCAGTGTGAGGTGCCCCAAGATCCTGGCCAGTGTGAAGTGCCCCAAGGTCCTGGCCAGTGTGAGGTGCCCCAAGGTCCTGGCCAGAGTAAGACTTGATCCTGGCCAGTGTGAGGTGCCCCAAGGTCCTGGCCAGTGTGAGGTGCCCCAAGGTCCTGGCCAGAGTAAGATCCTGGCCAGTGTGAGGTGCCCCAAGGTCCTGGCCAGTGTGAGGTGCCCCAAGGTCCTGGCCAGTGTGAGGTGCCCCAAGATCCTGGCCAGAGTAAGACTTGATCCTGGCCAGTGTGAGGTGCTCCAAGGTCCTGGCCAGAGTAAGTCTTGATCCTCGCCAGTGTGAGGTGCCCCAAGGTCCTGGCCAGTGTGAGGTGCCCCAAGGTCCTGGCCAGTGTGAGGTGCCCCAAGGTCCTGGCCAGTGTGAAGTGCCCCAAGGTCCTGGCCAGTGTGAGGTGCCCCAAGGTCCTGGCCAGTGTGAGGTGCCCCAAGGTCCTTGCCAGAGTAAGTCTTGATCCTCGCCAGTGTGAGGTGCCCCAAGGTCCTGGCCAGTGTGAGGTGCCCCAAGGTCCTGGCCAGTGTGAAGTGCCCCAAGATCCTGGCCAGTGTGAGGTGCCCCAAGGTCCTGGCCAGTGTGAGGTGCCCCAAGGTCCTGGCCAGAGTAAGACTTGATCCTGGCCAGTGTGAGGTGCCCCAAGGTCCTGGCCAGAGTAAGTCTTGATCCTCGCCAGTGTGAGGTGCCCCAAGGTCCTGGCCAGTGTGAGGTGCCCCAAGGTCCTGGCCAATGTGAGGTGCCCCAAGGTCCTGGCCAGAGTAAGACTTGATCCTGGACAGTGTGAAGTGCCCCAAGGTCATGGCCAGTGTGAGGTGCCCCAAGGTCCTGGCCAGTGTGAGGTGCCCCAAGATCCTGGCCAGTGTGAGGTGCCCCAAGGTCCTGCCAGTGTGAGGTGCCCCAAGGTCCTGGCCAGAGTAAGACTTGATCCTGGACAGTGTGAAGTGCCCCAAGGTCATGGCCAGTGTGAGGTGCCCCAAGGTCCTGGCCAGTGTGAGGTGCCCCAAGATCCTGGCCAGTGTGAGGTGCCCCAAGATCCTGGCCAGTGTGAGGTGCCCCAAGATCCTGGCCAGGGTAAGACTTGATCCTGGCCAGTGTGAGGTGCCCCAAGGACCTGGCCAGAGTAAGTCTTGATCCTCGCCAGTGTGAGGTGCCCCAAGGTCCTGGCCAGTGTGAGGTGCCCCAAGGTCCTGGCCAGTGTGAGGTGCCCCAAGGTCCTGGCCAGTGTGAGGTGCCCCAAGGTCCTGGCCAGTGTGAGGTGCCCCAAGGTCCTGGCCAGTGTGAGGTGCCCCAAGGTCCTGGCCAGAGTAAGTCTTGATCCTCGCCAGTGTGAGGTGCCCCAAGGTCCTGGCCAGTGTGAGGTGCCCCAAGGTCCTGGCCAGTGTGAAGTGCCCCAAGATCCTGGCCAGTGTGAGGTGCCCCAAGGTCCTGGCCAGTGTGAGGTGCCCCAAGGTCCTGGCCAGAGTAAGACTTGATCCTGACCAGTGTGAGGTGCCCCAAGGTCCTGGCCAGAGTAAGTCTTGATCCTCGCCAGTGTGAGGTGCCCCAAGGTCCTGGCCAGTGTGAGGTGCCCCAAGGTCCTGGCCAGTGTGAGGTGCCCCAAGGTCCTGGCCAATGTGAGGTGCCCCAAGGTCCTGGCCAGAGTAAGACTTGATCCTGGACAGTGTGAAGTGCCCCAAGGTCATGGCCAGTGTGAGGTGCCCCAAGGTCCTGGCCAGTGTGAGGTGCCCCAAGATCCTGGCCAGTGTGAGGTGCCCCAAGATCCTGGCCAGTGTGAGGTGCCCCAAGATCCTGGCCAGTGTGAGGTGCCCCAAGGTCCTGGCCAGTGTGAGGTGCACCCAAGGTCCTGGCCAGTGTGAGGTGCCCCAAGATCCTGGACAGTGTGAAGTGCCCCAAGGTCATGGCCAGTGTGAGGTGCCCCAAGGTCCTGGCCAGTGTGAGGTGCCCCAAGGTCCTGGACAGTGTGAAGTGCCCCAAGGTCCTGGACAGTGTAAAGTGCCCCAAGGTCCTGGACAGTGTGACGTGCCCCAAGGTCCTGGCCAGTGTGAGGTGCCCCAAGGTCCTGGCCAGTGTGAGGTGCCCCAAGGTCCTGGACAGTGTGAAGTGCCCCAAGGTCATGGCCAGTGTGAAGTGCCCCAAGGTCCTGGACAGTGTGAAGTGCCCCAAGGTCCTGGACAGTGTGAAGTGCCCCAAGGTCCTGGACAGTGTGAAGTGCCCCAAGGTCCTGGACAGTGTGAAGTGCCCCAAGGTCCTGGACAGTGTGAAGTGCCCCAAGGTCCTGGCCAGTGTGAAGTGCCCCAAGGTCCTGGACAGTGTGAAGTGCCCCAAGGTCCTGGACAGTGTGAAGTGCCCCAAGGTCCTGGACAGTGTGAAGTGCCCCAAGGTCCTGGCCAGTGTGAGGTGCCCCAAGGTCCCGGCCAGAGCGAGACCCAGTTCATGCCAGTGTGAGACCCAGTCCAAGCCTAACATCATGTATACTACGACTGAAGCCTTCCAGTCAACTGTTTCCTATGTTTAATTTGTGTTTATAGTTTTAACATTTTATAAATATAGGCTGCAAGTTAACACTATGTACCTGGTAAACCATTTATAAAGTAGTTAGCATTTTAATATTCTTACCTTACACATATGTTTTCATCCCTTTATTTGCATGAGACTTACAATCCAAACACCATTGTTACACCCTTCTGTCTGTGTTTTGTGGTTGTCTCATGAAAGGTTGATCAAATGTATTCACTCACTTTTCAGTTTGCCACAGACACATTTATTTAATATTGTTCTATTTAAGTGTTGAGTGGTCACCTCCTTATCTCATGAAAATAACATTTATAAAGTATTGTTTCTTAAATTATTTTCCCAAAACTTTTTTGTGTATGTCAGATGATAATTTTTGTTATGTATCTGCTTTCTAATTACTTGTTGTGTGCTTTATAACAGATACTTATGTTTGAAACAAATAGTTATGTTTGAATCATGCTAACTTCCCCACTAATTGTTTATTGAAACTGCTTACTGAATTAACCTGTAGTGTTATTTGACAGGCATTGCAAATTTGATTTGTTGAGGCATGTATCTGCTGTATTGCTTTGAAGAAAGCGATTCTTGGGCTCAGTGAAGCAGACAGTAGCTTGTCATGTGATAGTTTCCTAGGATTGAAGTTGTGATGACAGAAACATATCACAGTTAACTCTTTCGCTACCGTGATCCCATCTGTTGACACGATGTATTTCCTGAGATGGCAGTCCGCCATTTTAGTGCCACAAAATGATCAGTGGTTTATTTCACATATTTCTGCTCCGTTTCGGAATTTTAAGTTACAGTAAACTAAAAAGTCGTACAGCCGAAAGATCTCTACGCCATCTTGATGCGGTCAATCGTTTTCTAATATTGGATTCTTGTGAATTTTCAGTTTTAAGGTAGTGTTAATTTGTTTTTTCACAATGGAAACGCCCACCAGTTTGCGTCCACGTAGTATGACTTGAGATCAAGCTAGATTATTGTTTATAACTGTTTTAAACAATAGTGATTCTCTTATCAGTGAATATTTAGAAAGAATTTTTAGTTGTGTCTAAAGTTTTAGCACGTGGTGATAAAGAAAAACCAGTGAATGTTCGTCAACAGCTGAGTGTTTGACAACGAAGCACGAATGGCTGAAGTTTACGTCTGTCATTATTGCTATGGGACTTGATCCAAGACCATGTATCAAAGACTACTGGTGTACAAGTGCACATTTATATACTCCTTGGTATGCCACTGCCACTACGTTTCCCAGTAATCAATTAGAAAATTATAATATATTTATCACACCATGTTTCATGTATGTCAACCTGAGGGTACCCACACACAAAAAAAAAAAAAAAAAAATTGATCCTCTTGTTGACATGATTCTGAAGAATATCCAGGAAGCATTTTACCCATTTGAAAATGTGTCCATTGATGAAATGATTATTTGGTGGAAGGGCTAAATAAAGCTAAAAAACAAACATGCATTGTTGTCTCTACAAAGTCTGTAGTTAGAACTGTTGAGAGCGGATTGCGAAAACCGCAAAGCAAGCCGAAGATGGTCTCCATGAAAATAACACGGCGATGAATGGCTGCGACAGAATGGACCAAATGGTTGGATATTATAATATCCATGATAGGAAAACCATTAAGTGGTGGAAGAAGATCTACTACTAGATCTTTGAAATTGCACAGATCAATGCTCACATCCTACATTCCATATGGCAAACAGAGAAAGGAGGATAAAAATTGTTATAGAAGGATTTCAAGTAAAGGAAAGTGCTCATCGCAAAGTAGCTCAGAGTATTCCTGAAAGTTTGACACTCTGCCTGCCGAAGAATTTCAGTCTGTTGCAGGAAATTATGCCGAAAGATTTACATGAGCCAAGCATTTAATTTAATGAATTATAATAGAAATAATATAATATAAATAATAGAATTTGTCGGTGTCAATAGAGACTGTGTTTTTTGTAGCACTCGAACTAAACGACACATATCATCTTTTGTTTGCTCCGGCTGCACTAATAGACCAGACTTGTGCGCCAAAGTTTGCTTTGCAGCCTATCACAAATAGACTGCCACATATAGTAAATAAAAACAAACAGACATGACAATTAAATGTAAATCTGCCAAGTGTTTTCCTAACTTTTGTCTGAAAAAAGAAAAATACATGATTCAGAATCTGCGGCAAAACTTCTTTTCGGATGATTGATTCGGAGCAATTGTATTTATAGTTTAGAAAAGTGTTGTTTGTGCAGTAAATTCAACAGGATTAGCAGTGATCAGGATATTGGATAACAACGCCCCCTTGGTAAGTACAATGTTTACATTATTTTTACCTACTTTTGTCCACATATTTTACAAATTATATTATTATTTTTATTTTATTTACAACCTAAAGCAGAAATTCTCCTACCAACATATTCCTTGTGCAATCCCCTTTATTTTGATATATAATACAACATTTCTGCTACAATTCTAACCATTTTCATAACATTATTGCGACATACACCAACTTCCAGATTGCGGCCATTAGTTTTTTTCATTTTTGTGACAAAGACATGGTTCAGAATATGCACCAAAACTTCCTTTTGGGTGATTTAAATGAGCAATACTGTTTATATTCTTGAAGACAAGTGGTGTTTGTTTGATTATTCAGTAAATTAAACATTATTAGCAGTATAGGAGTGTAGAAAACACATTCTAAGTGCAATGTTTACATTATTTTTACCTACTTTTGTCCAATTATTTTACAAATTATATTATTATTTTTATTTTATTTACAACCTAAAGCAGAAATTCTCCTACCAACATATTCCTTGTGCAATCCCCTTTATTTTGATATATAATACAACATTTCTTCTACAATTTTAACCATTTTCATAACTTTACTGTGAGAGACCCCACCTTCCAGATTTCAGCCATTATTTTTTGTCATTTTTTGTTAAAAAGGCATGGTTCAGAATATGAACCAAAACTTCTTTTTGGGTTACTTTAATGAGCAATACTGTTTATATTCTTGAAGACAATTGGTGTTTGTTTGATTATTCAGTAAATTAAACATGATTAGCAGTATAGGAGTGTAGAAAACACCTTATAAGTGCAGTTTTTAAAATAATTTTTACCTCTTTAATTTCAGTTGTTATTATTAAACCTCTCATTATTGTCATAATATTTGTAACCTATCAATTAATTATTAACCCTGTCATGTTCCTTGTGCAATCCTCTTTAATTTGATATGTAATACAATAGATCTGCTACCATCTTAACCATTTTAAAAGCATTATTGTAACACACCCCTAGTTCCAATTTTCTGCCATAAATTTCTGTTTGGTCACAGCCCAGTTTTTGTTTGGTAGTGAAAGAGTTTTAACATAGATTCAGATTTGAGGATGACAGAAGCAAACTAAACACTTAAGATAATAATGGAAACATTCGGGGATACTTATCTGAAGCAGTAAGTGTTATTCTTTTGACATGAGGGTTTGTTGAAAATGAAGAATATAAAATAATGGTGGTGACTTTGTGAGCTAGTTTTCTGTCCTGGTCACTGTACCATGTATGATGAACTAGTGTGTCTGTGTGTATTAAGCAACACATGGCATGTTATTATATCATTGTCATTTGGTCTGAGCATACTACATAAATCTGGCTAAATATTTTAACAAGTAGCACAGTTTGTTTTATTTGAGGTATGTATATGTTAGACCAAAGACAATTTTGATCAAATTCTTTAGATGTTTAATCTCATTCCAGAACTTTGATATGCAAATGATATGGTCCTCCTTGCAGATAGTGCTAAGGTATTAGAATAGTGTTGATCCTGTTGACCAAGAGACACAGTGAAAATCAAAATCATCTTCTAAGCCTTGAAGGAAAGACAAATCTCCCCGGACTTAACTACACACCGACTAAAAATAACAATCAACAATGAAAATATGGAAAATGTCACAGACTTGAATATCTTAGCTCCGTAGTTAACAATGTTAAGGTGTAGACTGGCCATAGTAATGTAAATGTTCAATGTATTAAAAACTAAGGCAATACCAGCAAACAAATTGAAGTCACATTGCTGAGAGCATGCATCTTTCCTGTGATAACATACGGATGTGAATCATTGATCATTCTGCAGTCACTACAGAAGACAATCCAGACTTAAGAACTTAAATGCTCGAGAAAAGTTCTTAGAATATCGTGGACCTAGAGGAAGAAAGATACTAATATTCTACAAGATCTGAAGTCGAAGAAAAATGTCTCATAAAAGGCATCACATCTTGGAAACTGAAATATGTTGGCCATATTAGAAATCCTCATGGCGTGGGAAGAACAGTGATGGACGACATGCTTCATGAAAGAGAGGCACAAAAATGTGCACACAGGACATTGTCGTTACCTTGGGCGTGAGCATGCATAAGGCAGTATGGCAAGGGATCATGAAAGTTTTTGGTGGGCAGTGGTAAAGGTGACATTCTGCAGAGTATCTGCTGTATGATAAAGTGGTGTACATGCTGCCACTTTGAAAGTAATACACTCACAGTTTATTAATTGTGGTTTCTGATTTTCTCTTGAGAGTAAGAGAGGTAAACATAATGCATCTAACAATGTAGGCAGTAAATACTGACATTCTAGCAGCAATCTGTTGATGAGATAACAGAATAAAATCATAAGTATCTGAGAGTTGTTGAAGCTTATTAACTCACCAAGCAGCTCACTGTACATATTTCCCATATGATTAAAATAGTTGGTTTTCCTTATTCTTGCCGTCTCAGGCTGTTCATACTTTTATCAGTGCTATTTTAGTTCTTATTTTAAATCTTTCTCTCCAACTTATTACATTCACACTGATAATCCTAGACACTTGTGTATTTAACTCCTTTTACCGACCCAGATGTCAACATTTAAAGATTACTTTAAAGTAATATACCAGACACAGAAAAGGTCAGGTATGGCCACATGAAGGCTTTGAGCGATGTAGACCTGAAGGAGATGACCGACTGCTTTAACCAGAGCATTAGGACAGCATCAGTACTGCAGGATTGGGTACAGAGCTATCTCATCCGTCTCCCAAAACCATTCAAGGATCATTGAATGCTTAGTGGCTTTAGGATCATCACCCTTCAAAATACATTTGGGAAGGTTTTAGAGAAGATAGTCGCTGCCAAGCTGCAAGAGTTTTTGGAAAGGGGGAAGCTTCTTCCAAGAGGCCTGGGGAGCTACAGGCCAGGAAAAGATACCTGATCAAATGCAGCCACTTTTGCCTTTGATGTTTATGAGGGATTCCAGAGTAGACAAGAAACGATGGCGGTAGCACTTGATCTTGAGGATGCGTACAATAGAGTTCGATATGACCGCACTGATGGAGAAGGGGGTCAATCCCTGGTTGGTGAACTGAATAGCGGCCGTTTTGCACTCTCGTCGGGTTGCTCTCCGTCTGGGTGCATGGACCTCAGAGCCACATATTTTAACCCCGGGACTGCCACAGGGATCCGCAATCTTACTGGTGCTCTTTAACGTGTATACAAGCAAGATTGCAAACCTAGAAGCACCAGGGGTTGGAAGGATACTAACATTTGCAGATAATATTCTTACATACAGGCAGGGGAGAGATAGGGAGCAAACAGCCCAGGAGCTACAGGTGAAAGTAGACAAAGTGATTGACAGTTGCACTGAAATGACTGCTGTCATCCACCCGGAAAAGGCAGCTGTTTTGTGGTGCTCTCTGGACAACAGGATTGTGAGAACTGATGTCCCAAGTCTCATGATAGATGGTAGAAGCGTCAACAGAGAGAGCAAACTGAAGTATCTGGGAATCACATTTGACAGGAGCCTGTCCTTCAAGGACCATGTGGAGATGGTTGTGACAAGATCTCAAAAGGGACTCAATGCACTTAAAACTATGGCTGCAATGAACACAGAGCAGAGAATGCTTTTCAGACTATACCAGTACTTGATCCTCTCAGTGATTGATTATGGACTAGGACTGCTCACTGTCTTTATAAAGAGTCAGTTGGTGAAATTAGAGCACATACAGAACGAAGCTATGCGGATCATTCTGGGATGCACCAGAGACACCCCAGTGGTGTGTATGTGTTACATCCTTGGTCTGCCGACTGTTGCTGGTAGGCTCAAGGTGATGCAGGCGAAGGCATACCTCAGAGTAGCTGCTGACACAGATCACCCGTTGCATGAGGCGCTGGATGCAGTTAAGGGACAGCGACTGATAAGAGGGAAATCATGGATGGCTCAGGTGGAGGATACGATCAGACATGTGTGCCCCTTGGAGAACATTAGGCGAGGAGAGGAGTGGGTTAGAGTACCAGTGGAGCAGTCAGACCAGCAGGGGCCATGGAAGTGGAAATCCAGCAACTAATTCAGGATAAAGCTCGCCCTGGTGATGTGATTATATACACAGAAGGTTCGGTGTTGAGAGGCAGGAGAAGTGCCTGGGGGTTCTCAGCAAAAGCTAATGGTCGATGTTTGGTGCAGGAGAGCCTGGCATATGATACCACAACATCTAGCTTAAGAATGGAGGTGGAGGCGGTCAATACAGCTTTCCGCTGGATGGAGAATATGATACACACACATTGTGATGGTAACTGACTCAGAAAGATGGTGAATAGGGTGAGGACAGGCAAGCTTCGTGCAGAGTGGCTTGCTTTGCTTCGGAAGTCACGGGTGACAAGCATCGTCTGGATCTTTTCTCCAGGTCATGCAGGTGTGCTGGGGAATGAACAGGCTGACAGATTGGCTGGCTCTGCAAAACTTGGTGGAGTATTGGCAGACGTATAAGGCAGACGTGGTTTCGGCCTTGTGGGAGCATGTGTACACCTCGGAGGAACAAATGGATCACCATGGTCTGGCAAGAATGCAACAGTGAGGGGTGACGAGGGGATCTGGCCGACAATCGACGTTCAGAGGAAAGGCGAGACGGATATATAATCAGATTGCTACTGGTACTATTAGTGTTGGAACTCTTCGCTGGCTGCTGAGAATGGGGACGGAGTGCTTATGGGAATGCCCCGAATGCTGTGATGTCGGTTCCTAAATCAATCAATCAATCAATCAAAACACAGAAAGAGTTCATGAGTATATTCATGAGTCGAAAATAAAGGGAACAAACACAAATATAGCTCAGTTTTCACTCTACTTTGATTAAACATATAATGTCCTGTTCATCCTTTCCTGAGTATGACAGGGCTAGATAGTGTCTATTATAAGGAAATATCTTGGCGGCCGGTGTGGTATTGACCACATCACACTTCCAGTGTTGACTGGCCTGTACAAATATGGGGCTGGTACCATAGGCCTAACTAACATGCCTCAAGACAAAAGGGTCCTTGACTGTTTTTTTTTCTCTCTTTTAAAACTTTGATTTGAACTGACTATATGTTGTTTATTAATGTCTTTCAAGTATTTGTATATTTATGTTGTGCGTCCCACCTTCTTCACAGGGGTGTGTAATGCTACACTTTTCCCAGTTCATGTTGTGTAGCTTCTGCATTCTTGCTTTGCCAGTTCCCATCCCACACAATTCTGAAAGTTTTCTGGTATCTATTTTTATGAGGCTGGGTGAGTCCCAGAGCCATGCTGGTTGGAAAAAAAACCATCCTGCCTCTGCTGGGATTGAGCCCAAACCACTGTCTTGACAGGCAAAAGTGCTAACTATGTTACCATGGCTCCTGTATTGTATTATTAAGTGTTTAGTATTATCAGAATTGTACATGTGCATTCCTGTGTAATGGTACTTTTGTTCTTGTGATATATATACATTGTGATAACTGATGTTGCCTGCTGTCAAAGATAGACTTGAAAGGAAATGTTAGATTGCTGTGTTGTGCAAGGAAACAGGGAATGCTGGAGATCCATTGTTGCGATCTTCATGGTGAAGATAACTAATTTTATCTGATTATGTTTTCTGTAATCCTTATAATTTACTACCTTTTCAGTTGTGAAATTCCTGCATTTTCTATTTTTTTATTTTATCTTGTATGGGCTGGTATTCTCTTGTGGTTTCAGCCATGCGGTCTTCGTATCATGCCCGCCTGCCACAACCTATTCAGATCAGGAAAGCAGGTATGGTAGATACACAGCATTTAGAAAACACTAGATTTAGTACATTCACGTTCAATAGATTTGTCACTTCATTTAAGAGTTCTGTTTCTTTCTTATCCAAATGTATGATTAAGAATATTACAGAACTCTCCTTCTTCTTCTGCCATTCATTACTCATTGGAACATAGGCCTTCAACCAGCTCACACCAAGAACTTTGTAGACTTGTTCGTGGTTGGTTGGATTGTGCAGCTACAGTTTTCTACAGGATGAGGTACCACCTTCCTTAGTTGCCTCTTGTGACATGCATGCTAGGTTGCAGTGTTAATACTCTTTCCTGCCCTTATGGAACACAGGAACACACAAGCGATGTTATAGAATAAAAGCACTTATTTGCCTGTGGAAGGACAGTGTTTTTTCACTGAAGCTCTTTCCTGCCTATGGGGTTGTTGTAATGTTACTTAGTAGACTCAGTTTTGATAAATAAGTCAATTGGATTTCTTCTTCTGCGTTCATCCGGAGTTTTTTCCCGGATGTGACTGCGTTGTGCATGTTTACAGCAGAGCTGTGTTCTTGCGCCGTTAGGCCGACACATCCGACTTCTGCGGGCATTTGTTGACCGGGTTAACCTTCCCCGGGAATTGGATTTAATTTGGCAAGTAGATATGATTAAAGTAAATACCACTATTATTGTATGAAAGTAAATAACACTTCTCCATGTGACTCTAGGGCATATTATTGGTATAAGATGCTATTAGTAAAGGACCCTTGAGGAGCATTAGGTATATGGTGCTAGCCGTATATTTGTATATACCACTGGACACTTGTGGGGTTATGTGGTCAGTATCGTACCATATGCCTTTACCTCCCTGGACATTTCCTGGTACCCGTGTAAGGCTAGGTTGACCTGGGAGCTCCGGTCAGTTGTTACAAATCTACCTCCATGCACATTCAAACCCATGACCACAAATAAGTTGCTGTTGCCAGATTTAAATAGGAGTTTTCTAGCCCAGAAAATGTCAAGTCTAATTTTGATTCTTAACATGTAAATACTAGATTAAATTGTTACTCTAGGCAAGGACATGTCAGGTCAAATTGTTATTCTAATCAAGTAAATACCAGGTTAGATTGAAGTTCTAGGAAAATAAATGTCAGCTCAGATTGTGATTCATGGCACATTAATGCCAGTGTTTAAATGTGATTCCAGGCACAATATTGTCTGGCAATTGTGAATTTTAGGCAAGCTAATGTCAGGCTTGAGAGTGATTTTGGTATATGTTGTTGCCAGGCCTAAGTGTGAATCTAGGCAGCTTCCATTCAAGCTTAAATGTTATTCTAGTTAATGTATTCATGTAAGATTCATTACTCTTTACTTCTAGGACAGCTAATATTTAAAAGCCAGGTCTAGCTGAGTTCTGGATTAAAAGTCAGGCCAGTGATAACATCATGAGTGGTATTAAAATTTTGACAGATGTGCATACGGTCCTTGCATCAGCTGTGTATCTAATCATTGTTGTGTGCACTGTTAACACTTTACCCAGCATGTCATTTTTGCATTCTGTTTATATTTTACATGCACTTTTGACACCCCACAATTGGTGCATGATTCTTAACATACATTTAAACATGTGGGAACTAAAATGTTCTTAGGTTTCCAGTGACCATTTCTTATTGCGTAAGCATTAGTTCCTAATTTGCCCAATCTCCTTTTGATTACACAGAGGTTCTCAGCACAGAGGTATAATCTTAATAGCAGCAATGGGGATTACACTATGCATTTATACAAATCACACATTTGTTTTTAATTGGCAGGTGTTTTTTTTTTCAATTGTTAAATTGTGCCCGGCCTGGTAGCAACTGTATGGTGACCATATGATTCTTTTTAAGTACTCAGCATGCACAGGAAATCTGTTTCTCCCTTTTTCAAGAAAATTAGACATTCAATCTAACTACTGAAGATCAGGGGATAAGAAAGTTAGACATCACATCTCTTTATTGAAGATCAAGACATAAGAAGGTTAGGCATTCTACCCCATTATTGAAAATCAGGACATAAGTCTAGACATCACATCTCATGATTGAATATCAGGACATAAGAAGATTAGACATCACATCTCATGATTGAATATCAGGACATAAGAAGATTAGACATCACATCTCATGATTGAATATCAGGACATAAGAAAATTAGACATCACATCTAATGATTGAATATCAGGACATAAGAAGATTAGACATCACATCTCATGATTGAATATCAGGACAAAAGAAGATTAGACATCACATCTCATGATTGAATATCAGGACATAAGAAGATTAGACATCACATCTCATTATTGAATATCAGGACATCAGAAGATTAGACATCACATCTCATGATTGAATATCAGGACATAAGAATATTAGACATCACATCTCATGATTGAATATCAGGACATAAGAAGATTAGACATCACATCTCATTATTGAATATCAGGACATAAGAAAGTTATGCATCCCATCTCATTATTGAATATCAGGACATAAGAAGATTAGACATCACAACTCATTATTGAATATCAGGACATAAGAAAGTTATGCATCCCATCTCATTATTGAATATCAGGACATAAGAAGATTAGACATCACATCTCATTATTGAATATCAGGACATAAGAAAGTTATGCATCCCATCTCATTATTGAATATCAGGACATAAGAAGATTAGACATCACAACTCATTATTGAATATCAGGACATAAGAAAGTTATGCATCCCATCTCATTATTGAATATCAGGACATAAGAAGATTAGACATCACATCTCATTATTGAATATCAGGATATAAGAAGATTAGACATCACATCTCATGATTGAATATCAGGACATAAGAAGATTAGACATCACATCTCATGATTGAATATCAGGACATAAGAAGATTAGACATCACATCTAATTATTGAATATCAGGACATACAAAGATTAGACATCACATCTCATGATTGAATATCAGGACATACAAAGATTAGACATCACATCTCATGATTGAATATCAGGACATAAGAAGATTAGACATCACATCTCATTATTGAATATCAGGACATAAGAAAGTTATGCATCCCATCTCATTATTGAATATCAGGACATAAGAAGATTAGACATCACAACTCATTATTGAATATCAGGACATAAGAAAGTTATGCATCCCATCTCATTATTGAATATCAGGACATAAGAAGATTAGACATCACATCTCATTATTGAATATCAGGACATAAGAAAGTTATGCATCCCATCTCATTATTGAATATCAGGACATAAGAAGATTAGACATCACAACTCATTATTGAATATCAGGACATAAGAAAGTTATGCATCCCATCTCATTATTGAATATCAGGACATAAGAAGATTAGACATCACATCTCATGATTGAATATCAGGACATAAGAAGATTAGACATCACATCTAATTATTGAATATCAGGACATACAAAGATTAGACATCACATCTCATGATTGAATATCAGGACATAAGAAGATTAGACATCACATCTCATTATTGAATATCAGGATATAAGAAGATTAGACATCACATCTCATTATTGAATATCAGGATATAAGAAGATTAGACATCACATCTCATTATTGAATATCAGGACATAAGAAGATTAGACATCACATCTCATTATTGAATATCAGGACATAAGAAGATTAGACATCACATCTCATTATTGAATATCAGGATATAAGAAGATTAGACATCACATCTCATTATTGAATATCAGGACATAAGAATGTTATGCATCCCATCTCATTATTGAATATCAGGACATAAGAAGATTAGACATCACAACTCATTATTGAATATCAGGACATAAGGAGATTAGACATCACAACTCATTATTGAATATCAGGACATAAGGAGATTAGACATCACAACTCATTATTGAATATCAGGACATAAGGAGATTAGACATCACAACTCATTATTGAATATCAGGACATAAGGAGATTAGACATCACAACTCATTATTGAATATCAGGACATAAGAAAGTTATGCATCCCATCTCATTATTGAATATCAGGACATAAGGAGATTAGACATTCCATCACATTGTTTAAGATTAGGGAGGAGTAAGATATAAGATTAGACATGAGACTTCACTACTGAAGATCAAGGAGGAGTTTGACATAGTAAGATTAGGCATCCCATCTCACTAATGAAGATTAGGGAGGAGTAACATTAAAAGATCATCACTTCACTCATAATAAAATGTCATGGTAACTTATTTATAGAACATATACATTGCACACCAAAAGCAGCATCTGTTATATAAATACCTGCAACTGTTTTCATGTGAATATTGTCTCCCAGTGTCATGCAACATTTTGCAAGGCACGTCAGATGGTACTTTGGGAGCAACCGGCAACCGCCGTCCTCCGTCACCTGATCTTTACCGAACAAAGCAGCGTCACAGAGGCAGCAGTCAGGACAGTGGTAGCGAGACAGGCTCTGGTTCAAATCCTGGATCTGACTATGCAGGTAAAGTGAATAGAACACATTTTTCTTTTCAGGCAGATTAGAGTAAGAACATTTTATATGAATGTTATTTTCAAATCAGTTTCTAGTCAGTTGGTGTAAGTTACAAGAAAATAAATAACACAAGCATTGAGAATAAATTAAGCAAATGATAATCCAAATAGAGACGTTTCCTTGGCAAAAGGAAATCTCTGGAAGTCAACACTAACACTAAACTTAGAATGTTTAACTCCAATGTCAAACCAGTACTGCTATATAGATCAGAAATAAGGAAAATTATTAAATCACTTACTAGTAAACTACAAACATTAATTACATGGTGCCTGTTCAGTTTAGAAGGACTGAAATGATTTGATAGAACCACCAGTGTGGAGCCTAGGAATTAAATAAACACATGACAGCGAATCAAGAGGTAGAGACATGAAGTTGATGCTGGATAGGACACACATTAAGAGAACCTGTGAATAGTAAACTAGAAGGTTCTTCCTCTGGAACCCACAGGACAAAAGAAATAAGAGGGATGCCTAAAACACATGAAGAAGTGTCTTAGAGACAGATGAATAATGTGGGGAGGACATGAAGGGAGCTGTCTCCTATAGTTGTTGGACCCACAGTGACTTATCATTAATCAACAAATATGTCATCACTCTTTCCATGCGAGGAAACAATATAATTGACATATGTGTATGTGTGCGTGCGGGCATGTGTGCGTGCGTGTGTGCATGCATGCCTGCATGCACACACACACACACACACACAGACACATTCAGACATACACACAGACACCACACAGACACACACACACACAGATACACACACACACACAGACACATTCAGACATACACAGAGAGAGAGAGAGAGCAAACAACTTTATTTTCAAAGGGTTAAGAATTGGGCATGCATGCCCATCTAACATTCTGCTCTTCTTATCTCTGTCCTTTCATACATTATTTTATTCATACGTGACTTATGAGGCTAATCTTTAACAACATCATCAATAACCATTATATGCATTATAAATGTATGGGAAATATGCAAACATCATTACTACTTGACCCATTAATACTATTAACATTAAATATTGACATGACAGTTGTAATTATCTAAGGGAGATATACCATACCACAGTTAGTAAAATGCTTAGTATACGTGGATTTGTGTCATTATTTTTTAAAGAGGCCATGTGGTCTTTACTGAGATAGTGTTCAAGTAGCTTGTGATTGTATGTGTGGCGATTGATGATCACTTTGATTTGTTGTGAAAGATTGTTCCACAGTTGAATTGTGAAAGAGAGAGAGAGAGAGAGAGAGAGAGAGAGAGAGAGAGAGAGAGAGAGAGAGAATGGGATGAATTTGATTATACCACAGTTTTAAACAGTACTTGTTTGCTCGTTGTTATTGTCCTGTTACTTTTTTCATCCGAGCAGGACCAAAACTGTTTGTGAAGCCAAGTGCCAGATCTAATCGTCACATCATTGTCAACGCCATATCTCACTGTTGCCTGGCTGGATCTGTCAATACAGATTTGAAGAACAAAGTTCTGGAAGTAGGTTCTATTCATTTTCTGAGATCTCTTTCTTTGAATTTTTTCTTTCTGTCTTTAAATTTCTATCTTTATTTATTTTTAAGAATTAGGTATATATTTCTTACAACTTTATTATAAACAAAAAATTGTTCCTGTCTTTGGTTAGATTTACTGCATTATTTTCTGAGATATATGTATTTTAAAGATTTATTTCTGTCATTTCTTAATTTTAATTCCAGCTTTTTTCTAGATTTAATTATATTGTTTTTGTTTTTTTCTGGTGTTTCATAATTCTACGAGCGTGAGTCAATAAGTAAGTTACACAGTTCTGTGGGATGGCAATTAAATGTACCTGGTGTTTCCTACAGGTGTCATTAGGTGACAGCAAAATCGAACTTTATATTCCCGTTCGTCAGGTTGCGCTAGGTGTCTCATGCGCATGCACAGCGCATAAACAAAATGGCGACTGTACTTACGGAGTGTACAACCAAAGAGCAAAGTGCTGTTGTGCGTTTTTTGTGGTCAAAGGGACTGCCTGCAAAGGAAATTCATAAGGAAATGCTTCCTGTTTATGCTGACAAATGTTTCTCCCGTAAAGCGGTGCATAGCTGGGTAGAACAATTTTCTGAAGGACGCTCTAAAATTGTTGATGAAATCCGATCTGGTCGTCCTGTTGAGATTGCAACAGAAGCATCCGTTCAGCAGGTGGAGGAGATGATGAGAGGTGACAGGCGAGTAATGATAGACTCTGTAGTATCTACAATAGGGTGCTCACATGGTTCAGCATACAGCATAATGCATGATCGAATGAAATTTCCAGGACTGCTGAATAGAGGAGTGTTGCTTCTTCATGACAATGCCAGACCACATACAGCTCGATTAACTCAGGAGAAAATTAACCAACTAAGGTGGGAAGTTCTAGAACATCCACCTTACAGCCCCTAGCGATTTCCACATTTTTGGTCTACTGAAAACCCACCTTGGCGGGAGACATTCGTGAATGATGCCGAAGTTGAATGTGACGTGAAAACATGGTTTAGAAAACAGAGCACGCAGTTCTATGCAGTTGGCTTGGGAGGACTGATAAAATGGTAGGATAAGTGCATCAATGTTGGTGGAAATTATGTTGAGAAATAAAGGGACACTGTATGTATAAAATTTAACTGGTTTCAAATTGTTATCTTATTTAGTGACTTTTCTACAGCCATTTGTGACTTAATTATTGACTTCCCCTCGTCGTTACATCTTTTTCTGAGATTTATATTTGTTTTACATATGTTCTTGGATTGTGGTCTCTCTGTTTTAGAAAGCACATTTTTGATAATATACCTGTAATTTTCTGCAGGAGCTGTCCAAATGTGAAGCAAACCATTTCCTGGTTCTATTTCGAGATGCAGGGTGCCAGTACAGAGGGTTATAT
The DNA here is from genome assembly GCA_963921405.1 of Cepaea hortensis. NCBI lineage: Eukaryota > Metazoa > Mollusca > Gastropoda > Stylommatophora > Helicidae > Cepaea > Cepaea hortensis. The sequence continues at coordinate 43,239,058 of OY992887.1, read as the reverse complement.
ATATTCTACCCAGAAACTATAGAGGCTTTCAAAGTTCATGGTGTTGGTCCAAAACACATCACCAATGACTTATGTGAAAAATTTTATAAGTAAGTCTCAGTACAGAATCTTGTTTCTAAAAACTATTTATGTTTCCATGATTGTTGCATAGTTTTGTGCAGAAAATATACTAGTCATGTGTATTTGGAATGTGTGGAAGGCGAGGGGAAACTTCAAAGTTAAGTTTTTAAGAATATGTTTATGAGCAAATGCTGAATTAGATTGATAGTAAAGTGACATGGGTTAATGTCATGACAAGCACAAAAGTCAACTTACTGGAAGGTTGTGAGTGACCTGTTCTTCTGTATATTTGTGAATGCTGAGCAATGATTAATGAAATTATAGGGAAACTGGAGGCATTGGAGATGTAATGTGTTGAGGAAAATGGGAGAAAGCCATGGACAGAAAAGAGAACATACATTGAGGTTTGTTTCTGATTAAAAACGGCTCTAGAAATAACCTGGCACCTAACTGTCCAGAACTTTTTATGGAAAGCCTGTTTACAAGAAATGTGCTACAGTGCATCATACAGAATATGAGATCGTGTAAGCATCTGTGATAACTAGGTTAACCAGGTTCACTAACAGACATTTGATTGAATCACTTCAGAGGCCATCACCCGATAGAAATACATTTGTTTTCACACTGGAGTATGTGGGTGTCAGATATTTCCTGATCAAATAGGCTTGTTTGACAGTATGTGTGGGGGTCAGCCAGTGGCTTGAGCCAACATTTTCAATGCCCTTAAATAGTTTGCTGAAGCAAGGACTTTCAACGAAATTAATGTATATTGATAATTATAATGCAGAGTTTGGATTGAAGATCAGAATGCTTAGAAAAGAGTACTACATTAAGTGTACTAGAAGGCTCAATTGAATCAAACTAGCACATCCGCTGTACACATATTGATTTATTACAGATGACATCTGAGCACCTGTGGCCATATCAGGACTTCAACAATGATAATTCTCATTGAACTGAACTGAAGTGGCTAAAGTTTCATATACCGTAGTAGTGAGAAGACAGCTGAGGGGTCAAGTCTTGCACTCTGAAATTTTTGAGTTCATTTTCAGACTGTGCTGTTTAGACCAAGAATATATTTTTTCTAACAACCTCTATGGGTCATCGCTGGAGCTACAGCGTTCAAGCTTTGTGCGATGCTCTCGACAGAAGGTTTGTAGTTCTGCGGAGAGAGATGAAGCCAGACTGAGGTAACACCTGGCGTAATGAAGTCAGACCTCTTGCCTTAACCTTCATTCAATAAGAGACAATTTACCTGCAATTAGATTTTGAACAGATAGGATTACCCTGTTTAGTACGACCATCCAAATAGAGTCAGATCTGGTGTGATTTAGTCAGCTTCTTGTTTTGAACCTTTTATCCAATAGGAGACAGATTGCGCCTAGATTTTAAATGGATAGTATTGCCCTGTGGCAGAAGACAACAAATTTAGCACCAATGTTTGGGATAGATGATTTAACTCCTACAGGTGGATCAGAAATAGTCGTCTCTTTCAAGAGGATCCATGAACGAAGGCTGGCCATTATATTTACACATGTTGTTTTTGTGTTATGCTGTTATCACTGCATTAGATCTGTGGATTAGAAAGATGTCATGGATTTAATCATGTTCATAATCATCAGATACATGTTATGACAGTAAACCCTGTTGTCTGGAGTGTAGTCAGTCTGTTTACATTATAATTCTCCCAGGTACAACTCTGGTGGTAAAAGCTTCTCAGAGATCACGTCCACCAAACATCTGTCAGTGTCTGTTGATGCTGTTGTGCTCCATGGTTCAGTCTGGAAGTCAGGAAAGGCAGCGGTGAAACGTTAGCAGGTTGCTGTGTTCAGCGAACGTATGACAGGTTGTTTCACGGTGTCCAGCTATATTTTAAATGTAGAAAATCTCACATGAGTAGTCAGTCTGTGCTGTGTGATAGACTGATCAGTTACTTTCCTGTGCTTATAAATGCAACTATAAGATAATTTATCCATCTAATGAACATTGTAATGTCATCAAAAGTAAACGTTGACTGAAAGCAATATCCAGGAGACTGTGGTGCAGTGATTAGAGTGTTTGTCTGCCGGTGCAGTGGTGTGAGTTTCTTTTATCAGTAATGGCAGGGTTTAATATTTTTATCAGATCCAGTATGGCTCTACCTAGCTTCGCAGAATTGGTGCCTGATAATTTTCCAAAGTATTCTGTAAATGACAGGTGGTAAGGAAGGAACCTTGTTGCCTTACCTCATTATTTTAATGGGGTAGTATATGTGAAGGTCTGACTCTGCTTATGCACTAACAAAATAAAACAACAAAATATTCTATTAGCTATGGTTTTAGTCATCTGCTGGTCCTGAGTTCAGTCTAACTCCAGGTGGGATTTTCATGTGAACTACATGGCTTAGTAATTGATCCAACTTCATCTTCATTATGTGCCTTTCAAATAGGCATAGGCATTCATGTCTTTCCATAGATGTATAGATATCAGTCCCTGGTGTTGTGAATCACTTCCATTGATGATCTTCCTCTATGCCATTGTCTTACACCATCAAGCATCATTTATCTGGGTGTGCCTCTGCCTCCTCTGTCACTGATCCTTCTAGTTGTCACTGTGTTCTCCAATGCCCCACTTCTCATTGTTTGACCAAAGAACAGTTGGACCCTGCCTTATGAAGCAGGTACCAAAAAATGTTCTGGGAAGTAAGGTGGTCTGTGTGGTACTGATTACATCAAGATTTTGTATCTATTTGTTTAAGAAAGTTTTGACCTAACACCAAAGTCTCAACATGTATGGAAATGGAGTCTGTTATCTTTATTATCTTATGTTTATGAGGAGCAGATCTTCTTTCTCTTCTTTGTTATCATCCTTGCTGCCAGCTGTCACAGCCGCTTGCTGTCACTGCCTCCGCAACCTTGTTCTTCCTCCTCTTCTCCTCCTTTATCTTTTTCTTATCCTCCTCTTTCCTCTCCTCCTCTTTCTTCTTTTTCTTTGTCTTTTCCTCATTATTCTTTTTCGACTGCTCATCCTCTTCCTTCTACTACTACTGCTGCTGCTGCTGCTGCCACCGCCACTACTACTATTACTTTAATACTATTATTACTTCTACTTTCTCCCTCGCCACCATTATTCTTCTACTTCTTTTTTCAGTTTCCTCTTCCTCCCCCCCCCCCACCCCTTCTTTTCTGCTGCTCAGCAGTCTAATGAAAGCTATGAGTCGTCACCTTGTATCCAGCCAGCATCTGGAGGTCCTTGTATCTACCCCACAGTTTGAATGGAGCAGTTCAGGTGTCTAGGGGCTGGACTTTGGTGACTAGGTAATCTGGGTGACGGAATTGAACCCAGGTCAAAAACATTTGCTGTAATTTACTGCCAATATAGTACCTTACAGTGTATGGCAGGGGTCTTGAGCCTGAGGAATTAAGACCACCTGGCTAGTGCAGTTGCTGCGAACTGTGCAGGTTAGAGTTTTCTTTTTTCTCCCAACAGAAAAACTCCACACCCTACCGAGGATTCAAACCCGGATCTCCCAAGGAGAATCCAGCATTCTATCCACTCGGCCAGCCACTCCTTAGATGTACCAAGTTGTAAAATAGGTATCTAGTTGTGCTGAAAGTTTATGTATGAACAGATTTTAAGTAAAATGGCTGTTCACTTAATCTCAAAGTTGTAATTTAACATATTAAAAGTTTGTACCCATTTCACACGTCTTTAGCCTCATTTTGGATTACCTTCACCAAGTATGCTTCTACCACATTCATAAGTAAATACTTGTAGTTCCCCTCCCCTGTGAACTGTGTGTACATGGCATATCTATAGTACCATGACATTTTTTTATGACTTTCTTCTTAAGGTGACTAGTTTGTTGTAGACATTGGCAGTACTGGCTCTTCAATCCTCTATATCATTGTAATCAAGCTAATGCTGCTGATTTTATCATTTGTCACCTACATATTTCAGCTTTCCATGCACAATGTTTTCCGTCTTCATTTGCTTCTCTTGCCTCATCTTTTCCCCCACATACGGCTAATTTTTTCTATTGCACCTCTTTTGTTGATCTCTCCCATTCATTTTGTTTGTCTTTTCCTTGTGGTTGTGATAAGTGATCTAATAACACCTGCTGTTGTCACTATCTCAGTGTTTGTTTTCTACATTCTTCTAAAAAACCACATCTCCTCTGCTGTAGTTTGTACAGCTTTAAAAGCATTAGAAGTTTTCTGTAAATTGTAATTATGTCAACGTGCGAAAGCATAAGGGACATTCATTTGAAATCCGTTCGTGCCACACCGCGCGTAATTGCACACTTTGAACATGATCATGTCATAGTCATGTGATAAGTACTGACCAATGAATAAAAGAGCAAGTGCTTATCGTCCCATGATGCATAGGTTCTGTTTCTGACCGTTGAGAAAATGGCCGCCTTATCCAAAATCCATCTAAAGAGCGCTGATTCAGTTTCTTTCATTTGAAGGATATTGACCAGTAGAAATTCATCGAAGAATGCAGACAGCATACGGTAACAAATGTGTGTCGAATACAACAGTGACAGACTGGGCACGAATGTTTCGGAAAGGACGTCAGTTCACGACAGATCTTCGACGGCCGGGTCAGCGCATATTGTTGCAACAAAAAAAAACCACCGCCAAAATTGATGCAGCAGTACAGATGAACCGTTGTCGAAGCATACGTTCGCTAGCGAAAGAATTTGATGTGTCAATTGGGACAATTCAAAAGGTCGTTCGTATGAAACTGCAATATTGGAAGGTGTGTTTACAGTGGGTACCATGGATGGATGTTGACCGACCACCAAAAAGAGGAACGCATGGGATGGTGTTTGAACCACTTGCTGTGTTACAGATTGGAGGGTGATGCATTTCTCTTCTGCATAGTGGCAGGTGATGAATCATGGTGTCATCGCTTTGAGCCGAGCAGCAAAAGAGAGAGCATGCAATGGAAGCATGCTGGATCACCACAAGCCAAAAAATTCAAGTTACAGGTTTCCGCTGGTAAGGTTATGCGGAGCGCATTTTTTTACCATGAAGGGCTATTTTTGGCCGACTTAAAGAACTTGGTATCAACATCAACTCTACCCACTACTTGCAAACACTAGACAAGCTGCAAGAAGCCATCAAGAATAAACGACACGGCATGCTTTCTTGCGGTGTGATTTTGTTGCACGATAATGCTCGTCTGCATGTCGCAAAGATAGTGCAGGAAGCATTAGCAAGGAAGAAGTGGGAAATTCTGCAACATCCAGCCTATAGTCCTGATTTTTCATCATGTGATTTTCATTTGTTCGGACCTCTTGAAAAAAGCTCTCAAGGGGCAATGATTTCACACAGATGCAGACAAATCAACTTCAAATCAACTTTATTAGGGTCACAAATTGGGCGCGCAGGCCCGTCTTACATTCGGCCCTTCCAATCACTCGTCTTTCGTTCATCAAGAGCATTATACATTTACATAGGAAGAAAAATAAACATTGTGAAATGAATGTTGTAAACATAAACAAGGCTAAACATGGAGAAAAATGTGTACATAAAAAGTATGTGACGTAAAAGTAGTGATGCCAGCGCGTCCCACACACACACACACACACCACACACACTCTCTCTCTCTCTCTCTCTCATTCACTCTCACTCTCACTCATTCACTCACACACACACACTCTCACTCATTCACTCTCCCGCTCACTCATTCACTCTCCCGTTCACTCATTCACTCTCCCGCTCACTCATTCACTCTCCCGCTCACTCATTCACTCTCACGCTCACTCATTCTGTCTCTCCCGCTCACTCATTCACTCTCCCGTTCAATCATTCACTCTCCCGCTCACTCATTCACTCTCCCGCATTCACTCTCATGCTCACTCATTCACTCTCACGCTCACTCATTCACTGTCCCGCTCACTCATTCACTCTGCCGCTCACTCATTCACTCTCACTCATTTACTCACACGCCCACTCATTCACTCTCACGCTCAATCATTCACTCTCCCGCTCACTGATTCACTCTCACGCTCACTCATTCACTCTCACGCTCACTCATTCCTTCTCACGCTCACTCATTCACTCTCACTCATTCACTCTCACGCTCACTCAATCACTCTCACGCTCACTCATTCACTCTCACTCATTCACTCTCACGCTCACTCAATCACTCACGCTCACTCATTCACTCTCACACTCACTCATTCACTCTCACGCTCACTCATTCACTCTCCCGCTCACTCATTCACTCTCCCGCTCAATCATTCACTCTCCCGCTCACTCATTCACTCTCACTAATTCACTCTCCCGCTCACTCATTCACTCTTCCGCTCACTCATTCACTCTCACGCTCACTCATTCACTCTCACGCTCACTCATTGTCTCTCATTCACACTAACTCACTCTCTCACTCAAACTATAGTAATGAACATAAGTTTAGATTATACATGATAAAATCAAATGGTATTTAACTTATAATATGACAGATGAGAATACACAAACATATGGATTCGCGTGTTACATAACATGCGTGTTACATGACATGCATCTGCTCAGCTCTCTCTCTCTCTCTCTCACTCTTTCTCTCTCTCTCTGTATTCTTTCATATACACACACTCACACGCATGCGTACGCTCTCACACACACACACACACTCTCTCTCTTTCTCTCTCATTCATTCTCACGCTCACTCATTTACTCTCACGCTCACTCATTCACTCTCCCGCTCACTCATTTACTCTCACGCTCACTCATTCACTCTCCCGCTCACTCATTCACTCTCACTCATTCACTCTTCCGCTCACTCATTCATTCTCCCGCTCACTCATTCACTCTCCCGCTCACTCATTCACTCTCACTCATTCACTCTTCCGCTCACTCATTCATTCTCCCGCTCACTCATTTACTCTCCCGCTCACTCATTCACTCTCACGCTCACTCATTCTGTCTCTCCCGCTCACTCATTCACTCTCCCGCTCACTCATTCACTCTCCCGCTCACTCATTCACTCTCCCATTCAATCATTCACTCTCACTCATTCACTCTCACGCTCACTCATTCACTCTCACGCTCACTCATTCACTGTCCCGCTCAATCATTCACTCTGCCGCTCACTCATTCACTCTCACGCTCACTCATTCACTCTCCCGCTCACTGATTCACTCTCACGCTCACTCATTCCTTCTCACGCTCTCATTCACTCTCACTCATTCACTCTCACGCTCACTCATTCCCTCTCACTCATTCACTCTCACGCTCACTCATTCACTCACTCATTCACTCTCCCGCTCAATCATTTACTCTCCCGCTCACTCTCATGCTCACTCATTCACTCTCCCGCTCACTCTCATGCTCACTCATTCACTCTCCCGCTCACTCATTCACTCTCCCGCTCACTCATTCACTCTCCAGCTCACTCATTCACTCTCCCGCTCACTCATTCACTCTCACTCATTCACTCACACACACAGACACTCTCACTCATTCACTCTCCCGCTCACTCATTCGCTCTCACGCTCACTCATTCACTCTCCCGCTCACTCATTCACCCTCATGCTCACTCATTCACTCTCACTCATTCACTCTCCCGCTCACTCATTCACTCTCACTCATTCACTCTCCCGCTCACTCATTCACTCTCACGCTCAATCATTCACTCTCCCGCTCACTCATTCACTCTCACGCTCACTCATTCACTCTCACTCATTCACTCTCACGCTCACTCATTCTGTCTCTCATTCACACTCACTCATTCACTCTCCCGCTCACTCATTCACTCTCACTCATTCACTTTCCCGCTCACTCATTCACTCTCCCGCTCACTCATTCACTCTCACGCTCAATCATTCACTCTCCCGCTCACTCATTCACTCTCACTCATTCACGCTCACTCATTCTGTCTCTCATTCACACTCACTCACTCTCTCACTCAAACTACAGTAATGAACATAAGTTTAGATTATACAGACATAATGAATGAGGTAAACACTTGGTTCAGTGAGCATTCCACAATCATTTTTTGCAGACGGCATTTGCTGCCTACCTAAACAATGGAATGCTTGCCTGAATGCCTACGGCGACTTCTTCTGACCAACCCATGGTGCATAATTCATTCAAAATGAATGCTTTGTTTAATTCTACCACACCTGTTAATGTTTCTTTCATGCTTTTGTAATAAAGCCATTGGAACGGGTTTCAAATTAACGCCCCTAATATATTACCATTATCTTTTATTTTTATGGAGATTCCAATGTAATTGGTTTTCAATTATTTGTATTTACATGATGTTGTGCTGACAATGGCATAAGTGCGATCAGACAAGGGTTCAGCTCTCGTCATTTCCTCACGGAGGAAAAGAGTGGCCACTTATTCCTTCATGCACTCATCACAAAAATATGTTGGTCCTAAGACTTCACTTACCCACAGAAAGTTCTTGCTACTGGACTTTTATTGGGGGGTATTTATATGACATATGATAACATATAACTGCTACCTTTTGTTTGTGTATGGTGTTAAGTTTCTGATAGCTATATGACATATGATTGTTGTCATGTAATGTATGCATATATCAACAGTGTGAGTTGCATGAAACAAGTTCCTGGTATTCCTTCTGACCCAGTATTAATGATTTCAATACTTCTCGTATGTAAAAGTGGGCTTACCTCTCTCCCACTAACTGGGAAATACATTATTTTGCCTGAACCTCTCCAGCTGCCACATCCAGCTTCCAGCTGGGGGTTGAGAAGCTAAACTTTAACTGGATTACAGGGGAGATCAGAGTCCCCCACTAGTTGGTGTGGTAGGCCTGGACATAGTCTGTGAGATATTGTGAGACTAATGCTGTGGTCATGCCTCAGTAAGATTCTTGATATAACAGCCAACACTGGTAATGTATTTATTGCATGATTGCCACAGATATGTTGGGTTGTGCCACCACTAGTTGATGTGGGAGGTTTGGACGTAAGAGGTTGTTAGACTAATGCTGTGGTCATGTCCCAGTAAGTTTCCACATAATAGCAGCCAATATCGATTATGTATTTATTGTGTGTGCATGTGTTTTTGGGTTCTGATTGTTTACTTATGAAAAACCAATATTTTCCACTGCATGCCAGGGGTAGAGGAAGAATGACAAACAGAAAAAAATAGTATCTGGCTTATGAAGGATCACATGCAGTAGCAGAATGTTTTGTTACATATCTTCAACATTCCACAAACAGGCATTTCTAAGATGTTTAACTTCCACTGTCTACTATTTTGTGTTCATTATTACCACTTTTACTTTATCTGTTGTTTGTTCTCTTCATTTTAACATTTTACAGTTACTTTTGTTAATTTCTTCATTGTAATCTGAAACCTATGTAGCCTGTGAAACTTCACCACTGTTGTTGACATCAAGCTGGAATCTTTTAGAAATGATTGCTCACTAGGGGGTTACCCCCTGCATGGCAGGCTGTCAACCATAAAGACTCTTGAACACAGGAAGGTGTTACATTGGTGTATATGGGTTACCACATACAATCAATGATGGGTAGTTTTACACCAATAGTCACATACTCCATGTGTCAAATTACATATTGATAACAGGTAGAGTTGATAAAAAGTATGGATAGAGATAAGGGTAGTTAAAAGAGTTAACAGCTACCTAGGAATAGAACATACAACTGAACAAAAAGCTGCCTGTGATGCATAACTCATTAATGTGCATGTTAGTTGACGTAATAGGTTGATCATAGTGAGAGACGATAGCCAGGGCAAGACGAGAACAAAGCTTAGGACTGGACACTCAGTGTGGAACAGGCTTCCTGGATGGACGCTAGCAGCGGACAAGGAAAGAAAGATCAGCAATGTGGACTATTAGAAATATAGCAGAAATCTTTACAGTCGCAAGTGTGTCCGATTGAATGAGGCGATCACCCCGGGAAGGTTAACCCGGTCAACAAATGCCTGCAGAAGTCAGATGTGTCGGCCTAATGGCGCAAGAACGCAGTTCTGCTGTAAACAGGCACAATGCAATCACGTCCAGAAAAAAAAAACTCAGGATGAACACAGAAGAAGAAGAAGAATGAGGCGATCATGCCACTGGAGAAGATAAAATGACATTAACCCCTGGTTCATATATTAGTTTGTTTTTCAGTGATAGGAGAAACATTTCTGATACCAATGTTTCTCCATGCTATGATGTCGAAGGAACTGTCTAACATCTTCTCTCTTGGTTTCCCACTGCTTCTCCTCCCTTTCAGCTTTCCCATTATGATGGGATGCCCAAAGAATGTGGACTTTCTTCTTCTGAGGCGAGTAACTTTGTTAACTTCTTTCAAGATATCTTCATTGCTCTGTTTATCCATCCATGATGTTCTCATTCTTCTATAAAACCACATCTCTGCAGCTTCCACACAATTCCTCTCTTGTCTGCTAAGTGTTCATGATTTGCTTCTATACATCAGGGCTAACTTAATATAGCCGGCCTCCCTGGCCTAGGGGTTAACGACTTTCTCTGTAATCCTGTATATCCACGTAGAGTCACGCAGCTGTGCGAGATTCGATAGCGGATCGCATTGCGTTGGTTACTTACGGGGGTATGTGAGCCGGTCGCTCAGAAAGCAATGGCACACTACTGAGCGTAATCTTGCCAAGAAATCAACAACAACGGTAAAATGCTGGTGTTGACAGCGATGTCCTGTAAATAGGATATGAGAGAAAAAAACAACAACTCAATATAGCTCTTAAGAACTCCTTAACCGCAATTGACAAAGATAACTTGCAGAGAATATGCTACCTTTGCTTATGCTATTCTATATGTAAGTTCCTTAATACATCTTTCATCTGCTGTTATTGAAGTACCAAATACTTAAATACACTGAGTTATTTCAGATTGGTTCCATCCACTTTGATTTTGCATTTGGGTATACAGTTTCTCTTTGTAATAATTATTACTTCTGTTTTTTTTTGTTTATTATTCAGATTAAGTCCTTTGTTTAGACTTTCTGTTATGACACCTAAGGACCAGTAATTGGCAGCTTGTTTCACTATATATTGTGATAAAAATGACCAGTGTATACTGTTGTACAATGTCTGCAATATATAGCAGGTTTTTATTTCAGTTGTTTATGTTTTGTCAATTCTCTTGCATTGTGAAAGTAGGCTGACAAAGGGCAAGTGCCTGTGCCTTCTGTCTCAACCGGTTGTTTCATTAACTCATTCAGTTACAAGCGTTTCTGAACAATTTTAGCCTATTCAGTTACACTGAAATCAATGTTAATCATGAACACGACATGAACTCCTGTCCCAGTCAGTTGTACACTAACCTACCCTGTTCTGATGATTTAATTAACCCTTTCTATTCCAGGCAGTTATTACTTTAACATTTTTTTAAACCAGGCAGTTGTTATTTTAAAGTAGCAACAGCAAGACAGAGAAAATATTAAGTATTTCTGTGCATCATTAACTCATTCAGTAATATGGGGCATGCCATGTGTTTTGTGGTTACGCCTTACGTGAGATGCTTTACTTAACACCATGTATCCCAATCAGTTTTTACACTCATTCACTCTACTTCCATTGTTACTTTAACTCATTATGTCTCATACTGTTATTATTTTAATTCATTCAAACCAGAAATGGTTTACAGTAACACCTGCTTGTGGCTTGAAAAGTTGAGTATGTGATCAGTATGTTGCCAACCATTATCACCTGCTGGAACATTTTATGGTATCCTTGTTGGAGGTTGGGTTGATCCCTCAGAGATGTGGTGGTGACAAAATCTCACCAGGAAAGGAAGATCTGAACCTAGGACCTTTGGGTCTACTAGCCAGTATGGGATTTAACTGCAGTGTATGACTGTGAAGTATAAGGAAATCCAGCTTTTATACCAGACGTGATAATAAGAAACTAATGGTAACATGAGAGATGTGTTTATGGAACATACAAAAGTAGATGTGAATTGTGCAGTGGAAAATGTGTGATTTATGTAATCAAATGTATATATGTGTTGTATAATAATAGGTTCTTTCAGCCATATCTGACTATGAGATCTTGCACCCGATGACCACGAAGCATCCAGTCACACAAACTGGAATTTGTTTTAACGGGTTCTGTTCTCCTCTGCTAGTCTCCTTCCACCAAGTTCAGGGTGATCCTAGCAGTGATTCTTCATGTGTTATGGCCAGAAGTCTTTTTCTCTCAGGTTGTATTGTCTATCTTCATTTTCATGTCTAGCTTGCATATATCTTTGAGCAGTAACTGTGGGCATCCAGTTTTTCTTTTAGTGTTGTCAGCTGCTCATAGATAAAAGTGTCAGAACACAAACATTCTGATTGGATTTTATACAACAGAAACTGAAGTTATGAAATATTTACTGATGAAAATGAATTGTACAGAACTGACAATGTAGATCTGAAATATATGCTGATGAAATTGAATTGTATGGATCTGACATTGTAGATCTGAAATATGTGCTAATGCAAGTGAAATTGTATAGAACTGACTCTGTAGATCTGAAATATTTGCTAATGAAGGTGAATTGTATAGATCTGACATTATAGATCTGAAATATTTACTAATGAAAGTGAATTGTATGGATCCGACGTTGTAGATCTGAAATATGTGCTAATAAAAGTGAATTGTATATATCTGACATTGTAGATCTGAAATATGTGCTAATGAAGGTGAATTGTATGGATCTGACATTATAGATTTGAAATATGTGCTAATGAAGGTGAATTGTATGGATGTGACATTATAGATCTGAAATATGTGCTCATCAAAGTGAATTGTATAGAACTACCATTGTAGATCTGAAATATTTACTAATGAAAGTGAATTGCATGGACCTGACAATGTGATCTAAAATAATTAGTAATGATAGTGAATTCTATAAACTGACAATATAAAACTGCTATGTTTTGATCTTTCTTTAAAAAATTAATGTGAAAATAATGGTCACTTTTTGTCACAGAGTGGTTTTTCCTGACATTCAACTTTGAGTATATTGTATTATCTGTTATAATTATATGTAATTTGTGTGTCTGATTAAATGTTGCACAGATTGAAATGTTTCATTCTTCTGTTACTAGATCTCTTGTTAATGACCACATGGTGGTTATACTTCATGTGATATTGACTGTTTTAGTTTTTTCTTTTACTACTAGATCCCATGCTTGTTCATTCTTACTTCACTCTGGACCAAATGTTCTCAAGTTACTTTAGCATTGCTTGATCATCTTTATGACTAGATTACATGCTCCACATTTCTCATTTGCTATATCAGATGTTTTCTAATTTCTTTTTCACTTATAATAATTTTCCTCATTTCACCTGCGGTGCCAGATAACATGTTTCTTCATTTTTCTTTTACTTCTAATTCACATCTTTCTCATTTCACCTTCACTACTAGATCAAATGTTTCCTCATTTCTTCTTCACTACAGAATCAAATGTTTTCTCATTTCTCCTTTACTACTGGATCAAATGTTTTCTCATTTCTCTTTTACGACTGGATAAAATGTTTTCTCATTTCTCCTTTACTACTGGATCAAATGTTTTCTCATTTCTCCTTTATGGCTGGATCAAATGGCTCCATGGCGAAGGAACTATGGACGCAGTTCCTAATCCTGCATACCTGTGTTTGAAACACAGCTGCGTACGATTTGGCAGCAGACCAGCTTGCTTAAGTTTTTTACGAAATAATATAGGTGCCGGTCATTCAGAAAGCAATGGCAAACTACTGAACTTAAACTTGCCAAGAAATTACAACAGCAAACAATGCTGGTGTTGACTGCAACATCCTGTAAAGGATATGCAACTAACTTGAACTTTTTAACTGGATCAAATGTTTCCTCATTTCTCCTTCACTACTGGATCAAATGTTTCCTCATTTCTCCTTCACTGCTAGATATTTTCCAGTTTCCTCTTTCCTACAAGATCATCTCTTTTCTCATTCTCCCTCTTCTTTTTGTTCTTCTACTTTTGCCATGAAGTGTTGCAGAAAGGAGGTGGATATCTCCGCGCTGGTTGATTTCTCCACATCTGGTTGATATATTTTACAGTTTAATATTCTGTTTACATGATTATTTTTTTCAAGTTTATTCTTTACTGCTTAGTCCCAATTTCCAGATTCTCCTTCACTACCGTATCAAATGTTCTCTTAATTCACCGGCTAGATCCTACAATATCACATGTTTTCCTGCTTCTCCATCACTAGATCACATTTTCAACTTTCTCCTTTGCTGTCATATAGTGCTCCCTTAATTTTACCTCGCCACTAAATCACATGTTTTTTATTTGTTTTACCTTCACTGCCTGATTATGTGTTCTGCACTTTCTTTTTAACTAATTGGCTGTATATTTTTTCTATTTTATTTTACTATTAGATCATATGGTGTCTCATGTTTTTTCCTTCATGACTAACTCATGTTTTGTCACTTTTCCTTCACTACTAGATTACATATTCTCCTTTGTCTCCATCACTACTAGATCTCATATTTATTTCTTGCCCTGGATTTCATACATTTTGATCTATCTCAGACAAGATAGTGTTAAAAAACCAAATATTTTTACAAGACAAAAATGTGATGAAAATTATGTGAATTTAGAGATCTCTAATTTTGAGTTGTGTTGTTGGTACCTTTTTGGTTTTTAATGTTTCTTTGGTGAAAACCTTTTGTTGTGCTAATAATGTATAATAACTGTCACACTTTAACATTAACCATCTCTTATTGTCCATTTCACCTATGTGCTATTGGGACCCTTATGGGAAGAAAAGAATAGTAACACTGTAACCAACCATGCATGTCATAAGAAACAACTTAGGAGGGTTGGCTATTCCAACCTGTAGAAAACTAGCTGCACGTTCCAACCAACCGTGAACAAGCCTAAAGATTAGGAGAATAGAAGAACTCAGCCAGCCCAGAGGAAACATGAGAATCAGACAGAGGTGAAGATAGGGAGGACATGGAACAAGCTGCAGGAAATAGCAACAGATAGGAGGGTGTGAGCTGGTTGAGGCCTATGCTCCAGTAGAGGATACATGGCAGAAGAAAGAGAAGAATTGTTCCTTTATCCCTTCTGTCACAGAGGGCTATTGTTTTCCATCCAGTAGTATCAAGCATCTACTATTTAAGATAAACACTGCTTGGGAGGAGAATGAGTTAAAGTTAAACTGCCTGGGACTGACAGAGTTACAAATAAATGACTTGACACAAGCTTGTTTCTCTTATACCATACTGCATCATTTGTTAATTATCCCTTGGTTAGTTATTATTTATGATCTCTGAATTGAAAAGTGCTTTCGTAACTTCAAGATTATTTTATTTGAGGGATTTTAAGTATTTTCTCAGTGCCAGATTTATCTGAGTTGTGGTGTGGCATGGTGATTAGAGCAGTAACTTCTCTACACAGCTGTCCAAGTTCTACCCCTACGTGTGGTGTGTGTTCAATTAAGGTGTAAATGTTTGTTGAACAAAATGATAACAATCATTTTGTTAATAAGATCTCAGTAAATGTATCGATTCATTTCATATCTTTAAGAGAGCAAGCATATCAGATATTTCTGTTTGTTTGTGTTTTCTCTCTATGGTGATATTAGTTTTATTGTATTTAAACAGTTTACTTCAATGCATGTCTGACCACATTTATGTATTTTGAACTTGCTTGTCTTCTTTGTTGAATGACATAGAAAACTAAAGTGTGTTTATGTATACTGTTTACTGGTATTTGCCATTACCATATCATAGTTTGTATGTACACTAGGAAATCATAATCCCTGCTGTATTCACTTTATATCATTCTGCTGGTGAACTGATTTGTTGCTGATTAATGCTAGGAAAATGCTTCACAAAAGGCCACATGTTTGTTGCAAATAAAAGAGAGGTATTCTACGAAAGCAGGGCAGATTAGAGAAGGTTATTGCTTGTTAAACTACACACAAATACATGTGTATCTAATACAACTGTAAGTATTTCTGTATCATGCAGTGGTCAATGGCTGCTGGTTGTGTAAGATTCAGTCCAGATACTGGTAAGAAACATCTTGATGCAGCATTATTTTATCATTTAATACAAGCTTGCAGTATTCTTTTAGAAGTTAACTAGTTAGTTAGTCGACAGATCATCCTCATTGCACATCGAACCATTCAGTCCATAAGTGCTTGGATCCCCTCCTCAGCAAATCCTGCAGCCTGTAGCAGCTAACGACACTTGGAAAATTTCCGGTCAAGATGGTGGCGGACGGTTGTATTGTGTTGAGACCATTCCCTTTTTCACGAAGGAGATGGATTTTTTCATCTCTTGCGTGTAATTTTTTAGAACGAAGATATCATATGATGTTTTCTCCTTACTGATCTTCACTAGCCATCTTGAGTTGCATGTTAAACCCACATAGAGTTGACTAAAGTATCTGGTGCCTGCTGTGAACACACCAATAACTGACATGGTGTGAGTTAGTGTGAACTACTGGCCATGACAGACAACCATCTGAATATAACATATTGTGTCATATTATAAGAATATAACATGTGACACACATAACACTGTAGGCATGTTTTCTTTTTGTGGCAATGACTACTACTGTCGTTATGTTTATACCAAATAAATCTTGTGAACTGTTATTATGATGGAAGACATCTGTGAAGGGAACAAATGTAGAGGATTAGCTTTATCACTACCTCTTATTTAATGCTTTTTTTCCTGATGTATTCAAGAAATGTATATTTGCAGTTTGTGTGTGAGCATAAGCAAATTAGACTACTGCACAGCTTTGTCAGCTGGGCTGTATAAATCTCTCTCTCTCTCTCTCTCTCTCTCTCTCTCTCTCTCTCTCTCTCTCTCTCTTTCTCTCTCTCTCTCTCTCTCTGTGTGTGTGTGTTTTATCCCCTCTTTCTCTTCTCCCTCTCTCTCTTCTTTCTCTCTCTCATTATTGCATTTGTTTCACATTCACTCATTCTCATTCACTATTTCTCTAATTTTCTCTCTCATGCTGGATACCCCCAAGTGTGTGTAGATAAATTGAACTAATGTAGATCAAAGAGACACCTTTGTGTTTGGTTGACTATTATAAATGTGATTACAGTGTTTAAAGTAAAACAAGTTGATTGCATTAAGTTAACAAAGACACATTCAAGTCAGCACCCATTTAATTTGTTAAATCTTATGTTAAGTCTATTCCATATGAGGATTCTTTATTGCATGAAAAGTGCTCAAAACATCATTGTGCCATTTCTGTGTCATACCACCAACATAACGCTGTCTGGTGACACAGACTTATATACAGACCCATTTTTGCTATATCCTCTTGTTGTTTATCAACTTTCCACACAAAAACTGCATTTGCTAGTACAACATTTCTCCATTAAAGTTTTATTTTGGTGTTGACTTCTGTTTTTTTTACATGTGTTTCCATTAGTATTTCTTTTCATTAGTTCCACTAGTTTTCTATGTCAAAACATGAACACACCATTTGCTTATCTGAATTTAATCCTCCAATGATGTTTACAGTTGTATTTTGCTTGGGACATGGCATAGGTACAAGTATATGTTACATGTGTGTAACTGATGATTTTGAGCTGTAGTAACATGTACTTAACTTGCAACTCCAGTGCATGCTTGTCAAGGTGGGATAGAGTGATATCATGCTCTGTCAGATTACAGAATTGTAGTTTTTAGACAGAAAATAAATGTGTTGGTAAAGTTATTACTTATTATCGAATGGAAGTTTGCTTACTATATATCCACTGCATGTTTCTGTGATATATTTCTTCATTGTATCAATTATGTTGTATGGCAGCGAATCGGGGAACAATAATGAACAAAATAGGAACAGCTTGGAGTGCTAGAGTAACTGACAAGTACCTAGAAGAGGGTACTGAAAATTGCACATTGTATACAAATATAAGGAGACAAATAGTGTTCTTTGTCTTATAGAGGCATTGTAAAACATTGTGATGACTGGAAGGTCAGCCAGTAGTAGAGTAGATATGCATGAACTCCTACGCATGTCGTGTCTGGCTCATGCAGAACTAGTTCAGAACATGGCATGGATTATACATATTTTTACAAAGTAATAAGAGGATGGTGTACTTCCCTCTGATCCTAGGGTAGTGGACTGAATACCTAGCCTTCTGGTACAATGGCAACAAACTCTGAGGACCTCATGTTTAGAATTCCTTGACAGTTGGAAGTAGAAAATAGCAGGTCGAATAGACCCACCCACAAAACAAAATAGTGATTGCGTAGTTGATTTTGTATACATACATTTGGATCCACACTACTGTTACAGAGTTTGTGCACTGTGCTAAGATTCTCATATGATCTGTGGGAGAAGACTGGAACTTTTATGGAGATAACCATGTACAGTGATCGTTAACCAGAAACACATAGACAAGGGTTGTGAGGCCAGCCAATTTTTATTATCAAGGCTGTTTGTCTGTTCCATTACATGTGTTTGATAACAAATTCTAGCCTATTCACACACAACAAATTGTGGTCTATTCACGCACAACAGAATAATCTACATTTATTTATTCTTATCTTGATCTATTTATCTTTTCAAGTCTATCACTTTTGTTTTCTAATATGTTTGTGCTGTGATATGTTTGTGCTGTCCCCAACAAAGGTTGTCAATTCCGAAACATCAGACACGTGTGGCGTGATTTATATTTACTTATTTTTTGCATTTTTTTATTTTTGTGTGTGTTTGAAAATATATTTTCCAGTCACTTGCTAGCGGGATTTGTGTTATTGTGATTTGTGTTCATATTGTCTTATATCTCTGTCAGGTATAGTATCATCATCATTATTTTGTTGTTGTTGTTGTTGTTGTGCTCGCTCTCTCGCTTGGAACTCAAGCGTACTCTATATATGTGCTACTACTTCTAGTGCATTTGACTGATTTTTGTGTGCAGATTAGCTTTCCCTATTACCAGTGTCCCTCGCCATCAGGCGAACCAACTCTGACTTTTGATGTACTAGTAATTTACACCCCCAAGTCAAGGACAAGAAGTCAACATTTTAGTCCAACTGACCAGTGTAGGGGTTCAGCCATGCTGATGAGCATGTGGCAGTCATGGTTCCCCATCTCACACAGTCATCACAGTCTCAGATAAGGTCTGCGTTCTGGTCCTGATTATGCCATGCGGCCAAGCCATCCCGGTATTTATCTCTTTGCCTTCCCTTTGCTCTATTCCCATCAAGTTTGCCAGTTATCGCTACTAAATTTATTTCTCCTCCTAACATGCCCCACAATATCCTTGACTGCCTTGACTTACTTTCTACTTTCTTTTGTATTTCTTGTTACCACGAGTACATAGGATCTAAGTATGCTTTTTGTTTCATTGTGCCTAAATAATTGTTCTTGCAGCAATTTGAAGCCACATTTGTTTTGTTTTTTCACCTGGCTAGAAAGTTTAAATGAACCAGAGGTGTGTTTCTTTTCATAATCTTCATAAGGTTCTTGTTATAACCATGCAGAACATATTATATGGGTTTTGAAGGGAACAGACAGACTGACATAACAGACCCCTGAACACAGTGAAAAGTCTAAGAGAACAATCATTGCAGAAAACATGCATCCTATTGTAGATAAGCCAGTTATGAACATCTGATGCTGAAGTAGAGGTTAGCTATCGGGGGTGTGTATTTGAAGCATAAGATCATGATAAGCACAACACCCTGCTTACTGGAAACTGCCATGTGGTCTGATTGTCCAATTGGGTGCGTATGTTCTTCTTCTGCTGACATTCATCTCCAAATAGAGCACAGGCCACCAATCAACACATGGCAAGCCTTGTGTGAACTTGATCATGACTGGTTGGTTGTTGCAGCTGATGTCTCTACAGGTTAAAATGTCATGGACTGAGAACAACACTAACTCTGAGGTATTGACAAGTATTACTAGATCAATCATCAAAGCCGTAAACACAAGACAAATGAAACTTATGGGTCATATCGGAAGATGTGGAAGAGAGTTTAGCCTTATGTGCAGAATTACTTTGCAGGAAAAACAAAAGAAGATGGAGAAAGATTATGTAAAATGTTTAAATAGCTGTGCAACAAATATTATCATTAATTTTGACTTCAAAAATGACAGGAGTGAAGAGTTATGATGACCAGTTTCTCCTGCAGACCAAGCGGCTGAAGAAGATGATGTCATTCTGTTAAATGTAATTCTTACATTTAGATTGTGTATTTGTATGTCTGTTCATCATATACACCTTGCTGATACTAATCGTTGTGATGTTAGTGTAAATGTCTTTATTTAGTGAGCATTGCAATTCTTCTGTTTGATGTACATAGCCATCTTTGCTTTTGCATATTCATCTTCAAATACTGGTAATACATTTTTTTCTATGTGTAAAACTTATTTATTTTGTAGCTGCTTGTGACAAACCCCATGACAAGTAAATATAAAATTGCTGATTTTGTGAACACCTGACTGATTATGTGAACTTAATTCACATGAAATGAATTTAGTCAGTTTGATTTTGGTGCTTTTCCCCATTGATATATGTGTATACAGTCTGTGAATAATGTATAATTTATTTTATTTAACTTTTTGAATTATTGGCTTTTCCAGTTCTTGTTGCCTTTCAGCATTGAGATAGCTGATGAGAATCTGAAAGGATGTTCACTTATCTTGAATGTCTATCTAGTCTACATTTTGCAAATGATTTCAGCATACAATTGCCTTCATATATGTCTTATTTTTCGGTTGTGTGTGTTTAATGCTTGGTTTTATATGTATTTTCTAAAACAAAACAAAAAAGATTTAATAGCTGCCAGATGTGACTTTTGATTTGGATCAATAAATGTATTCTTGCAGTTTGATTGCCATTGTTTGTTTGTTGATGTCTATGATAAATAGTTTATTATTTAGGAATTAGTTGCAGGACCTGGAATAAATACTACATGAAAGGATTCTTAGACAAAAAATAATAAATGTATTACTGATTTTCTTGTCAGTACACAGTACACTCTGTTTAGAATGACATGTCAGCACATAGATTAATAACCCCAAGTACACAGTATAACCACTCTGTTTAGAATGACATGTCAGCCCACAGAATGATAATCCCATGTACACAGTATAACCACTGTGTTGAGGAATTACATGTCAGCACACAGAATAATAACCCCATACCCAATGTCATGTCACTGTACAGAATAATGAGATTGTGATGGTGTAGAGACTAGACACATGCCTGCCATTGCTGTGGTCATGGGGTCATTGAGGAGGGGCTCCCACGTCAGCCCAGTCTAAAATGGACACCAGGAAATTCTTAAGAAGTCAGTCGGCCAATGTGACACAGAAAACATCACTCACCGAGTACCGATTGGTCTATAAACACATGGGTCTAGCACAGTGGTTCTCAACCGGTGGGGAATCCCCCCCCCCCCCCAGGGGGAAATTTTAGGGTTTCCAGGGGGGAATTAAGATTGTTTCAAGATCGCATTAATACAAGAACCAGTTACTTGATATTGTTTTTCCCTGTAAATTTTACGGTTCTGTACTTCTCACCCTAATGAAATTTGTTTTATAACGTAAGTAGACCCGCAAATCATGTTGTTCTAGTATGTGTTATTAAATTTAGCTTCCATTTTCATATATACTGTGTAAGGGGGGGGGGATTTATCAGGAGGAAATTTGAGGGGGGGGGGGGGAGATGACGTTCTGAACATATGGTAAAGAAAATGGCCAAATGGGCCAAAAATGGTTGAGAACCACTGATCTAGCACCATGAGCCAAGTGCACCTTAAGGGGTGTAAAATGGTCCTGTACTTTACAACACAGAATAATAATAACCCAATGTAGGATTCCGTGTCAGTATCTGAGCATCAAACAGATGGAACTGACTGCTCAAGGTACAGAAATGTACAAATAAAACTACTGCAGGTGGTGATGTTTCAAACCCATTACCATAGGACAGCATGGCCGAATGGATAAGAACATGTGTTTTTAAACATCCTGTGTTTTGATGCCAAGATAAGGTGTTCAACCTCTACACTGGACAGTTAGACTAAAATGTTGACCTATCATCCTTGCCTTGTGGACGTAAATTACAAGTACCTCTGAAGTTGGAGTGGGTTCGCCTGATGGTGAGGGACATTGTTAATAGGGAAAGCTAATCCATATTCAAAGTTTGGTCCAGGACTACTAGAAGTAGTGTGTACGGACTATGCTTGAGTTCAAAGCCAGGAAGTGCAAAAACTCCATACCTTGAGGAAGGAAGATGAAATGTTGAACCATACAGTACAGCAACCTATATAGCACACAGGTGCTCTATAGCACACCTGAATCAAAACAACAGCTGTTCTATAGCACACCTGAATCAAAACAGCAGTCGTTACAACAAAGTCATACCACATTTATGAACTTTTACAAGCTTAAGCAGATAATTTCAACAAAGAAGGTATACATCAGAAATAATACATATTATCCACCTAGGTGTCCACTTTGCAGAATCCATAGGACAAAACAAAAAAGAAACAAAGTATATATTGTGAAATATAAAAGAAACATGTTTAATTCCAGATAAAAGAAATGATGCTGAAAAGCAACATCTTTTTGTTTGAGACAATGTTGAGCCCCAGGTGCTTCTGCTTGGACTGAAAACCTCATTTGTGTGGGAACAAATATACCAGTCACCGTCCAGCTCTGACTTTTGGCACATGATTACTTTGATTTATTTCTTAAAGGGGTTAACGGCAAGAGGGAAGACTTCACTGGAAAGGGTTGTATCCCGTATGGCTCGATCTCTTTCCACAGCGCAGCCTACTGAAATTGTCACACAGAACACAAACTCTAGCTCCAGCAGTAATTTATCCTTACAAACCTAATAAAATGAGGACACAAACAAACCTGAATACTGTCCAACAAACATGGTTTATTTTATTTCATAAAATTAATTGAAGTTAGGTTTTCACAAGCATTCATGACAGACGAACATTAGTAGAGGATATCGAAAGAAGTGTACATAATGTGTATGATTTTATGATGATGACATGAGGTCTCTTCATCTCCCACAAATCAGAAACAGAAGATGTTAAAATACATGCAAGGGTTAATTCAGTACTGAAAACAATACAATATGTACATAAAACACCAGTGAACAGAAACTGTTCATAGCTGTAAATAAACATGAATGAATTTACATTTTAAATATCAGAGTTATATGTGGTGGGTTGTTGCAATCTTGTCTGCTGTTGTGCTTCCACTTCTTGTTTCTGTTTTTCCTTCCACTCATCATCATCATTATGATCCTCCTCCTACTTTTTATCATTCTCCTACTCCTTCTTCTTTGTTTCTTTCTCAAATATCTAATTCAGATATAACTTTGCTGTTAGCATAAGAGCTATTAAATCACCATAACTGTTTGTGGACCATAACAAACTAGGGTCATATCTAGGATCTCAAATGTGTACAGGAAATGTATGCTTGATTGTCATTACAGGCTGAAGGCTTGTGTAGAAGCTTCTTCAGCTGTCTGGTCAGGAGCAATCTTCAGCCGTGATGATTCTCCAATCCACTCTGTCAGCTGATACTTTGAAGATGATGCTGCTTACATTAGTATGCATTGTCCAGCTGTTTACACTTTCCATATATATATATATATATATTAGTATTCCTCTGTCTCTCTTCCTAGTATTTTCACACACAAGGTTTTATTTTCTCTACTCCACTAATTCTGTTGATAAGCCCTATACATTTCATTGGTCTTATCCTGATGGTGTTGATGAGTGATTTTGTAACGCCTGCAGATTCAGTATGTCAATTTTTGTTTTATTCTCTGTCCATGATATTCTCAACATTCTTCTCAAAAAACAACATCTCCACTGCTTCAATTTTCTTTACAATTTAATTACTTAGTTAGTTAGTTAGTCGCAGTTCCAACTTCACAGCAACGGGTCGTCCCCATTATGCTCCGTTCCTGTGCCAGTGAATATCACACAAAACGCTCCCCACTGCCCAATGTGAAAAGTGGAAAAGACAGGAGTCTCGACAAACAACAGCCCGCACAGATACACTGTGCATAATGCCGCCGCCAGAATGTCAACACACCAGTCCCCCACGAAACAACAAGGAAGGTACACATTAGATAAGTAATTTAATTACTTATTGTTCAACAATCACATCCATTTAACCGATGTACTACCAGTTTTCATACTGTCAATGCCCTGTAGTGTTGGAAACAATATATGTTCAAAACAACGCTCTCCCATTGTGAATTTGAATAGTGAATACACAAACAATAGGTTGCATGATTTATTACCTGGCATATTTCACTGCAATTCATCATGTGCATGCTAATTAGCAGAACAAAGAGGCAATTAGAGACAGAATAATAAATAAAGAAGACTTTTATAACCCAGTAAAACCTACAGGCAGGAAATTGCCCACGTCATCAGTAGCGGCCATCTTATGTGATTTGATAGAGACAATGTGTTTCAAGTGTTATTTAATACGCCAAATAGGTGAATGTTAAGATTAACTGACGCAGTTGCTATTGATATGTCTAAGCCAACTGTGTAAACATTTATCATGGTGGACAATTTAAATTACTGTGTGAATATGCAAAGGAGATGAAGCTTTGTTATAAACCTTTGAGAACAAAGTCTTAAGACGCATTTTTGGGCCCATTAGGGATACACAAAGTGGAGAGTGGAAAAAAAAGAAGCAACAAGGAATTCATGATCTGTTTAAGTCCCCGCTAATCACTGGTATCATGAAGGCTAATAGACTGCAATGGCTGGGGCATATAGAAAGAATGGAAGTTAATAGGGAAACAAAGCTCCCTTACACTCAGGAAATAAATGACCGTAGACCCCGAGGTAAACCAAGAAGACGGTGGAGAGATAATATATATACAGACCTACAAGCACTTGGAATCAACGACTGGCAAGAGAAGGTCAACCAGAGAGACGAATGGAGACAGCTTGTATCTGCAGCACAGAACCTTAATGGCTCGGAACGCTGAAGAAGAAGAAGTGTGAATATGTGTGTTGTATAATTCAGTTTGAAGGATTTATCTGTTTGTTTTAGATTATGCTGTGTGACTTCTGCAGTATGTATCTGATGAGATGCAGAGAAATATGCCAGGCAATAAATCATGCAACGTATTATTTGTATCTTCATTATTCAAAAAGAATGTATATCATTGTGTACAAACAGCCAACAATTAACTGAGTATTAGCAGCCAAAATTTGTTTAGTGTATACAAACATGTAAAGTTAGTTCACTTTGTACAAACATGCAAAATTAGTTCATAGTTAATAAAGAGACAACCTTAATTCATTGTGTATATACGGTCAAAATTATTTCACTGTGTATGGATAACCAACATTAGTTCAGTTTGTGCAAACAACCAACAAAATTTCACTGTACAAATAACATTAGTTCATAGTGTATAAAACAACAAACAACCAAGACACACTGTTTACCTGCAATCAACTAAACAAGTAGATATGTCAGAACCAAATAGCTACACTTGATGCAACTCTGTTAACTACAGCATACAACAAACATTCTTGAAGTACATAGACTTACAAACATCATATAAAAGTATGTATCTGTATATGTTCTTTATGTGTCTCCCTCCCTCTGCCTGTCTTTACCCCTTCCCTCTCTCCAACTCTCTCTTGCTTCCCTACCTCCCTCTCTCTCTCTCTCCTCCCCTCCCTTGACCTCCTTCTCTCTCCCTCCCTCCATCCAACTGCTCTGTCAGTCAGTCTGTCTGTCTGCCTGCCTGCCTGTCTGTCTTGCATGAAACAACAAAGAGTCCAAACAACTTCCAGGATTGCACATTAACCGCTGCAACAATTGTTTCACTAAAGAAGGTAAAAACCTCCACAACCAGGAAAATCTGACTTGCAAACTTATTACTGTGTTCTAAGTTGAACAAAGATGACAATATCATAAAACTTCCCCAAATTTATTCTATCTTTAATAAAATTATCATACCCAGATAAATCCCTTTTTGGTTATAATTTTATGTTTAAAAAATAATATTTTGGGCTATAAATATAATTTTACGTTAAATAAAAAAGTTATGTCCTGTTAAATCCCTCTAGGTTATAATGTTATGTTTAAAAAAGACCATGTCCTGTTCAACCTTTTTAAGTTTAATTTTATACTAAATAAAAAGGTCATAATTCATTAAATCTTCTTTAGATCCTAATTTTATGTTAAATAAAAAGGTTATACTCTGTTCAACCCTTTTAGGATATAAATTGGATGTGTAGTGCCTGTTAGCATTTCGGAATTGCATTTTCTTCACTCATACCTTTCATGCAATTATTATTAATACATTCCTATATATAATGCTTTATGTGTAATATTTCATTGTGATTTCATAGTTTCATCTTTGATAAAAAGGTCAAACCCTTGTCAATCTCTTTTAGGTTATAATTTGGATATGTAATTAGCATTTCAGAAGTGCATTTTCCCCCCTTCATACCTCTCATGCAGTTATATGATTAAAATCTCCCTACATAATGATGCATGTATACTATTTCATTGTGATTACAGTGTAATTGGTTCAGCCAAAATGTCCATAATATAATGTATATTTCTTATATGAATGCTTTCTGGTTGCACATTTTTACCTGTGACCTTTACTCTACTCTACTCCACTCCACTCTACTCTACTCTACTCCACTCGACTTTACTTTAACTTGTGATAAAGAACAGAAGTATTATAATTGAGGATACTACAGACAGTTGTGTGACATACATTAGGTAACAAATGCTGTTTGCCTGAGAGCTACAGCTGGGCAAGATTATAACGGTGGCACATTTACAGACATCAAGGTGACATAGTCATCTACACCGATGGGTCAGTGGTGAGAAACAGACGTAGTGGTTGGGGCTTTATTGCAAAGGCTAATGGATGAGTCTTGAATAAGGAGAGTCTGGCATTTGAGACTACGACCTCTAGCATGAGAATGGAGGTGGAGACAGTAACAGCGGCATTCCGTTGGCTAGAGGAGACTACTGCAACACATGTTGTATTCATTACAGATTCAAAGAGTATGCTTAGTAAGGTGGAGAAGGGAATGTTTCGTGTGGAATGGCTCTCGTCGCTTCAGAGGTCACAGATTGTGAGAATTGTATGGATATTTCGCCCTGGCCATGCAAGGGTGCAGAGGAATGAACAGGCCGATAGGCTAGCAGGGAATGCACCTCTTGGTGGCAGATTGCCTATGGACAAGGGGGAGGTGGTCGTGTGCTTGTGGGACCAGATGGAGAAGGCGGTGGAACAGATTGAGAATCCATATGTGGAAAGAATGAGATTGTGGGGGATCGGCAGGGGTTTTGGAAGAATTTCAAAACTGAGAGGGAAGATCAGGAGAACTTTTAATCAGTTAGCGGTGGGAACGATTGGTGGTATGACTCTTCTCTGGCTGTTAAACGAGGGGACGGAGCACGTTTGGGAATGTCCTGAGTGCAGTGATGTCGGTTCTTAACTCATCTCAACTCATCTCATTTACAGACATTCAAGCATGAAAAAATATATACTGTAATATGATCTATTAAATAACCGGTGATGAGCAAAAGTAATATGAAACAAATATAACTACCAAACAGTTGTTGGGAGCTGCAGTATAGCAGTGACTAGATGCTGGCCTGCTGCCCCAGTGGTCATGGATCAAACCCACATTAAGACAGATTTTAACATTGACCTGGGTTCCCAGGTCGACCCAGCCTAAAATGGGTACCAGGAAATGTCTCGGGAAGTAAAGGCGGCTGGCATGGTATTTACCGTGTCTCCCACTGACTGCTGATTGGTCTAGACCAGTGGTTCTCAACCTTTTTTGGCCCGTGCCCCCCTTCATCATATTTTCAGAACGTCATTCTTCCCCCCCCCCCCCCTCCTATAAAAAATTTGGCCCGTGCCCCTCTTCACCGTATTTTCAGAACGTCATTCCCCCCTTTCATATTTCCTATCTAAAAATCCCCCCACCCCTATACAGTATACGTAAAAATGGAAGGTAAATTTAATAGCATATACTAAAACAAGTCTAGACATCCACATAAAACATGATTTGTGGGTCTACTTACTTTATAAAATGAATTTTAGAAGGATGCGACGTACATAACTGTAAAGTATGAAGGGACAAACAATATCAAGTAATCGGTTCTTGTATTAACGCAATCTTGAAATGGTCTTCATTCCCCCCTGGAAACCCTAAAATTCCCCCCTGGGGGGGGGGGGGGGGGGGGGGGGGGGGGAATTCCCCACCGGTTGAGAACCACTGGTCTAGACATATATGGGCCTAGCACCATATGCCCAATGAGCCTAAAGCATGTAAAAGGGTCCTCCACTTGACTATTATACAGTTGTTACTGTACAGGCTTTGTAGATCTGTTGTTACTGTAGATGTACAGCAGTGGTTCTCAACCGGTGGGGAATCACACACCGGGGGGGGGGATTTTAGGGTGTCCAGGGGGGGGGGGGGGAAATTAAGATTATTTCAAGATCACGTTAATACAAGAACCGATTACTTGATATTGTTTTTGCCTTGGTTCTGTACGTCTCACCCTTCTAAAATTCAATTTATAAAGTAAGTAGACCCACAAATCATGTTTTATGTGGGCGGCTAGATTTGTTTTCGGGGGCGGGATTTTTAGGTAGGAAATACGAAAGGGGGGGAATGACATTCTGAAAATATGGTGAAGGGGGGCACAGGCCAAAAAAGGTTGAGAACCACTGCTGTACAGGCTTTGTAGATCTGTCCACCAACCAACATTTAGTGGTCTAAAATATGCAAGAGTTTATACAGTTGTTACTGTACAGGTTTTGTAGATCTGACCACCAACCAACATTTAGTTACTGAATTAGTCTACATTTCCAGTATGTTGTCTACACTCATATAAACGTTACATTATTGTGCACTTTTACCTTCAGCTTTCACTTTAGGTGAAGAACATACATAGTATAATAAAGAATATCACAGGCAGTTGAATTACGAATAAAACAAAACAAAAAACAATCAAGTCCCATAGCAACCATAATACTACACTTCTGAGAGCCATAGCTACAATAAGCATTAGAAGTGTTCTAGAAAAGTAAAAAAATAATACAATATGCATTGTAATAAAATGTGTTTATAACAGTGAATGTAAAAATATGAAACAAATGTTATAGTACACACATTACAGATCTGACCACGGAGCCAACATCGTTTACACTACAGTTTATCAGTAAATGTGATGGTATTTCAGATTTAAGGTGAGACATTGCACACAATTAGTTCAGTAGAAGGTAAGAAATAGTACTTACAGAGTTCTGTCCCTCCTCCCCCCTCTCTTCAAAAAAAAAAGAAGAAAAAAAAGAGGAAGGCACTGTTCAAATCTGAAGCCATGTTAAATGATGTCTTCCAGTATCAAAAGGCTAAAGGCAGTTACAGGCAAGGAGGTAGACTTCACTGTACTGGGCTCTGTCACATAAGGCTGGGTCTTCTTTCTGCACAGCCACTTGCCAAAAGCATTTCACAGAGCACAAACTTTGTAGCTCCAGCAAAGATCTCCCCCAAGGGTCATTGAAAAGATTGCATTTGTGAACTAAATGGTGGTGCCTGAAAACAAACCCATGACCTTCATAGCGCAAGACAGGTGGCTTGAGCACTTTGCCCCGTTGACCCCTATCTTGTATGAAAATTGCTCAGCTACCTCACTAACAGTGACCTCATTAACTCTTGCTGTCCCTGGCATCACATGATGATGATGATATGTACAGAAAGAATGTATGTTAACCCAGAGGGTACGATATGTACACCATGATCAAATAAGAACACTAAGGTAACAGATAATGGTGTGACCAGACAAATCAAGAACACAACAATTACAGATAATGGCGTGACCAGACAAAATGTGACAGTCTGGCTACTAGCTGTGAACCAAACATGTTGGTTGACATACTGTCTGCACTCAAGCTAATGTCTGCACTCAAGCTAATGTCTGCACTCAAGCCACTGTCTGCACTCAATCCACTGTCTGCACTCGAGCGACTGTCTTCACTCAAGCCACTGTCTGCACTCAATCCACTGTCTGCACTCGAGCTACTGTCTTCACTCAAGCCACTGTCTGCACTCAAGCCACTGTCTGCACTCAATCCACTGTCTGCACTCGAGCTACTGTCTTCACTCAAGCCACTGTCTTCACTCAAGCCACTGTCTTCACTCAAGCCACTGTCTTCACTCAAGCCACTGCCTGCACTCAAGCCACTGCCTGCACTCAAGCCACTGTCTTCACTCAAGCCACTGTCTTCACTCGAGCCACTGTCTTCACTCGAGCCACTGTCTTCACTCGAGCCACTGTCTTCACTCGAGCCACTGTCTTCACTCAAGCCACTGCCTGCACTCAAGCCACTGCCTGCACTCAGGGCCACTGCCTTCACTCAAGCCACTGTCTTCACTCAAGCCACTGTCTTCACTCAAGCCACTGTCTTCACTCAAGCCACTGCCTGCACTCAAGCCACTGTCTTCACTCAAGCCACTGTCTTCACTCAAGCCACTGTCTTCACTCAAGCCACTGCCTGCACTCAAGCCACTGTCTTCACTCAAGCCACTGTCAGCACTTAAGCCACTGTCTTCACTCAAGCCACTGTCTTCACTCAAGCATTCCCCTCTGGGTATTGGGTTGGAGTCTGTTGACACTAGCATACCTAAAACCCGTGGAGAAAACATAACCAACCTAGGCCTAACCTCAGCCAGTTTGTCTGTCTGTCTGGGCTGTGTTGTAATCATTACCTGGTTACATCCCAGCAGACCTGAACTTCCCCTGCCTGTCTTGGACACCCCACTGTTTCTGAACTGGGAGTAGGGAAGGAGTGATCTGCAGTGGAGTCCCCATGAAGATGGTACTTTGGTACTGGGTTGGAAGGAAAGTCTCTACACAAACCTTACAGCTCAAATGTCCCAGAATCCAATGCATCAAATCTAAGATGTGAAAACTCAGTCTACACAGGTTTGACCAACCCACAATTCAAGTTTTGATTATAAGCCTAGCTAAGCATACCAGTATAACCTTGCTGTTGGCTGTAAACACAAACATTGATCTCGAAGACATTTCTGTCATTTCAAGGAAATGTTACTTAATGTAACTAAGCCAAACTGTTTGTTTTCTTTGTTCTCCTAACGTTTTGTCTTCAGCTCCAGTTTCAGATATGAACGTCGTCGTTGTTCTCAGGATTTGTTTATACTATACCCCCATTCTGACTGGGGTTGCTGTTGCTCTGAGCACCCTACGTTGATCACATCACTGGAAGATATGCCACTTGTACTGTCAAATCTCTGCAGGTACAGTGACTTTGAGCAGACAAGAATTCAGTGATGTTTCTGTGTTTGATCCTCTGCTTCTTCATTCCTCTGTTGATGGGAGTGTGCCACATCCAGTTATGTACTTCAAAAGTCAGTGCAGCTGACTTTGGCATGCATTGTGAGTGAGTGCTGAGTGGTCTCGGGGTATGGTGTCCGCCTCGAGTGCTGGAGGTCCTGAATTCAAGCCCTGGTGAGGGCCGGGATATGTTCACGTGGACTTCCAGTAACAAAATTTCCCCTGGTCTCCTGATAGTGAGATTGGACACCCATGTGTATTGTTGCGCATGTAAAAAAATCCCTTGGCAGTTGGAAATTGAAAAAGAGTAGCCTAACAATGCTGCCTGGGCACAATTTTGAGTTAAAAATCAATCCAAAGTATTTCAGGATCCTCGCCAGTGCTACAGAGTTCATGCACTGAGCTGAGATTCTCCAGACTCAGGCTTGAGTTAGGAGTAGAACAGAGCCATTATGGGCTACACCCGTGTGCCGTGATGTTGATCCATCAACTAAACTAAACTATGTGTGTGAGTTGTCTTCCTCTGGACAGATTCCATCCAAGGTAATGATGGGCTCTGTCTACCCATGGGTAGGTTTTCTTTTCTACCAATTTTGCCAGGGCAGTAGTCTTACTGCCAACTCTCTGCAATTTCCACCTGCCGTGGGATTTATAACATGCACAGAGGGATCGGTGTTGCTTGCCCATGTGGTTACCATTTATAACATGCACAGAGGGATCGGTTACCATTTATAACATGCACAGAGGGATCAGTGTTGCTTGCCCATGTGGTTACCATTTATAACATGCACAGAGGGATCAGTGTTGCTTGCCCATGTGGTTACCATTTATAACATGCACAGAGGGATCAGTGTTGCTTGCCCTTGTGGTTACCATTTATAACATGCACAGAGGGATCAGTGTTGCTTGCCCATGTGGTTACCATTTATAACATGCACAGAGGGATCGGTGTTGCTTGCCCATGTGGTTACCATTTATAACATGCACAGAGGGATCAGTGTTGCTTGCCCATGTGGTTACCATTTATAACATGCACAGAGGGATAAGTGTTGCTTGCCCATGTGGTTACCATTTATAACATGCACAGAGGGATCAGTGTTGCTTGCCCATGTGGTTACCATTTATAACATGCACAGAGGGATAAGTGTTGCTTGCCCATGTGGTTACCATTTATAACATGCACAGAGGGATAAGTGTTGCTTGCCCATGTGGTTACCATTTATAACATGCACAGAGGGATCAGTGTTGCTTGCCCATGTGGTTACCATTTATAACATGCACAGAGGGATCGGTGTTGCTTGCCCATGTGGTTACCATTTATAACATGCACAGAGGGATCAGTGTTGCTTGCCCATGTGGTTACCATTTATAACATGCACAGAGGGATCGGTGTTGCTTGCCCATGTGGTTACCATTTATAACATGCACAGAGGGATCGGTGTTGCTTGCCCATGTGGTTACCATTTATAACATGCACAGAGGGATCAGTGTTGCTTGCCCATGTGGTTACCATTTATAACATGCACAGAGGGATCAGTGTTGCTTGCCCATGTGGTTACCATTTATAACATGCACAGAGGGATCAGTGTTGCTTGCCCATGTGGTTACCATTTATAACATGCACAGAGGGATCGGTGTTGCTTGCCCATGTGGTTACCATTTATAACATGCACAGAGGGATCAGTGTTGCTTGCCCATGTGGTTACCATTTATAACATGCACAGAGGGATAAGTGTTGCTTGCCCATGTGGTTACCATTTATAACATGCACAGAGGGATAAGTGTTGCTTGCCCATGTGGTTACCATTTATAACATGCACAGAGGGATAAGTGTTGCTTGCCCATGTGGTTACCATTTATAACATGCACAGAGGGATCAGTGTTGCTTGCCCATGTGGTTACCATTTATAACATGCACAGAGGGATAAGTGTTGCTTGCCCATGTGGTTACCATTTATAACATGCACAGAGGGATAAGTGTTGCTTGCCCATGTGGTTACCATTTATAACATGCACAGAGGGATCAGTGTTGCTTGCCCATGTGGTTACCATTTATAACATGCACAGAGGGATCAGTGTTGCTTGCCCATGTGGTTACCACAGTGTGCAGGCTAGGAGAACCACACCGAGAATTGAGAACATGTCCTACAATGTGTGAGTTGGACAGCCTGACCACCTCGGGCCACTAGCTCCCAGAGATTGCTGTACAAAATAAAAAGTCAAATTATCTCTGCTTGATTGGTAGTCGGCATCATTCTACCCTGGGAACAGTGGTAGTAGAGGGTCTAGTGCATGATTGACCTTCTGTTTGAATCTCCATCAAGGTGGAATCTTTTAGGAGCTGTTGTAGTGTACTGACTAGGTGCTTGCCTGCTGGCTCAGTTGTCATGGGTTTAAATCCACACTGAGGCAGATGTTTTAAATGACCTGTGCTTCCAGGATGACCCAGTTACAACTGGTATCAGGAAATGCCTTGGGATGTGAAGGTGGCCAGTGAGACATTGATCACATCATAACTGAGGCATCGATTGGTCTATACAAATATGGACAGCACCATATACCTGACATGTCCTAAGCCATGTAAACAGGATCTGCTACTTTACTTTTAACATTCTACATTACCGTCTGCAAAAGGCTTTTCCAGACTCGGATGGTCTAATCTGCGACTTCCAAACCCACTCTTGCACATACACATCAAAAAACGGACAAACATTAAAAGAATATGCCCAACAGCCATTGTAGACTTTGCATCTTCAGCTTGTGATGCAAGTAGCTCTTATTTCTGTACAACATATGAATGTCACAATGCAAGATTGTCCGTTATCCCATTGTAGAACAGTCACAGTAACCATCATAAACAATAATCTTGTTTAACATGTATCACTAACATATCACAGTAATGAGCTTAAAGAATGTGTATAATTGCCCACGGTAAGGGTTAAAAAATAGCCGCCACAATTGTCAGTAAGTTGAGTTATTTTCACAGACTATTTACACACTGGAAGATTCTATAGAATATTTCACAACCATATCATAGGGAGGGGGCGACAAGGACATGCGATTGTAGCCAGTATTGACATAGTCCAAACTGTCATATGATGGGGGAGGTGTCACACTTCGCAAGTTCCTAGGATCGTCATGAAAGCTACATGGAGTCACGGCTTGTAACAGTTCATTGCTCAAATGAGGGTCTAGATCTCTGACCTGGTCGACATTAATATAGATGCCACATCTGTCAACATAGTGAGTGGGTTCAGATGATGGGTTTCCACCCGGGAGACCCATGTTGGGATAGTCATTCTGATTAGAGGCTACTGCTGGAGGGTTCGTTCGTGAGGCAGCTTTCTTCTTTCTGTAGCGGACGATCAATAAAATAGTCAGGAGCATCGTCAGAAGCGCGAACACTCCGACAGAAATTCCAACTGCCATGCCCAAGATCTTTGTGTTGTTAGTTTCATCAGCCGAGTCTGAAAAGAAGATGTATAGGGTATACAAATTTATGAGCAACAATTCAGAATCCATGACAGCTGTACAGTAAGTAAATGTAAGTAATGGACCCTTTCACTCGTATAGGCTATACAAATACATGAGCAAGAATTCAGAATCCATGACAGTTGTAAGTAATGAACCCTTTCACTTGTATAGATTATACAAATATACGAGCAACAATTCAGAATCCACAACAATTGTAATGTAAGTAAAGGTAAGTAATGGACCCTTTCACTTGTACAGGTTATACAAATACACAAGCAACAATTCAGAATCCATAACAGTTGTAAAGTAAATAAATGTAAGTAATGGACCCTTTCACTTGTGTAGATGATAAAAATATACGAGCAACAATTCAGAATCCATGACAGTTGTAAAGTAAGTAAATGTAAGCAATGGACCCTTTCACTTGTATAGATTATACAAATATACGAGCAACAATTCAGAATCCATGACAGTTGTAAAGTAAGTAAAGGTAAGAAATGGACCCTTTCACTTGTATAGATTATAAAAATATACGAGCAACAATTCAGAATCCATGACAGTTGTAAAGTAAGTAAAGGTAAGTAATGGACCTTTTCACTTGCCATAAGGTGTATTCGGCATGTGATGCTAGACCAGTGGTTCTCAACTGGTGGGGAATTCCCCCCCAGGGGGGAATTTTGGGGTTTCCAGGGGGGGAATGAAGATTATTTCAAGATTACGTTAATACAAGAACCGATTACTTGATCTTGTTTTTCCCTTCATACTTTACGGTTCTGTACATCTCACCCTTCTAAAATTCATTTTATAAAGTAAGTAGACCCACAAATCACGTTATATGTGGACGTCTAGACTTGTATTAGTATGTGCTATTAAATTTAGCTTCACTTATTACGTATACTGTGTAGGGGCAGGGGGAAATTTTTAGGGAGGAAATACAAAAGGGGGGGAATGACGTTCTAAAAATATGGTGAAGGGGGGCACGGGCCAAAAAAGGTTTAGAACCACTGTGCTAGACCCATATTTGTATCGACCAATCAGCACTCCAGGGGTGATATAGTCAGTATCACACCGGCTGCCTGGACTTTCTATGATATTTCCTGATGCCCATATTAGGCTGGGTCAACAAGGGAACCTTGACTTTCCATGATATTTCCTGGTGTCCATATTAGGCTGGGTCAACATGGGAACCTTGACTTTTTATGATATTTCCTGGTGTCCATATTAGGCTGGGTCAACATGGGAACCTTGACTTTCCATGATATTTCCTGGTGTCCATATTAGGCTGGGTCAACATGGGAACCTTGACTTTTTATGATATTTCCTGGTGTCCATATTAGGCTGGGTCAACATGGGAACCTTGACTTTCCATGATATTTCCTGGTGTCCATATTAGGCTGGGTCAACATGGGAACCTTGACTTTTTATGATATTTCCTGGTGTCCATATTAGGCTGGGTTGACATGGGAACCTTGACTTTCCATGATATTTCCTGGTGTCCATATTAGGCTGGGTCAACATGGGAACCTTGACTTTTTATGATATTTCCTGGTGTCCATATTAGGCTGGGTCGACATGGGAACCTTGACTTTTTATGATATTTCCTGGTGTCCATATTAGGCTGGGTTGACATGGGAACCTTGACTTTTTATGATATTTCCTGGTGTCCATATTAGGCTGGGTTGACATGGGAACCTTGACTTTTTATGATATTTCCTGGTGTCCATATTAGGCTGGGTCGACATGGGAACCTTGACTTTTTATGATATTTCCTGGTGTCCATATTAGGCTGGGTTGACATGGGAACCTTGACTTTTTATGATATTTCCTGGTGTCCATATTAGGCTGGTTATGTAGTAAAAAATGTAGGCAGTGCATTCCCCCAACATGTTCTGTCAAGTACTGGAGAATATGAGATCAGTCATGCTGGCCTCGACTTGATGAAAGAAAACTATCAGCTGCACTGCCTGACTGGAGAAGATGGCAACAAGATGGTTCTTCTTCTTCTTCTTCTTCTTCTTCTTCTTCTTCTTCAGCGTTCCAAGCCATTGAGGTTCTTTGCTGTAGATACAATCCGTCTCCATTTGTCTCTCTGGTTGACCCTCTCTTGCCAGTCGTTGATTCCAAGTGCTTGTAGGTCTGTATATATATTATCTATGGATGGTAACCCTTAGAATTGTTTCGGATGAAGTTCACTGGAATAA
Organism: Cepaea hortensis; assembly: GCA_963921405.1. NCBI lineage: Eukaryota > Metazoa > Mollusca > Gastropoda > Stylommatophora > Helicidae > Cepaea > Cepaea hortensis. The sequence continues at coordinate 43,202,035 of OY992887.1, read as the reverse complement.
ATGGTCAACTCTGCAGCTGAATACAGCAGGTGATTCACTTGTCCTGACAGCTGGGAAAAGTAGGTCACTCACTTGTTGAGACAGCTGATCAGAAAAGGTCACTCAATTGTCCTGACAGCTGAACCAAGAAGGTCACTCACTTGTCCTGAAAGCTGATCTGAGAAGGTCATTCACTTGTCCTGACAGCTGATCAGTGAAGGTCATTCACATGTCCTAACAGCAGATCATAGAAGGTCATTCACTTGTCCTGACAGCTGAGAAGAACAGGTCAGTCACTAATCCTGACACCTGAACAGAGCAGGTCTCTCTCATGTCCTGACACCTGAACAGAAGAGTAGGTCTCTCACTTGTCCTGACAACTACAATTTTCTATCACAGATTGGGTCACAAACTACCCATCTTGGTGTTGAATACTAGAGAAAACTGCCACATTATCTTTCCAAACATACATTTAATACCAGTTTATAAATCTGGAATGGAGGAATAACATGGTCATGGGACTAAATTATTTCAAATTCTGTGACATCTTTCAAAGTGGAAGCTTTGGTGCACCTTGACTAGTGTACAACATTACTTGCCAGTAGAGGTTCTAAGTTCAGTCCCCAATAGTGGCATGGTTTTTATTTGACCTCTATGACTCCAGGGTCAACATCATCATCAAGTGCCCTGCCAGCTGGCGTAGGCATTCATGGCTCTCCACAGATCTTGGTCTTTGGTGTTCTGGATCAACTCTGCTGATGATATTCCTCTATGCCACCATCTTAGTCCATCCAGCATCATTTATCTTGACCTGCCTCTGCCTCTTTTCTCCTTGATCTTTCCAGTTGTCACAATGTTCTCCAACGCCTCTCTTCTCATCACATAACCAAAGAAAGCTGTTTGTCTCTTTCTTATTGTTGAATATAATGTTCCAGTTTCATTAGCCTCTTTCAGGCAATCTTTGTTAATTACTCTGGCAGTCCAAGGAATAGCGTCAGCATAGACTCTTCATATCAGAGATCTTTCAGGCAGCCGTTAGTTACTCTGGCAGTCCAAGGAATAGGGTCAGCATAGACTCTTCATATGAGAGATCTTTCAGGAAAGGTAGTGATGTAGGGAGGTAGTCAGTAAACCTCATAATACTAACACCTAAAATGTGTAATGATCATCACTTCACGCCTTCATTGGTATTAAATGCCGTACAATAATATTTACCTTTACCCCAAAGTAAATTACATGATAAAATACTGTTACTAAACAGCATAATACATGGCAAGACAGTTATGCTATATTAGAAAACAGATCATTCCGTATATGTGCACATGTTTAATAAACTAAAGATAAGAGATACTGATGAATGTAGCTGTGGGACGGGTAAAACGGCAGCTAAATATTTATTGCAGGACTGCTCAATATATGCAGAACAGAGAAATCTATTATGGCCTACATGCGCTCCATTTAGAGACAAACTTTATGGATATGTCAACAAGTTCAAAAGATGACTGCTGCTTTCTTTGGATTGTATCCATCTTGATATCTAAAGGTGTACGAAGATGACGATTCCCTATAGGAGCAACTCAAGATGAAATAGAGGCTTATTATACAACTCAAGATGAAATAGAGGCAGAATAGCAAGTGAAATATATCCACAGGTATTGATCGGCACTCATAGTGAGGAAAGGAAATAAGCATTCGAACTTGCCACCGTTAAATGACACCAGTGTCACATGTTTTCTGCTATTAGATATTTCTCGGCTTGTCAGCAAATCACATTATGCACAATTTTAAAATCTGACTGACAATATACTGCAAGTTCCATTACTAACTACATTATTTACACATTTAAAATTTGACTGTGATTAAATTCACCTACCATCTGGTACTACAGACTGATATAAAGCCTCAAACCCTGAATATTCGAAGACCTGGTTGGACATAAAACGTACTATCATTTTAGAACTGGCAGTTTTGAATGACTTCCCTTGATCTTTACCACAAAATCGACCAATGAAAATGTCTCTGTCATCTGTGGCTGCAGATTGAAGAGTACAAAAACATATAACATGTATTGCCTGTTAAATTAAAATTAATGGAGTTGTATTGGTGATAATTAAAGAAAATCTAAAGTTCACTATTAAGATACAGGATGTTTTTAACCATACATGTGTTTATTCATGATAGACAGTACAAGGAAAGAATAATTAAGACAAGACTAATAATAATTTTCATAAAAACAGAGGAAGTAGGATAAAGAGATTAGGAGAACTGGATGGAGCGAGGGCATACAAAGAGTATTGTTACATATTTCCAAGAGAGGTGGGGGGAGAGGGGGGAGGGGGAGAGAGAGAGAGAGAGAAGAGAGAGAGAGAGAGAGAGAGAGAGAGAGAGAGAGAGAGAGAGAGAGAGAGAGAGAGAGAGAGAGAAAGAGAGAGAGAGAGCATTGATGAGAATTAAATAGAGTGTAACAGAGAAAGTAAATGATAATGATAAAGTGTTAACATTTTAGAGAAATAGCTAACAAAGATTTTATTCAGTGAATGCGACAACAAACTGGATTCTACGAACAATAAACGACTGCTCAAATACATTGAAGCATTAGCAATTAGGTGGTTCCAGTCAGTTATGTGCAAATAGAAAGACTGTTTTAAATGTGCAATTACCATGGAGATACTCCCCAATCGAACAATATTATTGTTTTAAGTATTTCAGCCAAAATATATTTCCTTTATTCACATCATATGATATGTAACTCTGCAGTATGCACCTGATGAGATGCAGCGAAATATGCCAGGCAATAAATCATGCAACATATTGTTTGTGATTTCTGTGTTTGAATTCACTAAGTGAATACATTGTTTTGGATTCTAGTGACTGAAGGGTATTTCTGTTAATGAATGCTATATCTTCTTTAAGTGCTGCCTGACCAACAGAGTATCATAGCTGCTTCAACAGATCATAATATGATACAATCAGACTGATCAATAGAGAATCATAGCTGCTTCAATAGATAATAAGATAATAAAATCAGATTGATCAATAGAGAATCCTAGCTGCTTCGATAGATAATAAGATCAGACTGATCAATAGAGAATCATAGCTGTCTCAATAGATAACATGATAATAAAATCAATCTGATCAATAGAGAATCATAGCTGTCTCAATAGGTAATCTTCTTCTTCTTCAGCGTTCCGAGCCATTGAGGTTCTTTGCTGCAGATACAATCCGTCTCCATTCGTCTCTCTGGTGGACCTTCTCTTGCCAGTCGTTGATTCCAAGTGCTTGTAGGTCTGTATATGTATTATCTCTCCACCGCCTTCTTGGTAGGTAATAAGATAATAAAATCAGACTGATCAATAGAAAATCATAGCTGCCTCAAAAGATAAAAAGATAATAAGATAATAATCAGACTGATCAATAGAGAATCATAGCTGCCTCAATAGATAATAAGATAATAAAATCAGACTGATCAATAGAGAATCATAGCTGCCTCAATAGATAATAAGATGATACAATCAGACTGATCAATAGAGAATCATAACTGCTTCAATAGATATTAAGATAATAATCAGACCGATCAATAGAGAATCATAGCTGCCTTAATAGATGATAAGATAATAACATCAGTCTAATCAATAGAGAATCATAGCTGCGTCAATAGATAATAATATAATAACATCAGACTAATCAATAGAGAATAATAGCTGCTTCAATAGATAATAAGATAATAATCAGACTGATCAATAGAGAATCATAGCTGCCTCAATAGATAATAAGATAATAACATCAGATTGATCAATAGAGAATCATAGCTGCCTCAATAGATAATAAGATAATAACATCAGACTGATCAATAGAGAATCATAGCTGCCTCAATAGATAATAAGATAATAACATCAGACTTATCAATAGAGAATCATAGCTGCTTCGATAGATAATAAGACAAAAAAATCAGACTGATCAATAGAGAATCATAGATGCTTCAATAGATAATAAGATAAGTAAATTACAAGAACCTCAAAAGTTAGAGTGGGTTCTTCTGATGGTGAGGGACACTGGTATTAGGGAAAGCTAATCCACATGTACAAATCAGTCCAGTGCACTTCCTAGAAATAGCATATATATGGACTATGTTTGAGTTGAAAGCAAGCAAATGCACACAAAAATAAAGTAAGTTTGAGAAAAAATTTCTTATCTCAAACATAAAAAACTGCATATAATGACTCCTTTCACTCCTCTATATTAGTGCAAGAGCACATATAGAACCATGGGAAATCACCATTCAACAACTGAGATAGCAGGATGCTGCAAGAGCACATATAGAACCATGGGAAATCACCATTCAACAACTGAGATAGCACGATGCTGCTGTTGTTCTTGTTGGTTTATCAGCACTGGGATCCTCACTTTAGTCTAATTTTTTTAAAGTAAAAGTAATGGACACTTTACCATGTCTACAGCTGTGTTGGGTATATGGTGCTAGCCGCATATTTGTATAGACCAATCAGCACTCAATGCAAGATGTGGTCAGTGTCACACTGGCTGCCTCTACTTTCAAAGGCATATCCTGGTTTCCATTTGAGGCTGCATTAACCTGGATTTACCCCACACACAAAAACAAAAACAAAAAACAATCAGCCACAAAGTGGATTTCAGTCCAGTGGGCCGGCATGTGAGTACCTAGCCAGTACACTACATCAGCTTCCCTTCAATCTAGTACCTAGCCAGTACACTACATCAGCTTCCCTTCAATCTAGTACCTAGCCAGTACACTATATCAGCTTCCCTTCAATCTAGTGCTAGAGTATGATTATTTATTTGTGGACGTTCATGTCCAGTGGGCCGGCGTGTGAGTACCTAGCCAGTTCACTACATCAGCTTCCCTTCAATCTAGTACCTAGCCAGTACACTACATCACCTTCCCTTCAATCTAGTACCTAGCCAGTACACTACATCACCTTCCCTTCAATCTAGTACCTAGCCAGTACACTACATCAGTTTCCCTTCAATCTAGTACCCAGCCAGTACACTACATCAGCTTCCCTTCAATCTAGTACCTAGCCAGTACACTACATCAGCTTCCCTTCAATCTAGTACCTAGCCAGTACACTACATCAGCTTCCCTTCAATCTAGTGCTAGGGTATGATTATTTATTTTTGGGTGTTCGCTCGCTTTGAACTCAAGCGTAGTTCATAGACGTGCTTCTACTTCTAGTGCACTGAACTTATTTTTGCATGTGGACTAACTTTCCCTATTACTAGTGTTCCTTGCCATCAGGCGAACCCACTCTGACTTATAAGGTACTTGTAATTGAAGTCCCCATGTCACGGACGAGAAGTCAACATTTTAGTCGAACTGACCTGTGTAGGGGTTGAACCCGTTACCTCAGCATCACACACCATATGTCTAAGAGCAATTGCTCTTATCCATTCGGCCATACTGACCTCCCTATGGTTTTATTATTGCAAGAGTTTGTTGCTGTTTTGTTCTGTTGTTGTTTTGTTCCATTGCAGTTTTGTTCCGTTGCTGTTTTGTTCCGTTGCTGCTTTGTTCCCCCACAATGGAACTTAAGGGAACCACTTTTGCAGAAACTGGGGATGGATACAATATTCATGACACAATGTGATAGGTTGCTGAAGGCTGAGGACAGAGATTGATGAATCAAAACCATGACGACTTTTGATTTTTGGGATCACTTGCGGAAACAGATCAAGGTTTGTTGATTTTGGTGCATTCACATTCAGTGCCCAATGGCAACAATGAGCATCCCTGCATTCAAATATCTGCTGAGCAAGACAGAGTGAGTGAGTGAGTGAGTGAGTGAGTGGGTGAGTGAGTGGGTGGGTGGGTGAGTGGATGGGTGGGTGGGTGAGTGAGTGGGTGGGTGAGTGAGTGGGTGGGTGGGTGAGTGAGTGAGTGAGTGAGTGAGTGTGTGCATGCATGCACGCATGTGCACGTTCATTAGCTTGTTAACTAAATGCCCAGAAGTTACAGCCATATGTTAAAACTGGCTCTATATAACATGCATGAATTCTTTTTCTAACTTATGACAGGGACTGATTACATAACATGTTCTCTATTTGATAAAATGCAGTGTTTGTTTGTCCTTTTAAAATTTTTACTTCTGTAGTACATTTTCCATCTGATGTTATCAACATACCCCACATAAATCAGAGTTTGTTCCATAATTCTATTCATAACTTGAGGCTGTGAGACAAAAAGGAAATGGTAAGGTAAAGAAGAAGAGGATAATTCTGTTGAGATGTGTATACTTACAATCAAATACATCCACGTAGTCATTGCTACAATCCCCATGGATATCCTTGCCTTCAAGAGTGCAGGCGGTCACGTCCAGCTGAATACAATATCCAGCATCTGTTGCAATAGTCCACTGACACAACTGGTTACTGGACAAGATACACAAGCAACAAAACACATGAATGCAACATGTAAATTATGTCATGGATACTGCATCAACAATACTTTCTCATCTCCAGGCATTGTCACTGAACATAAGTGTAACTAAATAATGTTTGGTATGCTTGTAAAGATTTACATATACATTCACAATTACAAACAAATTAAAATAACACAAAGTAATGCAGCTTTACAGAACACAATTACGAAAAACACAGAATGTTGCGGTGATTAGTCTTCATCAGCAGACAAATACCTACACAAAACACAACATATAATCACAGAGAAGACCCTCTAGTGACCACATTAAGGCATAAGAACAGGATGGGAACAATGAAGAGATGAAAAACTGAGAATAATGAAGAGAAAATGAAAATTTGAAAACAAATTTTCTACTTATCTCAGAATTCCAGTCTGTGATACTAACATGAATTTCACCTTGATACTCAGGCACATATGCCTGAGCCCACAAACACATATTATATATATATATAATCATGTGAGCCGGTCTCTCTGGCTGAGGGGTTACACCACTTTCTCCGTAATCCCGTTTATCCACGCAGGGTCTCGCAGTGAGGCAAGAATTGGAAGCGGTTCGACCCGCGCTCGTGACTTGTGGGATAATGAGCCGGCCGCTCAGAAAGCAATGGCAAACTACTGAGCGTAATCTTGCCAAGAAATCAACATACAGCTGAAAGATGCTGATGTTGACAGCGATGTCCTGTAAAGGATATGCAAAACATTATTATTATTATAATCATGTGCCATGCCAATGGGTGTCTGTGGTCATACTTCGCCATCTCACACAATCACCAGTCTTGGATCAGGTCTGTGTTCTTGTCCTCTATGTGGCCAAGCCATAGAGGCATGCATCTCTTCATCTTCCCCTGGCTCTTTTTCCATCAAGTTTGTCTCTTTTTAATGTACACTAAAATTCTTGACTGTTTACATTTAATTTCTCTCATTAATTTACAATTTTCATTTGTTTCTTGAAGGATATTCTAATTCATACTTCTGTCCATCCATGGTATAATTAGCATTTTCCTCAGAAACCTCATTTCTACTCAATCATTCAGTAGCATGTCCTTTGCAGAACTTCGCTCCCATATCAACGGTCTGGAAAACTTCTCTGTCATAAGCAAGATGCCCCGCATCCAATACACCCATCTGGCACATTCTGCCACATCCTGCACCCATCTTTTCTTTAGCCTTCCTCTTCTTCTCTTTTCGGGCATATTCCCCTCCATGATTGTTCTCTCCAAACTTTCATGACATTTCAAGTGACCAATCACTTCTACTGCCATTAGATATTTCTCCATTCGTCTGTGTAATATCCTTGTATAGATTCTATCCAGTAATTAAAAACTCTTTTGTCTCACTGCTGTTGACAGATTTTTATTGGTTAGTACGATTTCCATCTTGCAATATATATATATATATATATATATATATATATATATATATATATATATATATAAAATGTTCTCTTTCTCTCGCACGCACGCACACATGCACACACACACACACACTCTCTCTCTCTCTCACTCTCTCTGAAAGAGAAATAAATTAAGAAACAACAAGAAAAGGTTAGAAAGGCCATTGATAGATAAATCGCAGTGTGGACAAGACTATCTTTCTGCTTTCTATGCATGCATGTAACACTTACTTTTTATATTTACTCCCAGTCCGTGGTACTCGAATAGTGCCTGCTTCTGCACTAGAAGTTTCTATCAACATCGGACTTGGAAACTCGGTACAGACCTGGCCAACTGTAATGATACAGTAGAAGTAGAACATGCACCAAATAATTTTGACTGCATTAATATTTAAATAATGAATACACAAAGAATAGCTTGCATAATATATTGCCTGGCATATTTCACTGCATCTGATCAGGTGCAAAATAACGCAAACATAAAACAAAACAAAACAATGAGTCCTTTAAACTGAAATATATAACACAGAAATGTCCATGGTAATTTAAACGGGCAACGAACGCAATTTCTTCTTCTTCTGCTGCGTTCTTCTGGAATGTTGTTTTGGATGTAATTGCGTATTTACAGCAGAGCTGCGATATTTGCACCTTTTGACCTACACATCCGACTTCTTCAGGTATCTGTTGACCGGGTTAACCTTCCCGGTGTCTTCATTCCTACTGTGTCTTCATTATTCAAATTCACTATGGGAAAACATTGTTGTGCATTAATATCTTCTTCTGCGTTCATCTGGAGTTTTTTCGGACGTGATTGCGTTGTGCCTGTTTACAGCAGAGTTGCGTTCTTGTGCCGTTAGGCCGACACATCCAATTTCTGCGGGCATTTGTTGACCGGGTTAACCTTCCCGGGGGTTTCTTAGGACGTTTGACTCTCACCGTTGTGGTGTTATCCACCATCCCAGCTGGTCCATATAGAACATCCAAAGACATCCTGGTCAGCCCTCAAGAGAAGGCAGGGGCAGACCATGGGCATTCCCCGCCATCCAAGGAGGCTTCCATACTTGCAGAGCCGACACACAGCGCTCTGGTACTGAGCTCACCCAAGGAATCGTCACGTCCTGCACATGGCTGCTTAGCCTTACTTCCGTATATTGGACCTTCCGTTCACCATAGACTGTTCTTCCGGAAACCAGAAGAATGCAGTCTGCAGATGACATCCACACAGTGAGCTTTTGATTCGGACTTTCCATGTAATGGATTTGCTATCCAAGCAATATTCCATTTCATGCCACTAGGACACTTTTTCCACCTTTTATGAAGCCCACACAGTGAGCTTTTGGTTTGGACTTTCCGCGTAATGGATTTGCTATCCAAGCAATATTCCATTTCATGCTTCTGGGACGCTTTTGTAACTGACATACCTGTGGTATGAAGTGCGGCAGTCTAAATACTTCTTCATGCACCTTTAAATGTCAACCTGAATGTAGTTAAAGTAAGCTGCAGTCAACTTGAGCTTGTTGATATCTCCATAGAGCTTGTCCTCAAATGAAGCAGGTGTGGGCCAAAATATCTTTCTCTGTTCTGCATATATTGGGCACTCCTGCAGCAAATGTTTAGCCGTCATTTTACCAGTTCCACAATTGCATTCATCTGTATCTCCTATGTTTAGTTTATTGAACAAGTGGTATTTCAGCCTGTTATGTCCTGTGCGGAGTCTGAAGATTGCTACTTGTTCTCTTAGGCCGAGTTTGTAATATGCGTCATCCTTCTGGTGGCATGGATGCTCTGATTCCCATTTGGTTCTATAAGTGCTTTTTATAAACCTCTTTGCCTCATTAAGGTTATGTCTATGTCAGGCTGTGGTAGTCGTCCACCCTCTTTTGCTAGTCTGTCAGCCTCTTTATTTCCAGGTATACTGCAATGTGATGGGATCCACTGTATTACAACTTTTTTGGATTTCTGGCATAGACCATGGAGTGATGCTCTTAGGTCAGCTAGTTCTGTGCTGTTTTTGCTCTTCAGTATTGAGACAGCTGACTTTGCATCTGTGAAGATAGCTATTTGCTTCTCTTTATTTTCCTCCATCGAGAGCATTTCTGCTGCAGTTTTTAAAGCGTCTACCTCTGCTTTGAAGTTACTTGCAAATTTTCCAGTTGCCATTGACTGTGTTTTTTTCACTCCATTTTTTAAATTGAGAAGAATTCCTCCTCCTCCATTCTCTACTGAATTTTTGGCTGATCCATCTGTATATGCATGGGTCCAATTGCTGCTTGGGTAATGTTCTTTTATGTAGTTTAGGGTTATTTTTCTTCTTTCAGTTTCATTCTGAGTGTTCTTTTTTTCAATACCAGGAATGTTTTCTATCATCTCAGGCAGTTGCTGTTGTCTCCAAGCTGGAAACTTGTGTGCATTGTAAATGGGTTTGACTGTTGATATGTTAAGTATGGGATCTGCCCTAATCTTTCGTTTTGCAGTTTCTACAAAGTTGCTACGCTTCAGTCTTCCCTTTCCAAAACCATTAAACCTGTTATACATAGGGTGGTCTGTCAATCTTCTGAATTTTTCTGCTTGTTGCTGGGCTCTGCTATCTCTTCTATCCTCCATTGGTTGTAAACAGGTGATCTTTTCTAGTTCATTAATAGGCGTTGTCTTCAGGCTTCCAGTTATGATTCGCATTCCTTGATTTTGGACTTATTTTGTTAAAGTTTGACTTAGTTGCTGTTGCCCAAGCTGCAATGCCATATTCCAGTACTGGCCTCACCCGTCCAGTATATAACTTCTTGAGAACTTTCTCATCTGCTCCCCACGTTGTATCAGCAAGCTTTTTCATGATTGCCATTCTTTGCCTTTCTCTTGTTCGATTTTTCTCAACCTGTGTCTTCCATGTCAGGTGACAATCAAAGGTGACTCCTAGATAGTTTGGATTTTCTTCATGGCGAAATATTTTTCCATTAAATACCAGCTTAGGTTGCTGAGTTTTATTTGATAGGGAGAACACTGTGCATGTTGTTTTCTCCTCACTTAATTCACTAGCCAAGATTTTGACCAGTCCTCTAGTGCTAATAAGGCTTGCTGCATTCTTCAGATGTCCATATGGCTAGGTCATCTGCAAAGGAGGATGTGTGTACTCTGGCTGGAAAATTTTCTGTGGTGTCATTTATATATGCTAGGAATAATGATGGTGAAAGAACTCCTTCTTGGGGGACACCTTGCTCCAACAGCATCATTTTGCTGGTTTGTCCTTGTACTTTTGTCCTGGTAGTTCTGTTCTCAAGGTAGTGGCTGATCCATTTATACATTTTCCACAAACATGCATTTTTAGCAGTTTTACTTTCAGTCCTTCCTTCCAGACTTTATCAAATGCTTTTTCTAAATCTATCCAAACCGCTAGTGTGCGTTTTTTCTCTTGGAAGGCATCCTCTATTTCCTGAGCTATATAGGTAATTTGATCTTCAGTGGATCTGTACTTTCTGAATCCTGCTTGGTGTGGTGTTAAGAGTTTGTTTTCTTCCAGTTGCCATGTTAGCCTGCCATTGATAATGTGTTCCATTAATTTTCCTACACAACTAAGTAGACTGATAGGTCGATAGCCATTTGGTTCTTCCAGGTCTTTTCCTTTCTTTGGGACTGGTATTAGTATAGCTTCCTTCCATGCCTGTGGGACTATTCCTCTCTCCCAGCTGTAATTTAGGACTGCTAGTAGTTTCTTTTTTGCCTTAGTGCCTAGTCTTATTAGCATTTCATTTGTGATTCCATCCTTTCCTGGTGATTTCTTATTTTTTAGGGTGTTCATTGCCTGTTCCATTTCTTCTATTGTTAGATTTGCCATCATATATTCTGTTGCTGTCTCTGTATTACTATGATGTATCTGTTTGTCTTTGATTGCTTTCTCCTGTTTGGTTGTAATATCAATGTGGTTTGCACTGGCATAGTGTTCCATTAGTGCATTTGCAGCCTTTTTCCCTGTAAGCAAGGTATTTCCTTGTTTAATTGTTATTTGTTTGTTTCTAAGTCAGTGGTTCTCAACCTTTTTTGGCCCGTGCCCCCCTTCACCGTATTTTCAGAACGTCATCCCCCCCCCCCTTTCATATTTCCTATCTAAAAATCCCCCCACCGCTACACAGTATACGTAAAAGTGGAAGGCAAATGTAATAGCATATACTAAAACAAGTCTACACATCCACATAAAACACGATTTGTGGGTCTACTTACTTTATAAAATGAATTTTAGAAGGATGAGACATAAATAACTGTAAAGTATGAAGGGAAAAACAATATCAAGTAATCGGTTCTTGTATTAACACGATCTTGAAATGGTCTTCATTCCCCCCCCCCCTCGGAAACCCTAAAATCCCCCCCCCCCCCCCCGGGGGGGGGGGGGGATTCCCCACCGGTTGAGAACCACTGTTCTAGGTCCTTCATTGTTCATGGCTTTCACTAGTTTCCATAGTTTGTTTCCTTTCCATCCCTATCAAAATTCAGGTTTTCTGTTTTTTCCCTCCAACAATCTCTTGTTTGATTTACTGTTCTTTTATATTTTGCTGAGATGGCTTTGAGAGAGATGTTTGCTTCAGTTGTTTGTTCTCTCTCTGCTGTCTTCCTGGCATCTTCAACTTTGTCCTCCAAAATTTGTAGTTCTTCAGTCCAGTATAGTTTGTAATTTTTCCTTGCTCCTCTAGGAATAGACTCAGTGGCCGCCTGTATTATTGCTCTGTTTAGACTTTCCACCATTTGCTTCATGTTGCCATATTGTGCATTTATGTTTTCACAATATTTGTCTGTTTGTATGGCAAATCTGTCCCAATCTGCTCGTTTGTAATTCCAGTGGGGCAAAGGCTTTTGGTCTGTGGTCACTACCTGCTAATTGGTCAAGCACATGGCGATCAATTTTGTGGAGGATGTCTCCTGTGCAGAAAGCTAAGTCTGGAGTAGAAGTGGTAAACCATCTTCTGGAGTAGAAGCTCGGTGTGTCATCCGCTTTGTTGAGTAGATGGAGATTTGAGTCTATTTCCCAGTCCCCCACTTCATCTCCTCTTTTGTCAGTATCTGGGTATCCCCATCTTTCTGAACGGCTATTAAAGTCTCCGACAATAATGCAGTTTGTGTCACTTATTTTCATGTTTGAGAGTGTAAGGTCCTTATCTGCTGGGCTATACAGATTGTAAATTCTTATTTTCACGTCCTTTATCATTATATCAACACCTATAATTTCCGTTTGGTTGTCAGAGATCACAGATACTTCACTGCAAGGTATTGTATTTCGTGTAAGTAGTAGAACTCCTCCTTTGTGTCCTTCGCGGTCGAAACGTGTAGCCTGTTATCCTCTCACTGAGAATTTGTGATTGGCGTTGAGGTGTGTCTCTTGAATGCATGCCACATCTATTCTATCTTTATGAAGACGCTTTGTTAGGGAAACTTTCTTGTTATAAACTCCTTCGACATTCCACTGTAGTATGTTGAGTGTTCTGGGGATTTGGTCAATAGCTCTTAACCTACTCCTCTGTGCCTTGACTCCACAGCACAGGGGAAGGTGACCACCAGTAGTCATGGGTGTACCCCCTCGAGGCAGGGGGCCCGGCACTATCACCGCCTGATGAGACTTTGCGGGATTAGCACCATAACGATTAATTTTAATTTGTGACATCATGAATTAAGTTACGTTGCACTGCTTTGTCAAGCCTGTGGCTCAGTACATCCAATTTTGACAAGCATTTTTTCGGGGTGCTTTCCCTAGCCTTTGACTGTCCCCAGTCTACCTACAAGGCAGCAGGTTTGTGTGTCTCTTTGTCTGGTCCCTCTCCCTTGACCTGTCCGACATTGGTGACCTTACCAGTAGCTGTGCTACAGTCGGCATAGCTCTTGGGGTCATTGGAACGCGCAAGCCCCTCTACCTCGTCACGGTGGACACACGGCAGAGGGGGTGCATTAATATTATCTATAATGGCATGTCAGAATCACCAGCGTGGAGCTCATGGAGAGAACTAAATAACCTCAATTAATCAAGAAGTGAGGAAAATCTTCTGCTAATGGGTAGGACACACAATGCAAAAACTGAAGAACAGTGTAATTAGCAAGTCATTTGTCTGTAGCCTAGAGGAAAAATGAAATAGAGGGTGATTTAAAAACAAAAAAACATACAGAAGACTTAGAGACGAAGATTAATAATATGGAGAGGATATGGATGGAGGTGCTTGAAACAGCAGAAGATAGGAGGATGGCTTGGGGTGAACTTATTGGGAGCCTTTGTTCCAAAGGGGGAATTAAGCACAGCAGAAGAAGAACAAGTTAAATATTAACTGACCTTTTAAAGAGTATGAGTGTGAACATTACACCAACAGATATATAAGACTGTGACCATTACACCAACAGATATATAAGACTGTGACCATTACACCAACAGATATATAAGACTGTGACCATTACACCAACAGATATATAAGACTGCGACCATTACACCAACAGATATATAAGACTGTGACCATTACACCAACAGATATATAAGACTGCGACCATTACACCAACAGATATATAAGACTGCGACCATTACACCAACAGATATATAAGACTGTGACCATTACACCAACAGATATATAAGACTATGGGCTTACGCATATCAATATCAGGTCCAATGTTTAATAAGAGAAGCAACGGCTGCAGCAGGATATAACAATAGGAAATACAATCATCTAGGTATGTGTTTTTTTTTTTTAAGTTTGCATATCCTTTATAGGACATCGCTGTCAACACCAGCATCTTTCATCTGTATGTTGATTTCTTTGCAAGATTACACTCAGTAGTTTGCCATTGCTTTCTGAGCAGCCGGCTCACATACCCCTAAGTTACTGATGCGATTCGAACCACTGCTGATTCTCACCGTTATCACGTTACCGTTGCTATTATGTAAAATTGTTGCATATTTCTCAAATAGGTGGACCTTTTCGCTACAGTTATCTACATCTATATGCGTTGTAATCCTTCTGCATGCACAGCATGGTGCAGCACCATATACTCAGTGATGTCACACCACCCACGGGATGCCTGCGCAACATGTGTAAAACTCCCTGAAAGAAACAGCACCATATGACGGGGTTGTTACCAATCCTCAACAAGTGCGCGACTCTGCCCAGACATGAAAAACCTCATCAAGAAAGTAACGAACGCAATCAGCCAGGAAGCTGACAACAAGCAGCACAAAGTAAGAAAGAGAAACTACAAGCTACACCATAAACACCACTACATAGCTAAGTCGAAAACTTGAAAGCGGGTACTCGTACCAAAAATTGGATTGGATTGGATTGGATTATTGTCCCATTCATAACAGTGCTAGCACTGCTAACAAGTGTCTGGAAGAAGTAAAGGCGGCAAGGGACTCGCCTAAGTATGTCGCTAAGCGTCACCGCAAAGTCCTGCGCGATAACATCCAGGGTATCACCAAGCCCGCCATCCGCCGACTGGCCCGGCGAGGAGGTGTCAAGCGAGGTGTCCTCAAGGTGTTCCTAGAGAACGTCATCCGTGACGCTGTCACCTACACAGAGCACGCCAAGAGGGAGACCGTCACCGCCATGGACCTTGTCTAACCCTAACCCTATAGCCCTGTACAATATATGTTGTTGTTGTCTTTTGGTGTCTGCTGCGCCCGCCCGTTCCCTAGCAATGTAGCAAAACGGACAAATCTACAGGTGCTGAGTCTGCCTTTGAAACCGCCACAAGACCACGTGTTGCCGGCCTTCTTATGGTTTAATTGTCGACCCCTTGAAATTGAGTGTTAAGTCGCTGGGTTTCTAAGAACCGTAGCCCACCGGACAAACCCGCAAGTGCTCAGTCTCATTCACACAAAGCAGACAAGACAGATAGCGAACTCTTTGTGCATTCAGGAACATTGTTGAACTGATGCCCATATATGGGTGGTCAATAGTGGTCACCCCAACTGTCATGGCTTAGGAGTATGCGCATACATGAAGAGTCCATGAGCCCATAGAGTCAGAGGCGGCCTAATCCTGCAGAAATGACCAACCACGGCGCTTTTGTTCAACTCAGAAGTCAAGCCAAGCCGCCTTCTTCAAGCGATGACCGTCGGCTAAGGCCCGGCTTTACGTCTATGGCTTACTCCCGGAAGAACGCCAGACGCCATGATGTATTTCATCAAGATTCAAGCGGGCGCTGGCAAAATGGGACTCACTCTCCACGAAAGAGTTTTCCTTCTCACTAAGTCAAATGTCAGCTAAGGCGGGGGCCCGATTCACTGCCATTCCACCAGGCTAATGAAGTTATTGCACGGACTTCATAGACAGCTGTCCCAGTAGCAGATCATGTCCAGAAGCCATCTCTTCACGCGGACCTGAGAGAGAGCTGTGCCAGTAAAAAATCATGATGTCCAGATGCCAGCTCTTCACACGGACCTCCAAGAGATGTATGCTGGCAATAAGCGCCGCCGACATGGTCTCTGTAATGATGATGATGTCTGGTGATGACCTTACCTATAGTCAGTTCTGTCTGTAATGTCATGTACCCATTAGAGTTAGGGTTAGGGTTAGGGTACCAGGCATTGCCTGTCTCTTCATCTGCCGGTGCAGCCTCCAGAATTTTCCCAATGTCACATCCCCACCGACTTCATTGATAAACAGTTCCAACTTAATCCTCTTTGCCTCGGCTGCCAGGAGTTTATAATCCTGCACCTTTACTTTTTTATACCTTTCAGCCTCTTCCAATTCTGTGCCAACTGAATTGGTTGCTCTCCGCACCCTCTGCCAATTCCTTATGGCCGCCTTCTTTTCCCTCCATGACTTCTCGACCTCTGGTGTCCACCATCGTGGTTGGATGAAGATTCTTCTTGTTGGTTTAGATCTTCCCTGTGATCTAAGGCGCCCCAAGAGCGAAGAGTGGTCGCTATCTGAACTGAATGCCCTGTGAGCTCTTATAGCCCTAACTGTGCTGGACTTAGGTATCAGCACAGAACAGGGGAGGTGGTCACTTCCATAGTCTCCAAGGACGCTCCATTTTATATCTGATGCCACCTCTTGGGATACAAGCACCAGGTCGATGGCCATGTCAGGGTCCCCTGGTCTCATTGCAAGCCTAGTGGGTGTCCCGTCATTTAGACAGACAATATCCGTCTCAAGCAAGGCCTCAGCAAGAGCAGTACCCTGTCTGTTCTCTCCCGACCTGTCCCATTCCTTGAAGCGGGCATTGAAATCACCACATATCAGATACCTGGTACCTGGGGTGTCCACTGAATCTTTCAGCCAGTCCCAACTCTCTCTGCTTATGCAAGATTCCCCACTTACATATATATTTATCAGGTTCCAGCTGTATCGACCGATTTGTATCTGCATTCCCTGCACCTCTTTACTCTCCTTACCCCATCCACTCATATCCAGTATTGAATGCTGTAAACCGTCCTTGACCACCAGAGCCTGCCCATGTCTTCCCTGCCCAGTTGGGTTATGTAACATGTATAGCCAGGGCACTAAAAAGAGTTCGTATTCAGTTCTTGTAACATCAGGACATCAAAATCGTAGACCAGTTTCTCCAGTATTGGTCCTCGTTGCTTTACACTATGGCAATTCCAATACCCAACCCGTACATTTTTGAGTCCCAAACGGTCCGTTTTCTTTCTACCCCTTCTGACTCCAGCACTCTTCTTCCTTTTCCTTCCTCTCTCTTCGCTACCTCTTCTTCTCCGCTTCATTCTCTCTCCGTTGGCTGTTGTCAAAGGTATCGAGCACAAAGCACGTACTCCGTGGCCACACCAGCCATGGAGAGCTAATTGATCTATAAAACCATGTTACTGGCCCCATCTACCACTGGCCACACCATCCAGGGAGAGCTAATTGATCTATAAAACCATGTTACTGGCCCCATCTACAACTGGCCACACCATCCAGGGAGAGCTAATTGATCTATAAAACCATGTTACTGGCCCCATCTACCACTGGCCACACCATCTAGGGAGAGCTAATTGATCTATAAAACCATGTTACTGGGCTCCATCTAACACTGGCCACACCACCCAGGGACAGCTAATTGATCTATAAAACCATGTTACTGACCCCATCTACCACTGGCCACACCAGCCATGGAGAGCTAATTGATCTATAAAACCATGTTACTGGCCCCATCTACCACTGGCCACACCAGCCATGGAGAGCTAATTGATCTATAAAACCATGTTACTGGCCCCATCTACCACTTTCCACACCATCCAGGGAGAGCTAATTGATCTATAAAACCATGTTACTGGGCCCATCTACCACTGGCCACACCATCCAGGGAGAGCTAATTGATCTATAAAACCATGTTACTGGCCCCATCTACCACTGGCCACACCATCCAGGGAGAGCTAATTGATCTATAAAACCATGTTACTGGCCCCATCTACCACTGGCCACACCATCTAGGGAGAGCTAATTGATCTATAAAACCATGTTACTGACCCCATCTACCACTGGCCACACCAGCCATGGAGAGCTAATTGATCTATAAAACCATGTTACTGGCCCCATCTACCACTGGCCACACCATCCAGGGAGAGCTAATTGATCTATAAAACCATGTTACTGGCCCCATCTACCACTGGCCACACCATCTAGGGAGAGCTAATTGATCTATAAAACCATGTTACTGACCCCATCTACCACTGGCCACACCAGCCATGGAGAGCTAATTGATCTATAAAACCATGTTACTGGCCCCATCTACCACTGGCCACACCAGCCATGGAGAGCTAATTGATCTATAAAACCATGTTACTGACCCCATCTACCACTGGCCACACCATCCAAGGAGAGCTAATTGATCTTTAAAACCATGTTACTGGCCCCATCTACCACTGGCCACACCATCCAGGGAGAGCTAATTGATCTATAAAACCATGTTACTGGCCCCATCTACCACTGGCCACACCATCCAGGGAGAGCTAATTGATCTATAAAACCATGTTACTGGCCCCATCTACCACTGGCCACACCATCTAGGGAGAGCTAATTGATCTATAAAACCATGTTACTGACCCCATCTACCACTGGCCACACCAGCCATGGAGAGCTAATTGATCTATAAAACCATGTTACTGGCCCCATCTACCACTGGCCACACCATCCAGGGAGAGCTAATTGATCTATAAAACCATGTTACTGGCCCCATCTACCACTGGCCACACCATCTAGGGAGAGCTAATTGATCTATAAAACCATGTTACTGACCCCATCTACCACTGGCCACACCAGTCATGGAGAGCTAATTGATCTATAAAACCATGTTACTGGCCCCATCTACCACTGGCCACACCAGCCATGGAGAGCTAATTGATCTATAAAACCATGTTACTGACCCCATCTACCACTGGCCACACCATCCAAGGAGAGCTAATTGATCTTTAAAACCATGTTACTGGCCCCATCTACCACTGGCCACACCATCCAGGGAGAGCTAATTGATCTATAAAACCATGTTACTGACCCCATCTACCACTGGCCACACCATCCAGGGAGAGCTAATTGATCTATAAAACCATGTTACTGGCCCCATCTACTACTGATGTCTCAAGCATTGTAGACATGTCTTACACTTTTTTTTAACCATAAACCTAATACTCCTCAATAGCAGGTCTGCATGGCCGAATGGGTAAGAACACGTGTTCTTAAACATTTGTTGTGCCGATGCCGAGGTTAGCGGTTCAACCCCTATACTGGACAGCTGGATTAAGATGTTGACCTGTCGTCCTTGACTTGGGGACGTAAATTACAAGTACCTCTGAAGTCGGAGTGGGTTTGCCTGATGGCGAGGGTCACTGTTAATAGGGAAAGCTAATCCACACACAAAATTCAGTCCATCACTACTATAAAAAGTGTGTATGGACTACACTTGAGTTCAAAGTGAGCAAGTGCAAACACAAAAAACAAAAACAAAAGAAAAAAAAACACAAAAAAATACGCCTCAATGTGTGTAACAGGTCTCCTCATTTGGATGTTCCTGATACTCTAGATTTATAACAGCCAAGTATCATCATTTTATCTGTCATCTACTACCTATAGTACCTGGCAATGTAGGACAGGGGGGTGTTGAGTCTGTCGTCTACTACCTATAGCACCTGGCAATGTAGGACAGGGGGGTGTTGAGTCTGTCGTCTACTACCTATAGCACCTGGCAATGTAGGACAGGGGGGTGTTGAGTCTGAGGAATTAAGGTCCCCTGGCTAGTGTGGTCACCATAAGCTGTGCAGGTTAAGGTTTGTCTCCCCCCCCCCCCCCCCAACAGAAAAATAATCCGTACCTTACCAAGGATTCGAACCTGGGTCTTCCAAAGGAGAGCCCAGCATTCTAGCCACTTGGCCAGCCAACAGTCTTATATATCTGTTTGTGTAATGGTCCTTCTTTCCCCACCTTTCCATCCATTCCCCAATAGTCTCAATGATAAACATGATTTTGGCAAGTGATCTTTGCTATTTCATTCTTGTGAATATTTTACCTGCATCCATTACAAAACCAGAGACATAGAGGAGCCACCACAATTGTTCCACCACCTCCATTTTATGACTGCACTTTGATGTATTTGTTTCTGCAGGACATTGTTGCTATCATTTCCTTAATGCAAATACATCAGACAGCTCCTCACCTTTCCAACTTGTATATAGCAACTGTAATATAACAATATATCTGTAATATGAAAATATATTCATAATATGAAAGTTCTCATAGTTTTCTTTTCTAAAGTAACAGTTATTATAAACATGGAAAGAGATTTTTTTTTTAAAAGTATGTTGCAAGACAATAACATCATCATCACATATTCTCCAAATTGGCATAGGTGTTCATGTCTCTCCACAGATTTCTGATCCTGGTGTTCATGTCTCTCCACAGATCTCTGATCCTGGTGTGCATGTCTCTCCACAGATCTCTGATCCTGGTGTTCATGTCTCTCCACAGATCTCTGATCCTGGTGTGCATGTCTCTCCACAGATCTCTGATCCTGGTATCATGTCTCTCCACAGATCTCTGATCCTGGTATCATGTCTCTCCACAGATCTCTGATCCTGGTATCATGTCTCTCCACAGATCTCTGATCCTGGTGTGCATGTCTCTCCACAGATCTCTGATCCTGGTGTTCATGTCTCTCCACAGATCTCTGATCCTGGTGTGCATGTCTCTCCACAGATCTCTGATCCTGGTATAATGTCTCTCCACAGATCTCTGATCCTGGTATCATGTCTCTCCACAGATCTCTGATCCTGGTATCATGTCTCTCCACAGATCTCTGATCCTGGTATCATGTCTCTCCACATATCTCTGATCCTGATGTTCATGTCTCTCCATAGATCTCTGATCCTGGTATCATGTCTCTCCACAGATCTCTGATCCTGGTATCATGTCTCTCCACAGATCTCTGATCCTGGTATCATGTCTCTCCACATATCTCTGATCCTGATGTTCATGTCTCTCCATAGATCTCTGATCCTGGTATCATGTCTCTCCACATATCTCTGATCCTGGTATCATGTCTCTCCACAGATCTCTGATCCTGGTGTTCATGTCTCTCCACATATCTCTGATCCTGATGTTCAAGTCTCTCCACAGATCTCTGATCCTGGTATCATGTCTCTCCACATATCTTTGATCCTGATGTTCATGTCTCTCCACAGATCTCTGATCCTGATATTCATGTCTCTCCACAGATCTCTGATCCTAGTGTTCTGGATCAGTTCTACTGATGCCATTCGTCTATGCCATCATGGAGAATTAGAAAGAGTAATGAATGAAATGGGGAGGACATGAAATGAGCTGCATGGGATAGTTAAGGATAGTAGGTTGGAGTGAGTTGGTTGAAGACCTATGACCCAATAGGGGACAAAAAGTAAAATAAGGAGGGGAATGTTGCAAGTTAGGAAGAATACAAAACCAGAAACAGGAAATACCAGTGTGGTTTTTGCAGAAGACAAATTTTGTATATTTAGTGAGAAAATTAATAAAACATATTATCAAAGAAAACAAAGACGCACATCTTTATTTGATAGATTATACAAAGACTTTTGATAGAGAAAGGTATTGGACATAATAAAAGTACATGCATATCTCTAAATAGATGAGAAATGCATTATAATTGTAAATAACAAAAAATGATGCTATAAAAACTGATTGTGAAGCAGGTAAATGTCAATATGTCAAGAAAGCTGTCAGTTCTGTCATCTCTATACAGTGAAAACATATAAAACTTAAAAGTCATGAGGGGAATGCCCATCCAAGAATATAACAATATAAGGCATTTATAGAGTGTATTTTTTATGACTGTGGGGTTTTGAAAATATTGCTGTTCCAAGTTTTGTATTCACACTCTGTGTAGTGCATGCGACATAAAAGGTAAATATAAAACTTGGAACAGAAATATTTTCAAAATCCCCAGTCATTAAAAATACACCCTGTAGAAGATTAGATTTTATAAAGAATCTTCAGCATCTACTGAATGTCACGGCTGTGATTGTGAATACTTATCAACTAGATTTTGTAGTAAACTGTCAGGAAATAGAATTCATAGTCATCTATATATTTCATGAGGAAATTTCATCTCTGAAAAGACAGAAGTACCACAATATGATGGACATAAAATAACTAGATTTAGAAGAAAACTGTAAGAAAATAGATTTTACAGTCATGAATTAGCAAATGAGGACAATCTGAAATAGATTAAGTATGCTCAGCTATCTTGGGACATTGGAAAAGATTTTAGAGATTAAAGCAAGAATTGCCATGGTAAAAGTAGCTTTGTGTAATCTGACAAAACAACAAAACTGCCTAATTCTGAGAGAACAAGTGGGAGATCAGCTATAATAATTCTCCTGTCATTTACTGCCAATATAGTAGTACCTTGCGGTGTATGGCAGGGGAGTCTTGAGTCTGAGGGATTAAGGCCGCCTGGCTAGTGCAGTGGCTGCGAACTGTGCAGGTTAGAGTTTTATTTTTTTTCCCCCAACAGAAAAAACTCCACACCTTACAGAGGATTCAAACCCGGGTCTCCTGAAGGAGAATCTTGCATTTCTGTTCTGTCAGGGGCAAAAATAAAACTAACTTGCACAGTTTGCGGCAACTGCACTAGGCAGGTGGCTTTAATTCCTCAGGCTGAAGACCCCCCCCCCCCCCCCCCACCTGCCATACACCGCAAGGTACTATATTGGCAGTAAATGACAGTTTTACTTTGACAGTATAATAATTCTCCAACACCCTTTGTCCTTTGTCTTCAAGGTGCACTGTAAAATAATGTACAGTAAATATCACAATTGATCACACTTTAATTCAAACTTAACTGTTTATTTTAGATTTGAGAAGCCGTTTCATGTTGTTGGCTTCAATCATTCTTGCTCTCTTTCTTATTCCTGATACTTAGAAACTGTAATGTTGTTGAATGTGAGTTCTGGAAAATAAACAGACCATCTGAGAAACACCTGGAGCATGGATGTGAGATCTGGACAATACACAGAAAATCTGAGAAACACCTGGTGGCATGGATGTGAGATCTGGACAATAAACATACAATCTGAGAAACACCTGGTGGCATGGATGTGAGATCTGGACAATAAACAGACCATCTGAGAAACATCTGGTGGCATGGATGTGAGATCTGGACAATAAACAGACCATCTGAGAAACACCTGGTGGCATGGATGTGAGATCTGGACAATAAACAAACCATCTATGAAACACCTGTTGGCATGGATGTGAGATCTGGACAATACACAGACAATCTTAGAAACACCTGGTGGCATGGATGTGAGATCTGGACAATAAACAGACCATCTGAGAAACACCTGTTGGCATGGATGTGAGATCTGGACAATAAACAAACCATCTATGAAACACCTGTTGGCATGGATGTGAGATCTGGACAATACACAGACAATCTTAGAAACACCTGTTGGTATGGGTGTGAGATCTGGACAATACACAGACAATCTTAGAAACACCTGTTGGCATGGATGTGAGATCTGGACAATACAAAGACAATCTTAGAAACACCTGTTGGCATGGATCTGAGATCTGGACAATACACAGACAATCTTAGAAACACCTGTTGGCATGGGTGTGAGATCTGGGCAATACACAGACAATCTGAGAAACACCTGGTGCGTGGATGTGAGATCTGGGCAATAAATAGGCAATATAAGAAGCACCTGGTAGGAAGGATGTTGCTTGCTTGTGTTCGCTGGCTATGAACTCCAGCACAAAGTCCTGTATGTCGGATGAAGACATCCTGTTGTCCAACATCAGTGTGATGTCATACCAGACCTGAGGTTAGCATGAGTATCCGTCGTCCCATGTCTGGCTTATTGGTGTGCAGACTGGTGGTTCCTCGCCGTGCAGGCAGATACTCTCCGACTTCAGAAGAATCAGCGATCCTACTACGTTAGCCAGGACCCCGAAGGGACTTGTTGCCCAGGATGCACGGCTAGGACATGCTAATAATAGGTCTTGGCCAGTATAGAACCTGGACCTGGTGCTTTGGAAACACATCTGCGTCCCAGCAAGGATGTGAGATCTGGACAATAAACAATCTGAGAAACACCTAGTAATGGTATGGATGTGAGATATGGACAATGAACAGACAATCTGAGAAACGCCTGGTAGCAACAGTGATGTGATTTCTTTCTTAGTGAAATTCACTGAATTCACTGAATAAATTAAGTTCACAGAAGATGTGTGTGGGCTAACAAAATTATATTGACAGTCGAAATTGGGAAAGTAATAAGAAAAGACAAACCAGAAAATTTAATGACAGCTGGCGATCTAGATGTGAAAAGGGAAGTAAGAAGACAAAGAGATCGATACCTAGATTGCTTCTGCAAATTATAGAAAAAAATGTAAAGAAAATAACATGATCGGTGACACCCGGGAGCATGTGAGATGGCTTAACACAAGATGATGATGATAAATAATATAATATAAGAATATATGATTATTATTATATGCATTCATGATCAAGGTAGTTTTATATTAATGTACCAAATGTATAAGAGGAAAATATCGCAATAATAAGTTGCCTACCACAACAGTGCTCACTCACCTTTTTTTACGTTAACGGTAACAGATTTCCTACGTGCAGGTGTGTAGTCGACAGTTACCTTTCTTGTCTGCCATGATTAAACTTTTTCAAGCGTAACATTTCAGACAGGTTAACATTAAAGTATGACCTGTTCCGACAAGGTATTCTTGAGGTCTATATACAAATATAACTTAAGCATTAGACAGTGGTTGCTTGTTAGTTTACCAAAGTCGTGCATTATACTGCAAGAAGTCCACTAGCCTCGGCCCTCGCGACCTGGTTGCGAACTGACACTGCTAAATCAAAAAAGTGTGATATCGTCGGTTATCGACCACACCTGCAGAGCTGAGATGTCTGTAATCTGGGTCAGAGAAAATCCACTAAACGGGTTCCGTCATATCCCCAGTTAACAGCGTCTTTAAACTGACATTATTCGTTTCTGTATGGAAGATTGTGCCGTAATTTAAAGAACCCTGGTACGGTATACCACAAACGCATTCAACCATAACAGCCGTGCGACAAATGTTGCCTTATTTTAGGTATGAGGTATAACACAGACAGGTCAACGGTTTTGTGTAGTTCTTGTAACTGCCTACCTGGTCTTGTTACTTTACAGTGTAGGGGATATGTCGTGGAAAGACATTCACTAACAGAATATGTGCCCTACTACAACTTGCCCATGCCAGAAGAAACTCTAATGCAGATAGATGATGATAATGATGCGATGATGAGATATGATGAAATGATGAGATAGATGCCTCCAGAAAGATGAGGAGGAAGGTTACACAACATAGAACTAAAACTCGTATATAATAATATAGTATACATACAATGCATGAATAAATAAATTTAAAAAACGAGAAGTAAACTGTTAGCTTAACTGTTGTTTGTTCATCAAGAATGATGATGACCATTCATTTCATCCAGTGGGGTTGAAAGTATGGAGCTGTGAGTTCTAAGAAGGCTGATAAGGCCTATTTTGGCTCGTAATATTCTTTGACAATGTGGGCAAAGAATGCTTGACTTTCCAGGAGGAGGACATCCTACAGTGGTTTTTCTGTCCAGCCTTTTCTTCACAGCTCTTTCAGTCCTGGTTGCTTCACAAATGACTGCACCCTTGCGTAATGATGTACGCGACGAATTTCGGTCTTTGGCAGCAATCTTCCAGGTGTCATGATGAATTTTAAAAGCTTTCAGTGAGATTTACAGTGTCTTTAAAGGTTTCCTCGGGCCACCTTGGGAGCGTTTACCACAACGCAGATCGCCGTAAAAAAATCGTTTAGGGAGCCTGTGATCTGGCATGCGAGTTAGGTGACAAGCTCAGCGAATCTGATTCTTCATTGAAGTTGGATGAAGAATGACTTGCGCGATGAATTGGATTACAGTGAGGAAGAGTTGCGCAATTCGTCGACCACACTCTCTCGTCTGAGTCCATCTGAGTCCAGTGGCAAGATAAATCAAGACGACTGGAGACGAATGCAGGTGCAGTGGATGCCTTGCCGTGCTCATTACGTTCCACAACGCTTTGCAGGTAAACGCCGTCTTGCCCGTTGAATCAGCAATGATTTCTTCCGCGCAGTCTGCCCAGCCATATCTTCACATGCTGGGTGGCATACCCTAGTTCACCGATTGGTTTTACACCAAATCGGCTACCCATATATAGTATATGTACAATGCATGAGTAAATAAATTTAAAAAACGAGAAGTAGGTTGTAAGCTTAACTAGAGCACGATCACAGGTAACACAATGTATTCACTATATATTAATGGCAAGTGCAATATGACCTTTTGAGTTTTCTGTCAAAGATCAAATGTATTCATGAAAATGCTGGTCAGTGTAAACTTCCACTACTGTAGGGCTGATATGACTTCATTATGCAGACATTGTTTACGCTTGCTCGCTTTGAACTCAAGCGTAGTCCATACACACTATTTCCAGTAGTGCTAGACTGAATTTTGCGTGTGGATTAGTTTTTACCTATTAACAGTCTCTCGCCCTCAGGCGTGTCCACTCCGACTTTAGGAGTACTTGTAATTAACGTCCCCAAGTCATGGACGATAGGTCAATATTTTAGTCATACTGTCCGGCGTATGGCATCAGCACACCGGATATTTAAGAACACGCGTTCTTATTCATTCAGCCATTCTGACCTCCGACAGTAAGCTTAACTAGAACACGATCACAAGTAACAAAATGTATACATTATATATTAATGGGAAGTCAAATAGAACTTTCTGAGTCATCGGTCAAAGATCAAATGTATTCATGAAGATGCTGGTGGGTGTGAACTTCCACAACTGTAGGACTGATACAACTTCATTATGCAGACAGTATAGACTAATATAAACATTGTAGATTAATATAACATACACTAAAAAACGATGCCTGTGCGAAATTATATACTCACGAATGCTTGTAGTATGATCATTTATAGCTATACTAGCCGACCCGGCCCGGCTTCGCTCAGTCCCTGGCGGGGATCTATCTATCTATCTATCTATCTATCTATCTATCTATCTATCTATCTATCTATCTATCTATCTATCTATCTATCTATCTATCTATCTATCTATCTGTCTGTCTGTCTGTCTGTCTGTCTGTCTGTCTGTCTGCCCGTCCGTCTGTCTCTCCCTCCGTCTATCCCTCCCTCCCTCCCTGTCTGTCTGTCAGTCCGTCTGTCTGTCTGTCTGTCTGTCTGTCTGTCTGTCTGTCTGTCTGTCTGTCTGTCTGTCTGTCTGTCTGTCTAATAATTTATTGGTCGCAGTTAGAAAATTTCGCTTAATGCTAGGATTAGGAGGAGGAGGAGGAGGGGGAGGAGGAGGATGAGGGGGAGGGGGAGGGAGGAGAGGAGGAGGAGGGGGAGGAGGAGGAGAGAGGAGGAAAGAGGATGAGGAGGGGAGGGGAGGAGGAGAGGGGGAGGAGGAGGGAGAAGGGGAGGAGAAGGGGGAGGAGGAGGAGGATTATAACGCATATGCCTGTAGATAACTGTAGCGAAAAGGTCCACCTATTTGAAAAATATGCAACAATTTTACATATATAGCAATGCTATTAAAAGTTATGTCCCCTCGCTATATATAAATTCTTCTTCTTCTTCTTCTTCTTCTTCTTCTTCTTCTTCTTCTTCTTCTTCTTCTTCTTCTTCTTCTTCTTCTTCTTCTTCTTCTTCTTCTTCTTCTTCTTCTTCTTCTTCTTCTTCTTCTTCTTCAGCGTTCCGAGCCATTGAGGTTCTTTGCTGCAGATACAATCCGTCTCCATTCGTCTCTCTGGTTGACCTTCTCTTGCCAGTCGTTGATTCCAAGTGCTTGTAGGTCTGTATATATATTATCTCTCCACCGTCTTCTTGGTCTACCTCGGGGTCTACGGTCATTTATTTCCTGAGTGTAAGCGAGTTTTGTTTCCCTATTATCTTCCATTCTTTCTATATTTCCCAGCCATTGTAGTACATTAGCCTTCATGATACCAGTGAATAGCGGGGACTTAAACAGATCATAAATATCTTTGTTACTTCTTCTTTTCCACTCTCCACTTTGTGTATCTCTAATGGGTCCAAAGATGCGTCTTAAAACTTTGTTCTCAAAGGTTTGTAGCAAGGTTTCGTCTCTTTTCGTTCTACTCCAGGTTTCAGAGCCATACAGCACAACTGGTCTGATCAGTTTTTGTATATTATGATCTTGGTGTTACGAGATAACGCCTTTGATTTTAATAAATGTTGTAGTGCGTAGTATATATACTACAATATACTACTATATATATATTATAATGTAAATTAAAATATTAAATTTTATTAAGTTAAAATCTGTTTGTACACTAACAATTTATCTCAGTTGGCAGCACCGGAATGAGAAGAAGACGTGTAGAGAATTTCATGTCAATCGGATGGACCGTTCAACATACAAACAGACATTGTATTTTATATATATAGATGATATACAGAATCTCTTTATACATATTCTAAGTAATATTCAATCCATTCAGGTGACGTCTCCACAAGAGAGGTTGGTTGAACAGACTGCTGTTCATCCATCTCTTGATGTTATCTTCCCACTTGTATCGTTGTCTACCTCTTGCCTACAACCTTACTCTCCAGTATGGTTTATATAAGAGTGCTATGTCTTAGCCAGCTCTGTGGCGAAGGGATTTACGGACGCAATTCGTAATTCCGCATACCGCGTTCGAAACACAGCTGCGAGCGATTTGGAACGAGATCGCCTTGCGTTGGTTTCCATGCAATGAGTGCCGGTCGTTCAGAAAACAATGGCAAGCTGCTAATGTAAACTAGCCCAGGAATCACCAAAAGCTAAAAAAAAATGTTGGAGTTGACTGCTACGTTCTGTAAAGGATATGCAACTACCTTTTTTAAAATGTCTTTTAACTCGGCCGAAATATTTAACTTGCCTCTTTTTTTTTTTATTTCTTTCATAAACTCTCTTTTCATTCTCAGTTTTTCTAAAACCTCTGAGTTTGATTGTTTTTGTTTCTATGAAATACGACATATTATTCTGTAAATCTACATCTCCAGGGCCTTTATTCGACTTTCTAATTACTTGTTCATTATCCAGGCTTCGGCGCCATATGGTAGTGTAGAATATACATAGCATTTGGCGCCATTTGGCAATTTTCATTTTTAATGCGTTTTAAATCTCGTTATATGTTAATACTGATTTCATGATGATGAAAACATATCTGGCCATTTCTGTTCTCTTCTGTTATTTCTATTTCGCCCCTGCCATCATCTGTTATTACATGTCCAAGATAGGAGAAACTTGACTTTGACATTTGGTTTTGACATCGTACTTAGCTCCTCGTCAGCCCAGCAGCTAACGCTGATTGAGCTAACCGTCCCGCGTGAGTCCAATATTGAGGAGCAGCATCTGTATAAGTTAGAGACGCACGAGGACATGGTCGCAAGTCTTAGGCGGGAGGAGTACACCGTTGAGTTATTCGCCGTCGAGGTAGGCTCCAGAGGTCTAGTCTCCCACTCCGTGTTTGGTGCGCTGAAGCGAATGGGCATTAAAGGGCAAGCAAGAACTCGGGCCCAGAAACAACTGTGTGAGGCGGCCGAAAAGGCCTCGGTTGCTGACTATAGAACTGTCGGAACGTGAGGGCTGGTCTGGTTCACGAGATCAGTCCCGCGTCTAGCGTTCGTTGTCTCGGATGGCTGTGTGAGGTGCACCAATTGGAATCTTCCCAGCCAAAGCAAGTTAGCGAGGCAGGCGTTTTGAGAATCGTGCAGCTAGGGTCGTGGTTTGAGCGGGAAAAAGAGCAAATTTGTACGACCGTTCGACAAAGTCTCGATAAGCGCCCACTCTCTCTTGATGAGTAGTGGGTCTGCAATCAGTAAGCTGGTATAGCTTTTCGGTCATTCCTGCCGGCGTAGCTTGAAAGCTCGTCGGTAGGCGTCCAGTGGTTTGCATGTATCACCTTGTACCGGGAGGGCGCGCTCAAGCGATGCTACGCTTGGCCTGTGTGTGCGTGGATAGACCGTCTGTCCGATAGATATCTGGTTGATCCTGCCAGTAGTCATATGCTTGTCTCAAAGATTAAGCCATGCATGTCTAAGTTCACACTGTCTCACGGTGAAACCGCGAATGGCTCATTAAATCAGTCGAGGTTCTTAGATGACACGATCCTACTTGGATAACTGTGGCAATTCTAGAGCTAATACATACTTACCAAGCTCCGACCCTCGCGGAAAGAGCGCTTTTATTAGTTCAAAACCAATCGTCGTTGCCCTTCGCGGGGCGTGGCCTTCCCACTGGTGACTTTGGATAACTTTGTGCTGATCGCATGGCCTTACGTGCAGGCGACACATCTTTCAAATGTCTGCCCTATCAGATGTCAATGCCCCCCCCCCCCCGATGTGTATCCACCTTGTCACGGTAGGGTGGCTTGCGTGTTCCATTGACCCCATGTGCTGTGTCGATGGATGAAAAACTACATATTGGACAGCTTATGGGATAGGGGCCAGACTAAGCGAGACACAACCTGCTGCTCTGCAGGTAGAATGAGGATAGCAGTCAAATGTGTAAATCAGGCGCACGAAGGCAGAAATTCTTGGTCCGGACACAAGCACTAAGGCTCTTAGCTGAGGGATAAGGCTGAACGCCTCTAAGCTATTAATCCTCGGACCTGAGAACCGGGCCGAAACAAACCTACCGAAAAATGGAAGTGGGATGCTGAGCACGCTACATGCTTAGTTCAGATACTTGTTTCGAAGGTTCTCAGCTGGGGGATATGAGGGATCCCTGGATGAAAGGGCCTGGCCGTTTTTCGCTCACTGATGCACGGAGGTAAGGTGCTGAGCCGGCAGCACATGTAGCCTACCTCGTGAGCGAGTACAAAAGGAGTAAAAAAAGGTGGAGAAATTGCCGCAATCGCTCGAAATGGTTACGAAATGTCTGTAACTATATTCATAGATAGTGTAGTCAAAGGTGGAAAAACGTCTCAATAACACGAAATGGAACGATTGGCTAGCGAATCCGTTGCGTGGTCCGAAGTCCGAAACGAAAGCTTACCTAGTGGATTTCGTCTGCACACTGACCGTTCCTGGTTTGCGCTAGAGAGACCATTGGCAAGCGAAATGCCCAATACGTGGAAGTGAGGAAATAAAGCAGCCATGAGCAGGACATGGCAATTCCTCGGGTGAGCCCAGTCTCAGAGCAATATGTGCCGGCTCTGCAATTATGGAAGCCTCCTTCGATAGTGGGGAATGCCCATGGTCTGCCCCTGCCTTCCCTTGAGGGTTGACCGCGATGTATTTGCCCGTTCTACCTTGATCAGCAGAGATGTGGGCGACACCACAACAGTAAGAGTCTAACGTGCTGCGAAACCGAAGAAGGCTAACCTCATAAAAAATGCCCGCCGAAGTCGGAAGTGCTGGCCTACGGGTGGAAAAATAAAAATTGGCACTACGCATTTACGTCCGAGTGAAGTGTCTTGTCCGAATGTCTCTCGTGCTAGGAACAGCTCTGACTACCTAGTTTCCGAACGCCGCTCATGTCCGGAACAGCTCTGACTAGCTAGTTTTACGAATGTCCGTTGTGCCTGGAACTGCTCTGTCCGGGCACAACGACAAGCACATGCCCGAACCGAAACCTCGCTGAGTGGATGCCGTCTGCAGACCGGTCTGGTTTATGCGGGAGCGGCCCGTTGCCAACGAAATGTCCAATATATTGAAGTGAGGTATTTAAGCAGTTATGTGCAGGACGTGACGATACCTGTGGTTAGCCTAGCACCAGAGCACTATGTGTCGGCTCTGCAATTATGGAAGCCCTCCCGGAAGGCGGAAAATGTCATAGACTGCTCCTGCCTTCCCTTGAGGGTTGACCGTGAAGTCTTCGACCGGTCCAAGTTGACAAGCTGGGATGCGGACGGCAGCACTACAGTGAGAGTCTCCTGGGAATGCAACCTGGTAAAAAATGCACGCTAAAGTCGAATGTATTGGCCTACGGGTTTCGGCCCAAGGGTGCATAATTTAGATACACCGCAATCACATCTGAAAAAAAAAAACAACACTCCTGATAAACGCAAAGAAGAAGAAGAACTGTCGGAACCTAGAGTTGGATTAGTCTCGGCACTAGTATGATTAGAAGCGGTAACTGTAGTACCAACAATTTCTCAACCAAGACCACGAACTTACAAGGTTTCGTGTCAGCTCGTTAGCCTTTCCTCCGAGCGTGAGTGGTGAATATGAATGCAGTCAAACTATGTAAATGTCGGCCGAAGTCCAACCTCCATAATGTAGCGATAATCGACCGTAGATCGCACTCAGTCAGCTGCGGAGACCAAGAGGTAGGTACAGAGACGGAAAGGAAGAATCGGCTTCCTAATAGAGTGCGGCGCCGTGAACGGGGCTCGAGGAAGGAACACGGCAACGGAGATGAATGGAGGCGACAGAAGCCGTGGCGGGGGATGAAGCTGGCTCCCCACGACCACACGTGCTAAAGGGCAAGCACAGGCTGCACGGGCTCTCCTCACCGAGAGAAGGAGGGCGTGAGGGTGGACATGGTAACAGCGAAGCGACAAACGTAACAACAGGGATAACGAATGTGACCAAACGTCTCCACGGCAAGGGAAAGACGCCTGGATTCATGACCTGGACGAGTCCGCCCCCAGTGAGTATTAAGATTGTTAAAGGCCCGAAACACTTGGAGAAGGGGGTACTCTTCTGACGATCGGAAGCCCCCCTGTCGTGTTTGCTCCGCAAACATCAATAATGTCCTGTTGAAAATAATGTATTACCTTAATGAATTAAAAAGCCATAAACAATATATTTCACGATTTCTAGTCTGGCTTTGTATTCAGTATTTCAGCCAAAGTGGTATTCTTTTATTCACTTCATATGATATATCACTCTGTAGTATGTCCCTGACGAGATGCAGCGAAATATTCTAGGCACGAAATATTGAAATATATTATTTATGCTTTCTGTGTTTAAATATCACGTTCACCCTTTCTGAATTATAATTAGGATAATTATGGAAAGAAATTAAACGACGACTATCAATTGCTCTTCAAAGACTAAAACAACTGAATAAATTATGGAATGGGACAGACAGAACTACACAAATTAGATTTTTAAGAGCATGCATCTTTCCCATTGCAACATACGCCTGTGAGACCTGGACACTTACTAAACAAGCTAAACAGCGCATAAATGCCTTTTAATATAAATGTTATAGACGAGTTCTAAGAAAATCTTAGGTAAAGAAAAGAACGAATGCATCAATACTTCAAGAGCTGAATATTGAAGAAGGTTGGCTATTACAAACGATAAAACAAAGAAAATTGAAATATTTTGGTCACTTGAAACGTCACGAAAGTTTGGAGAGAACGATAATGGAGGGGTATATGCCTGGGAAGAGGAAGAGGAAGGCCAAAGAGAAGATGGGTGCAGGATGTGGCGGATGATCCCCAGATGGGTGTATTAATTAATTAATTAATGGATATTAATGTCTTTCCAAATTATACTTTTGCTATTTCACATCGGGTAGCTGGGTAGGGGTATCCCCTATCAAAGGAGAAGTAAGGTGCCTCCTTCCCTCCGTTAGCCTACGGGACACCCTTGGGCAAGGTGGAGTACCCGTTCAGCCCCCCGATCAGGGTTACGTGAAGCCATGGGTGCAGGTGGTGGATGAAGTTGAAGAGCAGCGACAGATAGTTGTAGGTTATGGTCTCCAGCTTCACGACGGAAGGCAAAGGATCTCTTGTTTGGGGGGGGGGGGAGAGACAATGGCTGAGGTCACTGACCAGTATGGTCACTGCTAGGAAAGAAAGCAATGGCAAACTACCTTCTTTACAGATACCAAGAAAATCATGTTGTGTGGTAGAACCTGTACTTTTATATGGACGTGAAGCTTGGACAATGAGCAGTCAAACTGAAAAACATCTGATGGCTGTAGAAATGTGGTTTCTGAGGAAAATGCAAAGAATACCATGGACAGACAGAAAGACCAATGAACAAGTCCTTCAAGAAACAAACGAAGATCGTAAACTGATTAGAGACATTAGACGTAGACAGTCAAAATTTTTTGGACATGTTATGAGAAGAAATGAATTGGAGAACTTGGTGACAACTGATAAGATCGAAGGGAACAGACCAAGGGGAAGACCTAGAAGCAAATACCTGGATGGCTTGGCCATATGGCATGGTCGAGACATAAACACGGAGCTATCCACGACTCTGGTGATCGAGTGAGATGGCAAAACATGACCGCCCACGCTTACTGGCATGGCACATGATGGATGGATTCCACTTTGTATGTGCCTTAGAATCAGTTTCCTCTTCTATTTGCGGGGGGGGGGGGGGGGCTGAGTGGTCTCGAGGTATGGTGTCCGCCTCGAGGGCTGGAGGTCCCGGGTTCAAGCCCCGGTGAGGACCGGGATTTTTTCACGTGGACTTCTAGTAATTAAAAAATTTCCCCTGGCCACTCTGGATAGTGAGATCGGACGCCCGTGTGCATTGTTGCGCACATAAAAAAATCCCTTGGCAGTTGGAAATCGAAAAAGAGTAGCCTAACGGCGCTGCCCGGCCAAAATTTCGAGTTAAAAATCTACCCAAGTATTTAAGTATCCTCGCTGGTGCTACGGAGTTCGTGCACTGAGCTGAGTTTCTCCAGACTCAGGTTTGAGTTAGGAGGAGAACGGAGCACTTATGGGTTACACCCGTCTGCCGTGATGTTGATCCATCAACTAAACTTTCCTCTTCTATTTCAACCCTTTATTGACTCAAACAAATCACGCAAAGTCGTCCTTTTTTTTCTTCACTGCAGCTCCATCAATATTGTTCTTCGCTGTCTATAATTCTCTTCACTATGCGTTTTTAGGTCTCCCATTATTCTGTTTGCCTTGTGGGTTGCGGACAAGAGAATGTCTGGTTATAATTGTCTTCACGTTTTCTTAGTGTGTCTTATATCCAGTGCGTCTTTTCTTCACCTCTTGGTCCACTGAAATTCGTTTAGTTCTCGCCTAAGCTCAACAATGATGATTGTATAATCACAACCAATATTTATTTCTCAGAATACGGGCAAGCTTTGCAAAGGAAACTTTTGTAACATTTGGAATTCCCGATAAAATTTAATAATCCTAGGCGACCATACTTTTAAAGCGAGACTATATGCTTCAGCTCGTTAGTTTTATCTTCTTGAGGCATTAACAGTTAAGTAAGATTATTGACTTATTTAGGTTTTTACTTGCATTACATTGTTGTTATTTATTTTGTGTTCTCACTTCGTTTGCTTGGTATCAGCCACACCCCCCCCCCCCCCTCCAACAAGAACTTTTCTGTCTTGTTGCTTATATGATTCTTGTTACTTTTCAGTGTTCAATTTACTTGTTGACATCTATTTATCTGTATTGCATTTTGTCCTATTCTTTGCATCGACACTTCACTGTCATTGTAGACTAAATTGTTATTTTATTATCATAATCATGTTATATATGTCTTAACTCCATATATCCGTGGCTTGGGGATAGTGAACGCATTTTACAATTCCCCGACATACCGAGCTGAGGGTTCGAAAACAGTTTCAGAATATTCAGAAGCAGTCCGCCTTGTGTTAATTTCGATGGTATGAGCTTCGATCGTTCAGAAAGCAATAGCAAACTACTGAACGTAAAATGTCACAAACGTAAATCACAAACGAAAAACAAAAGATGCTGGGAATTATTGCGACGTCCTTGTAAAGGACATATTGTTAATTTAACCCAAATACATAATTGTAAATTTTAAACCCTAGTTACAAATTATTGTCTTAAACCTTAGTTACATTTTTTTGTCTTAAACTTTAATTACAACTTGTCTTTATCCTTACTTAATTACAATGCATTGTCTTAAAACTTAATTACAACTTGTATTTAACCATGCTTAATTACAATGTATTGTCTTACACCTTAATTACAACTTGTATTTAACCATAGCCATGGAAGCAGGCGGTGGATGGAGTGTGAGAGCAGCCGACAGATAGTTGTTGGTTATGGTCTGCACTCTACGGCGATAGACAGATGATCTCATCAGTAGAGACAATGGTTATGGCCACCGACTAGTACAGTCACTGCCCAGAAGGACAGCAATGGCAAACTACCTTCTGCAAAACTTGCCAAGAAACCATAACAACCATGAAAGAAAACATAATAAGAAAGAGATCTGGTGGTGAGACCCCCAGGCCAGGCAGATCAGATAACACTGAGGAAGAGTGTGACACGGGGACTAGTACTAGTAATCGTGATGCCGGAGTTAATCCTGACTGTGTTACCAAGGAAATCCCCTGTGTCAGACTAAGAAACAGGGTGAGAATAGGAACGTGGAATGTGAGAAGTCTGTATGAGGGGAAGCTTAAAATAGTATGTGGTGAGATTGAGAGGTTAAATATTCAAATTTTAGGAATTAGTGAACATCGCTTGAGAGGCAAGGGACAACTGAAAATGGAAGTCTTTTTATTTATTCTGGTAGAGACGTCGGAGGTCAGAGTGGAGTGGTATTTTCTTTAGATAAAACAACTACAAAAGCTTTAATGGGATATATCCCATTTAGTGATAGAATCCTCACTATTAGACTTAAAGGCCGTCCAAACACACACACACACACACACACACACACACACACACACACACACACACACACACACACACACACACACACACACACAACTCTCATACAGATATATGCATTTACTTCAACAGCAGAGGAGGGCGAAATTGAAGATTTTTGCAACACACTGCAAGACACATTAAATAAGATTGGTCATAATGATATAGCAATAATACTGGGAGATTTTAATGCAAAAGTAGGTGCAGGAAGAGCTGAAAATGAGAGACACGTTTTAGAAAAATTTGGATTGGGAAATAGAAATGATGCAGGTGACAAATTAACTGAATTTTGCACAGAAAATGAGTTAACGATAGCCAACACACTTTTTAAACAACGCCCAAAGAAATCCCCGGACAGTATTATCAAAAATCAGATAGATTGTATTTTAATACAAAGACGACGGAGATCAAGCATAACATCTGCAAGGAATCGTTTTGGGGTCTTGATGTCTGTACAAGAGGAAATGACACCTGATGAACTGGCAGTATAAGCTAGAGATATCTTGATAACTGCAGCCAAAGATTTAATTCCAACCAAGAAAAAGCAACTTAAGCCATGGATTACATCAGACACATTAGAATTACTAAAATAACGAAGGGAGCTGAAACAGAAAGGAGGTGAATCCGATAACTGCAAGATGAAGTATAAATCTTTAACTCCAGAAATAAGAAAGAACACTAGAAAGGACAACAATAAATATAGACAAGATTGCTGTACCAGAATAGAGCAATATCATAAGGCTGGAAGAGATTACGAAATGTTCAAAGAAATGAATTTATTGACAAGAAATGTTCAACCTCAACTGGATGTTATCTGTGACAAGATGGAAAATACCTTAACAGAATCTAGACAATTCTAGAAAGATGGCAGAAGTATTGCAGTGGAATGTATGATATGAGCGACAGTGAGGATATGAATGAGATACATGAGCCAATGACAGCAGAGACAGAACCTGAACCCTCATTAGATGAAATTGCATGGGCAATAAAGAACCTGAAGAATGTTAAATCACCTGGATGTGATGAGATACCAGCTGAACTAATTAAAGCAGGAGGAGAAGAAAGCATACAAATCTATCACGCATTATGTAAAAATATATGGAAATATGGTTTATGGCTAAACGATTGGAAGAGAACTATCTTCATTCCAATACCAAAAAAAAGGGCAACCTGAAATTATGCACTAACTATAAAACTGTTGCCGTGATCAGTCATGCAAGTAAAATTCTACTAAAAATCATAATGGATAGACTTCGTAAGAAAATGGGAGAAGAAGTTAACATCGTTCAAGCTGGATGTAGACAAGGAAGAGGAACAAGAGATCATATTCTCAACAAGCGTTTAATAATAGAGAAGTGCAGAGAATTTAATGTAAACCTATTCTCGTGTTTCGTGGATTATTCAAAGGCATTTGGCTGTGTACAACATCAGAAACTTTGGGAAATCATGAGGAATATGGGCTTTCCATCACATGTAATACATCTCATAAGAATGCTCTATCTAGACCAACAATCAGCGGTTAGAAATGATGGCGAGACGTACAATTAGTTTGACATCAAGCAAGGAGTCCGTCAGGGATGTGTGCTGTCCCCTTATTTGTTTAACCTGTACGCCGAAAATATAATGAGAAATGTAAGAGATGATATAAACAGGGAGCTATATGATGCCCTAAATATAGGTGGTCATGACATACCAGAGATTCGGTATGCTGATGATACAGTATTGCTATCCACAACACAGAATGTTATAGAAAATCTAATAGCCTCAACTCAACTGAATAGTGAAAATCACAACTTATATTTTACATGTATGCATACAGATAAAACTACTATGGAGAAAGAAATATATGTTAATGAGGAAAGATTGGAGGTGGTGGAAAATTTTGAATATCTTGGGTCATTGATTACCAACAACGGTGACACAATGAAAGAAATTAAACGACGACTACCAATTGCTCTTCAAAGACTAAAACAACTGAATAAATTATGGAGTGGGACAGACAGAACTACAAAAATTAGATTTTTAAGAGTATGCACCTTTCCCATTGCAACATACGCCTGTGAGACCTGGACACTTACTAAACATGCTGATAAGTGCATAAATGCCTTTGAATATAAATGTTATAGACGAGTTCTAAGAATATCTTTGGTAAAGAAAAGAACAAATACATCCATACTTCAAGAGCTGAATACTGAAGAAGGTTGGCTATTAAAGATGATAAAACAAAAAAAAAAATCGAAATATTTTGGTCACTTGAAACGCCATGAAAGCTTGGAGAGAACAATAATAGACGGGTATATGCCTGGGAAGAGAGGAAGAGGAAGGCCAAAGAGAAGATGAGTGCAGAATGTGGTGGATGATCTCCAGATGGGGTGTCGGGAGTAGGACATCTTGCTTATATTCGAGAGGTTTTCCGGAAGGTTGTTATGGGAGCGAGGTTCTGCAAAGGACATGCTACTGAATGAATTTAACCATACTTAATTACAATGTATTTTCTTAAACTTTAATTACAACTTGTATGTAACCGTAATTAATTACAATGTATTATCTTAAACCTTAATTACAACTTATATTTAACCTTACTTTATTACAACTTACTGTCTTAAAACTCGTTTCCGGCTTTTTTTGTTTTTTGCTTCAATGTCAATATGTAATACTTAATACGTGGATATTGACTAAGTACATGCTGTGCTGTCTATTACGTCATTTCAACCGTTTACTTATAACACAACGGCGATCGTCATTACGGCGTACGTTATGGGCGATATCCTATACGGCTCAGTCACTTT
Organism: Cepaea hortensis; assembly: GCA_963921405.1. Taxonomy (NCBI): domain Eukaryota; kingdom Metazoa; phylum Mollusca; class Gastropoda; order Stylommatophora; family Helicidae; genus Cepaea; species Cepaea hortensis. Next base: position 43,162,304 of record OY992887.1, on the reverse strand, counting down.
CCGCAGCGAACTACCGAAAGCGTCGCACAAAGCACGAACTTCGAAGTTCCAGCGACGACCCCCAAGAGTCTCCGAAAACAATGCATTCGTGAACTGAAGGACATGGCCTGGAATCGAACCCACAACCTTCGGAGCCCGGGATAAACTGCTTGACCACTTCGCCACGGAGACTCCCAGACGTCAAAGAATGATATGTTAGTAATTCTCTAGTTGACGATACTGCTGTGGGGAGAAAACATCACATATATTGGCTATGATTGATTATATATATATATATATATATATATATATATATATATATATATATATATATATATATATATATATATATATATATATATATATATATATACACACACACACTAGCTGACCCGGCCCGGCTTCGCCCAGTCCCTGGTGGGGAGCATCTCATTTAATTCATATAAGTAGTCATATAAGCTCCCGTTCCCGACTGTCTGTCTGTCTGTCTGTCTGACCCGGCATCGCCCAGCTCCTGGTGTGGAGCATCTCATTTAATTCATATAAGTAGTCACATAAGCTCCCGTTCCCGTTCCCGACTATCTATCTGTCTGTCTGTCTATCTGTCTGTCTGTCTGTCTGTCCCGGCCCGGCTTCGCCCAGCCCCTGGTGGGAGCATCTCATTTAATTCATATAAGTAGTCATATAAGTTCCCGTTCCCGACTGTCTGTCTGTCTGTCTGTCTGTCTGACCCGGCATCGCCCAGCTCCTGGTGTGGAGCATCTCATTTAATTCATATAAGTAGTCACATAAGCTCCCGTTTCCGTTCCCGACTATCTATCTGTCTGTCTGTCTATCTGTCTGTCTGTCTGTCTGTCTGACCCGGCCCGGCTTCGCCCAGCCCCTGGTGTGAGCATCTCATTTAATTCATATAAGTAGTCATATAAGTTCCCGTGCCCGACTGTCTGTCTGTCTGTCTGTCTGTCTGTCTGTCTGTCTGTCTGTCTGTCTGTCTGTCTGTCTGTCTGTCTGACCTGGCCCAGCCCTTGGTGGAGAGCATCTAATTTAAATCATATAAGTAGTCATATAAGCTCCCGTTCCCGACTATCTGTCTGTCTGTCTGTCTTGGGTAAATGGAGGAGGGAGGAGGAAGAGGGAGGTGGAGGAGGGAGGAGGGAGGAGGAGGAGACAGGGGGAGTAGGGAGGAATAGGAGGGAGGAGGAGGGATTAGGAGGAGGAGGGAGGAGTAGGAGGGAGGGGAAGGAGGAGGGAGAAGGAGGAGGATGAGGAGGGAGAGGGAGGGAGGAGGAGAACGCAGGAGGAGGAGGGAGAGGAGGAGGGAGGAGGAGGAGTAGAGGGAGGAGGAGGGAGAGGGAGGAGGAGGGATGAGGAGGAGGGAGGAGGAGGAGGCGGAGGGAGAAGGAGGAGGGAGGAGGAAGAGGGAGAAGGAGGGGGAGAAGGATGAGGAGGGAGGATGAGGAGGGAGGTGGAGGAAGAGGGAGGAGGAATGTGGAGGGAGGAGGAGGAGGGAGGAGGTAGAGGGAGGAGGAGAAGAAGGGAGGAGGAGGGAGGAGGAGGGGGAGAAGGGAGGAGAAGGAGGAGGGGAGGAGGAGGAGAAGGGAGGAGGAGGAAGGAGGAGGAAGGAAGAGGAGTGATTAGGAGGAGGGAGGAGGGCGAGGAGGTAGGAGGAGGGAGGAGGAGGAAGAGGGAGGAGGAGGGAGGAGGAAGAGGGTGGAGGAGGGAGGAAGAGATAGGCGGAGAGAGGAGGAGGAGTAGGGAGGAATAGGAGGGAGGAGGAGGGATTAGGAGGAGGGGGGAAAGAGGAAAAGGAGGAGGAGGAAGAGGGAAGAGGAGGGAGGAGGAAGGAGGAGGAGGAGGAAGAAGAGGCAGGAGGAAGAAGAAGAAGCAGGAGGAAGAGGGAGGAGGAGGAGGAGGAGAACGCTGGAGGAGGAGGAGGGGGAGGAGGGAGAGGGAGGAGGAAAGAGGAGGAGAAGAGAGGAGGTGGAGGGAGAAGGAGGAGGAGAGGAGGAGGAATGATGAGGAGGGAGGAGGAGGAAGAGGGATGTGGAGGAGGGAGGAGGTAGAGGGAGGAGGAGGGAGTAAAAGGGAGGAGGAGGCGGGATGAGGAGGAGGGAGGAGGAGGGAGAAGGGAGGGGGAAGATGGAGGAGAAGGAGGAGGAGGGAGGAGGTGGAGGAGGAGGGAGGAGGAAGAGGGAGGAAGGAAGAGGAGGGATTAGGAGGAGGAAGAGGGAGGAGTAGGGAGGAGGAGGAAGAGGGAGGAGGAGGAGGGGAAGAGGAAGAGTGTAGGAGGAGGAGGAGGAGGAGGATTATAACGCATATGCCTGTAGATTTAATAATGGCTGAAGTTGTTCCATGTCTTCGTAGAGTTGGCGACAGTGTAAAGAAATATAAAATCTTCAAACTTGATAGAGATAAGGTAACTATTATTTATTTATTATGTTGTTAATCACCGACATGACTGTAGGTAACTCTTTAAGCAATAAAAGATGAGTTACAATGTTATGCATTGTGCAATATTTTTATGAAAACTTTGAAAATGCCTTAAAGATTATATCATGATTTATTACAACTCATATGCCGGTACATAACTACAGACAAAGAGTTTATAAATCTTTGAAAACGATGCAACAATATGACTATAAGCTATACAAAAAAGTTATTAAAAGTTATGCCCCTTGAAATAACTTTTATAGAGTTAAGTCCCTTCGCAATATAGAAATTATAATAAAAAATGAAATATTAAATAATATTAAGTAAGCAGCCGATTTCACACTAAAAAAATATCACAGTTGGCTGCGCTGGAATGAAAGGAAGGCGTGTAGAAAATTTCATCTCAATCGGATGAGCCGTTCGCGAACGCATAAAGGACATACATATCCACACACATCCTTTTTTATATATAAGAAGATATATATATATATATATATATATATATATATATATATATATATATATATATATATATATATATATATATATACACACACACACACACACACACACAATAAACAATGTTGTATTGGTTATAAACTTTGCGTACAATAAACCAGAATCTGGCTAAACTGGAACCTGGGTACCTAAAATATTCAGATGTGGGCAACGAATGCACCATGTATACAGAAGTAATGAAAATGTATAAAAACCCATCCACTGCTAACGCTATGACCTCCAACATATGAGGTGGACTGGTCATGTTCTGAGCACACCCGTGATACAAGACCAAGACGGCGTCCAGGGAGACCTTAAAGTGAATGATATGCACTTGTCGAATACAGACAACACAGAAAGTTACCAGTCAACTACAGGAAAACAATAATACCTCACAATTGACATCAATGGCATCGTGTTGTAGACAATCTCTGGTTCAACTTCCAGCTTATAACTTCTCATCTTTGGACATAATTATCATCATCATCAAGTACCCTGCCAGCTGGCGTAGGTGTTCATGGCTCTCCACAGATCGCGGTCTTTAGTTTTCTGGATCAACTCTGCTGATATTCCTCCATGCCACCGTCTTAATCCATCCAACATCATTTCTCTTGGTCTGCCTCTCTTCCCCTCGATCTTTCCAGTTGTCACGATGTTCTCTAACGCCTCTCTTCTCATCACATGACCGAAGAAAACTGTTTGTCTCTTTCTTATTGTTGTATGTAATGTTCTAGTTTCATTAACCTATTCCAGGCAATCGTTGTTAGTTACTCTGGCAGTCCAAGGAATTCGCAACATTCGTCTCAAGAACCACATCCCTGTTGCTTCTAATTTCTTCTTAATTTGTTCATTTACATTCCAAGATTGACTGCCATACAGCAAAACTGGTTCTGTATAGCATTTCAACGCTCTATCTTACATTCAGTGATAGTGACTTATTGCATATGATACTCTTCATTTCCTTAAATGGAGCTTTTGCCTGCCCTATTCTGCTCCTAATCTCTGTTGTACATCTTCCATCTGATGTTATTAATGCCCCTCGGTATTTAAAATTATCCACTTGGTTAAGAATATTCCCTTCTATTTCTATGTCACATTTTGGTGTCATCATTTTCTTTGATATCACCATTGTTACTGTTTTCTTGATATTCAAGGAGAGTCCTTTCTTTGCACTCTCTGTTACTACATTACAATGTCCAACAATTGTTGTAGGTCTGTTGCATTATCCGTCTGCTTGATCTGCATAGTGTATATTATTTATATTAAAACCTCGTATTAGTATTCCTGCCGGCTTCGTGGCTTAGAGGTTAGCGACTTTTCTCCATAATCTTGTATACTCTCGTGGGTAACATGATGACGGTGAGAATCAGCAGTGGTTCGAATCGCATCGGTAACTTACGGGGTATGTGAGCCGGCCGCTCAGAAAGCAATGGCGAACTACTGAGCGTAATCTTGCCAAGAAATCAACATACAGCTGAAAGATGCTGGTGTTGACAGCGATGTCCTGTAAAGGATATGCAAAAAAAAAAAAAAAATAATAATAATTAGTATTCCTGGCATCTCTTTGATCTCTCTCATTATTACTTCGCTATATAGGGAGAAGAGACCCGTCACAAGACAACCCGTATCGTACTCATAGCTTTATCTATTCGAAACTACTCTCTTTATTTCCCATTTTAATTGCCGCAACTTGATTCCAGTATATATTCTTTATTATTCTTAAATAGTTCCCATAAATGTTGATATCGTCCAACATTTTATTAAGTCCATCATGTTTTACTTTATCAAATGCTTTAGTATAATCTATGAAGCACAAATGTGTCTTTATGTGTCTCTATTGACCTTTCTATTAGTGTCCGTAATGTATATATCGCGGCAAGGGGAGAACGCGGCGAGAATCGGTAGCGGTTTTACGGGGTATGTGAGCCGGTCGCTCAGAAAGCAATGGCAAACTACTGAGCGTAATCTTGCCTAGTACATCAACGTCAGCTGAAAAGTGCTGATGTTGACTGCAACGTCCTGTAAGGGATATGCACACACACACACACACACACACACACACACACACACATACACACACACACACACAATGTGTATACAGGAAGGCTCCGATTAACGTCGGGTTACGTTCTTAGAAAACGAGACTTTAAGTGAAACACGTATAGCGAACTATTTCCCACAGAATTACATGAAATACAGTGTATTATGTAATGTTTATATTGATGGTTGTTGATATTTATGGCTAAATAGAGGTGGGTTGGAGGGCGAATGGTAGAGTTATTGGGACGTAGAGGCATTAAAACTACGACTCGCTTAAAAACTGTCATCAGCACTACTTGTGCTGCTCTCACCCGCTTTCTTAGCTAGATCTTCATAGAGAGACTTTGCTTTCTCTTAGATAGCAATCTTGCTCACAGGCATATTCCGTTGGTTCTGGTCTTCAATCCAGACTGCCAACAGTGCTTCCATGTTCTCCATAAGAGTACTTCTGGTACGAGTGATCTTGGACGCACACAAAGGGGTTACGTTTTCAGCACTCTCTTTGATTTTGTCAGCACCTGCACGAATTGTCCTTACCGTGGTTGGTGGTAAACCACGGACTTTACCGACATAAACAGCCCGATCGCCAGCCTCAAAACGACGTAACACACCTAACTTCACCTCAAGAATAACACTTTCCTGGTTCTCTTACAACCAGACACGCTTTGAATTCATAATTATGAGTGATTACACGATAAACTCCTGGGAAAACGCACTGAACAAAATGTAAAATGGCGACGTTAACGCAGCATAGCAACACAGGTGAGGACATTATAGCGGAACATAGCGACGTAAAGTGAAGTTATGACCCACTGTGACAACGACGTTATAGCGAAACGACGTAAACCGAAGCGGCGTAAAGCGGGGCTTTCCTGTATTGCATTGTTTGTACCATTTCCTTCCACAAATCCATACTGTTCGTCATTAATTTCCATTTTTATTTTCTTTCTTGTTCAACATAATTATAGTGTTGTCTTTAACAAGTTAGAGTAAATGCAACAGCAGATACTGCCACTGGGGTGTTAAGTGTTATATCTGTACATCAGTTATCAGTTGGGGTATCTTCATTGCACTCCGGACATGTCCATAGGTGCTCAGATCCTCCCCCCAGCATATGCATCAGCGTCCGGTGGCTAATAGTGCCAGTTCTGTGTTGGTTGACGAGGCGCTTTATTTTTCCCGATGTACCTCTCGCGTCTGGCTGTGCCGATTCTTACTCCCAAATCCTTCATCCTGGACAACGATGTGGAATCACTGACGTCAAAGTCCTCTGTTCTCGCCATATCTTTGAGGGCGTTAATAACATCGGCACGATCCATGGGCTGGCCATCTACAGGGGGTGCAGAGACAGCCAGTTTATCAGCTCGTTCATTTCCCTCGACTCAAGCATGTCCCGGGACGAAGATGAAGGCGACTTTACGGACAACAGACTTCCGCAGCGACTCAGTCCATTGTCTACGTACAGATCTAGCTTCGGCCTTCTGAATCATGCTAATTGATTCACTTAGTACACACATGTTGGTATAATGCTGTGATTCCAGCCATATGAAAGCCTGTGTAACTGCCATCACCTCCATCGTCATGCTGCTCGTGGTCATAGAGTGGGCACCACTGGATTCTTGAACTGTTCGGCCCGCTGAACGGGCTGTAAATGCCCACGCACTTCTCTGCTGCTTTACAACAGATCCATCTGTATAGATGAGCACTTCGGGGCTATCTGAGTGTTCATAGATGAGCGCGTTAACCTCTGCATTGACAACGGCAGGGTTCTGCTCTCTGCACCGTCTGTCGAGTGTGATAATGCAGGAGAAAGTGCACTTATAAGCTGGAGGCACCGGCACCCATTCCTAGCCGGGGTTGATACTGGTAAGAATGCAGACCTGTCTAACGACATCTTCCTCCCGACCCATCCATGATTTGCCCCTCTTTAGCCTGTCACCCTTTTCTCTGAATATAGCGTCATGAAGATGGTACTGCTCATCTGCACTTATTTTTAAGTATGCACGAGCTCTCCAGATCTTGATCCTGTGTTCCATTGTCGGGAAGTCAAGGAGGTATCTCATTGCTACACAGCTGGTGTCTCTCGTGCAGCACAAAATGATGCGCATGGCTTCGTTTTGTACCTTTTCAAGTCTTCCAATCTGTGTAGGGTTGACGGTGAGGATGGCCAGGGCATACTCGATGCGTGAAAGCACAAGTCCTTGGAACAGAAGTATTAGCAGTCTTTGCTCGATATTGGCAGTCGCCATGACTCTCATTGCTGACAAACCTTTTTGAGCTTTGGTTATGACATAATCGACATGATCTATGAAGGACAGGCTACGATCAAGCCTCACGCCAAGATATGTCATTGACTGGGTTCTACTCAAAATGCTCCCATCCATTCATACTGCCGGCATGTATGTTTTCACAATATGGTTGTTTAGGGAGAACCATATAACCGATGCCAAGGGCATTGGCATCAGCACACCATGAGGAAATTCGATCTAGTTCGCCCTGCATATCATTGACAACCGCCTGTCTATCTCGACTCTGTCGATACCCGAGGATGTCGTCAACGAATGACAGAGTCCTACCCCTCCCGTCCAACTGTTGTTCAGTGATCGGCACCGTATACACGTTGAATAGTACTGGTGACAGTGGTGAACCCTGCGGCAATCCTGGAAATATCGTTATCGTCTCAGAAGACCAACTCCCGCATCTTAGCACCACCTTCCTTTGGAGCAGAACTGCAGCTGAGTGAGTGTCTTTGTGGTCCTCTGTCTGACGGGCTCGTCTTTCTGTTCAGTCTGTTCTATGTAGCGTGCAAGAAGGGCCTTACCTTTATCCGCATCCGACTTTTTCCAAGTGAGGTCTGTGCCTTGAAAGTCTGGAATACCCCTACGTTGTGCAGCACCGTTCATGCTCTTAAGGAGGCGCCAGAATGTCGCTCCAGGACGAGCCCCCAAATAGCCTGTCAACGTCCTAGAGACCTAGGGAAATGAAACTCGGGTTCAGACAGGCAACAAACTCCATTCTGATACTATCTGATATAATTTATTCACAGTAATCTGGCGAAGAATGGGTTTCGCAGCCAGTTACAACATATACAATATCACAGGAGTTCATAACAAAGCAATCATACACATAATCATCACAGCAAACTCTATTATCTATCTTATAATCAACAATCCTTAAATACACTTGGTTTCTATCTATCAAGTCCCCCTTAAGTTAAGCCATTGCTTCGGGTCCGGTGTCCAGTCGCCGTCTGCCCTCTAACGTGCCTCGGTCGGACACGGGGTGTAACTCTCTTCGAGCTTCTCGTGGAACAGGTCCTGGCACGCGGTAGGCGGGTTCCACCTGTGTCCACGTAGCTGTAGGCAAACTGACCTATCCTTCTCGAAGGCTCTAGATTGTTCGAGCATTCGGGTGGTTCTATTTAATTCCCTTATATTGGGGTTATATCCCTTTTATAAATCCCTTCTATCTTTATGTCCATACCTACCTCATGTGAGACTTTGACACCATCCATCATGTGCCATGCCGATAAGCGTGGGTGGTCATGTTCTGCCATCTCACTCGATCACCAGAGTCGTGGATCAGCTACGTGTTCCTGTCTCGACCATGCCACGTGGCCAAGCCATCCAGGTATTTACTACTCGATCTTCCCCTTGGTCTCTTCCCTTCGATCTTGCCAGTCGTCACCAAGTTCTCCAATTCATTTCTTCTCATAACATTCCCAAAAATGTTGACTGTCTACGTCTAATGTCTCCAATCAGTTTACGATCTTCATGTGTTTCTTGAAGGACTTTTTCATTGGTTTTTCTGTCTATCCATGGTATTCTTTGCATTTTCCTCAGAAACCACATTTCCACAGCCATCAGCTGTTTTTCAGCTTGACTGCTTATTGTCCACGCTTCACATTCATACAAGAGTACAGGTTCTATGTAGCACTTCAACAATCTTTTTCTCGTTTCAATTTATATCTTTTTATTGGTCAGTATGTTTTTTTATCTTCCAAAAGGCTACCTTGTTGATGAGAATGTAATCAATCTGATTACTGATCTTATGATCAGGACTCCTTCACGTCCATAATCTCCTTGGGTGCTGTTGATACCAGGTGTTTCCAATAATCAAATCATGCTCTTTTGCCTACTGTACAAGTCTGCAACCTCTTTCATTCTGTTCCCCTAGTTCATACTTGCCTATTGTGCATCCGTCCTGTTGATTTCCAACTTTGGCATTCAAGTCACCCATTATGATATTTACTTCAGAATTTTTGCATTTCTTGAAGGCCTTCTCTAAATCATTATAAAATTCATCAATGCTGTATCGTCCCCCAATTTTCTTCCTAACTCTTTGCATGATAATTCTCAGCAGAATCTTCGTGATGTGGCTCATTATACTAATTGTTCGATGTTGATCGCATCCCAAGGCTCCTGAATTCCTCGGAATTGCAATACATATAGAATGACATAATTCAGGAGGTATATCTCCAGTATCGTATATTGTGTTTAGCACTCTGGTGACTTGGTCTATTCCATATTCTTCTAAGGCATTGATCATTTCTACTGTGATTTTATCTGTACCAGGGGTCTTGCCAGTTTTCATATGGTTAGGAGCATTCTGAACTTCCATCTTCAAAATTTATGGTCCTTTATTATTATTCCGATAATAATATTGTTCTTCTCTTGTATCATCATAAAGGTCGTTCACATAATCTGATCACGCATGTAAAATCTGATCTTTTTCTATTATGATTTTGCCATCTTTGGTTTTTAGGCAACCCGTTGATGTGTGTGTTCTTTTGTTAGTGATGTCATTAATTCTTTTGTGCATTAATTTGGTATTCCGGGTGTTGTGTTGGTTTTCAATTTCCTTCAAGCCATGTTTCTTTTGCCTCTTTGCATAGCTTCCTAATTTTCCTATGAATCTCTGCATATTTTTCCTTGTTATTTTTGTTATTTCTTCTTACTTCCATGAGTTTTAAAATGTCTTCCGTCATCCATTTCTTGCGTCCTTTTATTTTTATTTTTGGGGTGATTTCTGCAGCTTAGTTGACTGATTTCTTTAATATTTCCCATTGATTACTGACGTCTTGAAATAATATTTACATATCGGACAATGCATCGAATCTGTTCTTTACCCCTACGTTGAATTTATCTTTTATTTACTCACTCTTCAGTGCCTGTAGATGAAATTTTGTGTTTCTTTGTGAATATTTGACTTTATTTAATTTTATATGTAAATTGCTTAAGATGGTCGCTGTAGCAGTCTGCGCTTGGTATAGTTTTTGCGACTTTTAAGGCATTTCGAAATCTTCTGTTGATGAGAATGTAATCAATCTGATTACTGATCTTATGATCAGGACTCCTCCATGTCCATAATCTCCTTGGGTGCTGTTGATACCAGGTGTTTCCAATAATCAAATCATGCTCTTTTGCCCACTGTACAAGTCTGCAACCTCTTTTATTCTGTTCCCTTAGTCCATATTTGCCTACTGTGCATCCGTCCTGTTGATTTCCAACTTTGGCATTCAAGTCACCCTTTATGATATTTACTTCAGAATTCTTGCATTTCTTGAAGGCCTTGTTTAAATCATTATAAAATTCATCAATGCAGTCATCCCTACTGTCTGCTGTTGGTACATAAACTTAAATGACGTTGACATCAAAAGGTCTTCCACTCAGCTTCCCCAGTAACACTCTGTCTGATACAATCCAATATCCTTTGATCGATTTTGCTCTCTCTGTATCCATTATAATTGCTACTCCTCGCTGTTGTTTCTCTCCACCAGAAAAGATTATTCTAAATTCCTCAGATGTTATAATACCCATTCCTGTCCATCTGATCTCACATATACCTAACAGGTTAATATTTAATCTTCTCATTTTATTCTTAATGTTATCAAATTCTCCATCCCCACTCATAGTTCTTACATTCCAAGTTTCTACTTTCAATGTTGATATTCTTTTGCATTCAGTCGCCTGATGACGGTCTGGAGTCACCTGGTGCACATGACTACCCCTGCCGGGCATGGATGCTCCTATGGAGCACCCATTTACGCCGTTTCTCTGATTATCGATAAGACTGCAGTACATGATATTCTTGGCATCTGTAAAGAAGCTAGTTTGCCATTGCTTTCCTTCCTAACAGTGACCATACTGGTAAATGACCGTAGCCATTGTCTCCCCCCAAAAAAGAGATCCTCTGCCTACCGCCGTGAACTGGAGACCACAACCTACAACTATCCGTTGGCCCCTCTTCAACTTTATCCACCACCTGCACACATGGCTTCATGTAACCCTGATCGCGGGGCTAAATGGGTACTCCACCTTGCCTAAGGGTGTCCCGTAGGCTAGCGGAGGGAAGGAGGCAACTTACCTCTCCTTTGATAGTGAATACCCCTACCCCGCCACCCTATGATTGTATAGTCACAACGAATATTTATTTCTCAGAATACGGCAAGCGTTGGAGCGGAAACTATTGTAACGTTTGGAATTCCCGATAAGATGTCAAAATCCTAGATGACCATAAGCAAGACTATATGCTTCAGCTCGTTAATTTTATCTCCTTGAGGCACTTCCAGTTAAGTAAGATTATTGACTTATTTAGGTGTTTACTTTTATTACATTGTTATTGTTTATTTTCTGTTCTCATTTCGCTTGCTTGGAATCAACCTATATCTGCCATTTCTCCCCCAGCAAGAACTGTACTGCCTTGCTTATTATATGATTCTTGTTACGTTTCAGTGTTTAGTTTATTTGTTGACATCTATTTATCTGTATTGCATTATGTCCTATTCTTTGCATCGAGACTTCACTGTCATTGTAGACTTAATTGTTACTGTATAATCATAATCATTTTATATAAATTTATATATCTTTACCCCATACGCCCCTAGCTTAGGGTAGTGAACACGTTTCACAATTCACCAACATACCGAGTTGACAGCTCGAAATCACATGCAGAATATCCGGAAGAAGACCGCCTTGTGGTGATTTCCATGGTATGAGCGTCGATCGTTCAGAAAGTAATGGCAAACTACTAAAGGTAAAAATTGTCTAGTAAATCACAAACAAAGAAAAAACAATGATGGGACTGATTGCGACGTCATGTTAAGGACATACTGCTAATTTACCCATATACATAATTGTAAATTTTCTTATCTTAATTTCATAGCAATATTATAATTTTTAATGTGATATTCCTGTTTTCATTTATTCTACCTTCACCTTCATTTCAATACATCCGTGGTTTTTATCTTCTCTGTTTATGTTGTTCTCTCTCTCTCTCTCTCTCTCTCTCTCTCTCTCTCTCTCTCTCTCTGCGTCCTTGCGTGCGTCCGTGCGTGTGTGTGCGTGCGCTCGCGTGTGTGTGTGTGTGTATGATCGACACCCCTTTGATATGAAGAGCTGAAGTGACTGGGAACGGGTTTGTCAAGTGTTCTGTAATGTCCCTCAAATGTCGCCTAAAACGGCCATCTCGTCGTCCAACGGTCTTTCCAGTATATTTCATACCACAACTTTTACAGATATTACAACATTTGGAATTCCTGATAAGTTATAGAGGACGCATTTATATTTTATTAATATACAATTATTTCCTGATTCATTTGAAGTTCCATTTCTGTTTCCTCCATCTTGATTTTTATTAGCTTTTGGCTGAAGGTTTAACTTTCTCTTGACAAAGACTTCAAGTCAAAGTATTGTGCTGCTGCGGTTGTATTTGTTTATAATTAAGACCAATAACACACCTGCTATTGTACTATCTGTCAGACCTATATTTTGTAGTAAAAACGACGGCGATACCAATGCATTTTTAGTAGTGATGATAGTTGTTGAAATGTTCATTTTTGTATGGCGAAAAGTTTCAACAATTAACTCGTTTATGATAAGTTTTGTCAAGATCTGAACACGACATCAATTGTAGTCCATCTTCATTTGGTAAGATTCATGCAAATAATTATGTACGTAAGTATGTACTTAAGCTCGGACGTACGTACGTGTGTGTGAGCGTGTGTATATGCGCGCTTGTGTGTGTGCGTGTGAGTGCGTCGGCGTCTGTGGCTTAGAGTTAGTGACGACAGTTTAACTATCCCAACATATCGAGTTCGAAGTCCGCCGCAGGCGATATGGGGCCGATCGCTTTACGTTGTTGCTCAGAGTTATATGAGCGTCGGCCGTTTCAGAAAGTAGCGGCAAACTACAGAAAATAAAGGAAAATATTGTTTTAAAATATCACTAACAATTAGTATATGCTGAGGTTAATTACGACGTCTAATAAAGGAATGCAACTTGTATATATATATATATATATATATATATATATATATATATATATATATATATATATATATATATATATATATATATATATATATCTTTCCAATCTTCAGATCATATGAAAGAAAGAAAATGGCCAGCAATTGCGTGAAGCCATCAACAGGGTTGTTGCACTTGGCTGTCTGGTGTTTCTTGTGCCTCGATATCACAACGGCAGGATTGGAGTCCATGGTAATCTGTGACATCGGACCTTGTGGGGTTGGCGAGCGGTTTGACCCCACAACATCTGCGTGTTCTCCTTGCCACCATGGCTCATTCATGGATCGACAGAACCACACGTGCCTTCAATGCATACCATGCATAGAGCCAGACCAGCTGGAACATGAACTTGTACTTAGAAACTGCACCGCTACCAGTGACACGGAGATCGGTTGTGATAGTTTTCATTACAGGACAATGTTAGACGATCTTCAAGAACCGTACTGTGAGAGGTGTACAGAGTGCGATCAGGATGAACGAGTTAAACAGGCGTGTGGACCCGACAGTGATACTGTTTGTGTGAATCACGAAGTGGATACAACACATGACAAGGGTAGTTTCTTGAATGTCAGTGGTAACCGTCCTCAACTAGTAGATAACAATTCCAGTACATCTGATATAAATTCAAGCCGGATTGATAGCGACGACGCTTTTGATAACAAACGAGAGTGGCTTCCACTTCTTGTTCTGATCGTAATTTTCGTAGGTAGTGCTCCAATTATTATTATTATGCTTATTTACAAGCAAAGCTTACGGAGTATTTGTAAGATGTTGCCAAAATTACCTAATAGCCGCATGAAGAAAAACGCGAGAGACTCACAAATAATTATCCTTCAAGATTTTTTGCTGTGATCTCATGGTAAGGAATAGATTGCCTTCCTTCAGTTTGTTAATGCTATATTAAGATATGGGACACGTGGATATTACAAAGTTTTACTTTTACCCAAATAAACACATAAATGTAACAAAGATGTATAGGCAATATATATATGAAATGTCTAAAGAGTATGTTAAAATTTGGAAAAGAAGGATTAAAAGTCAGCAAATGAATATCCTCTGCTTAAGAATTGCTAATGTTTAATCCTTCTTTTCCTAATTTTGTCATACTCTGATAGAAGCTTCCTCTGCTTTCTTTCTAAGACCAGTCCCTGTTTGGTACATTTTCTCTTTAATATTTGTTTTGAAATCTTTCTAAATGGATTTTTACACGTCTCATAAAGTTGGTGATTCTGTTTTGAAGTCATTGAATGCTCTCTATGTACAGAGCGTACTTCTACATATACTGACAGTGTATTGTAGCAATTTACAGAGAACCTTGCATCTTACTTGATAAAGTGGCAATGCATGCTTTAATTCATCCATGTGACATTTATATCAGCACATGGTTGACTTTCCCATCATTAAATACTGTCCCTTCTATTTTACATTGCAAGTTTTGGCTCCAAACTCCGCGTGGTTCACGATACAAGTTTCTACACCTCCGGGCGGAAGTGCTCAAGTAGAAACAATTGTGCCAAGCTTTTGGTTGAATAAGATGCAGCTGTGAAAATGTGTGTGTGTGTGTGGGGGGGAGGGGGGGATACCAGAGAGAGAGGATAGATGTATCGAAACCTAACTAATATTAAAATTATACTGTTAAAAAAAACGAAGCGCAACATTATTGCAGTTTCAATTGCAAACTTGTACCAAAATTTTATTGACGCTGCTGATTCGTCTACTGCAGTCAATTCTGGCGATGCCGGTCCATAAGAACATGACCTCGTGGGGTCTTCTAACCCAAAGACCAGCGTCGTGCAACCGGTTCCTGACCGTTTGATCTGAAATTCGACGAGCTCCTGGCATTGACTGGACCGTGGAGGACGCAGTTACAAATCGATTCCTATAGTGACGCAACCTTATGAAGCGGTCTTCGGCAGCAGTTGTGATTCTGGGCCTTCCATTGTGCGGCCGGTCTGCCACTGAGCCAGTTTCTTAAAATTGCCTCCAAAGGCACTAATGGTGCTTCTAACCACATTAAATTATCTGGCTATTACACTTTGTGATTGTCCAGCTTGTAAACGTCCAATGATGATGAGTCGTTGTTCTGTAGTGAGATGAGCCATATTTACGCATTGAATTTTCAACTAAATTTATTCGAGGAGCGTCAATCTTTTGTAGGCATTCAATGATATGGTCAGAGAGTTTTTTGTTCAGCAAATTTCGCGGGATTATCATGAACTTGTCACGAGATATTATCAAAAATGTTGTTTTGACCGCGACCTCTTTGATGACCTCACGAATCATGAGGTGAGTACAATTCAGGTAACCACGAGAAGTTAATGACCAGATGGACACAGTCCATAGGTTTACTGATGTCCAATCAGCGAATATCTTTTATAAAAGTAACACCAAAAATGCCGGCCTCCCTGGCTGAGGAGTTAGCATCTTTCTCCGTAACCCCGAATACTCTCGTGGTTGACGTGAGCGCACGAGAATTTGAAGGGGTTCGAGTCGAGCCAGTGACTTACGAGAGTATGGAGCCGGTCGCTCAGAAAGTCGTGGCGTGGTGATGAGCGTAATCTAGCCTAGGAATCAACATACAGCTGAAAGATGCTGGTGTTGACCGCAATATCCTGAAACAGGATGGAAACGCGGGGGTGAAAAAAACACCAAAAATGTTGCGTTTTTTTTTAAAAACAATATAATTCTATTATGACTGAATTCTGATTTGGCCACCACTCTCCTAGACACGTATTATAAAACAACCACTAAGTTTTCGTTCTTATGGTGCGCATATCGCCATTAGCAGATAACTATGACTTCATAAGAGAGTTGAGTTGGAAAGCCTCAATCGTCGGTCTTTTAAAAGATTTTGTATGCTACTGAGTATTACTGAAACGCGGTTTGAAAGATCTTGAGCATAAGAGCTTTTTTGGACTTTGAGTTCTTTAGCAGAAGATTAATTAATCAGAAATATTTCATCTAAAGAACTGTGCTTTATAATTAATACAGTGTAAACAATATGCAATCAACACATCAACTATTGTATTGTATGTATATCAGTAGTCTTTTGTTCACATTTTATGTGCTATAATTGAGCTGCCGGTCTCCTTGACGAAGGGTTAAAGGACGCTATTCGAAATCCCGTACACCCACGTATGAAACACAGCTGCGCGAGATTCGCCAGCGGATCGCATCGCGTTGGTTTCTTACGGAAAGGTATGTGAGCCGGTCGTTCAGAAAGCAATGGTAAGCTACTGAACGTATAATTGCCTAGTGAATCACAAACAGCCACTAGGGATGACTGCAAAAGACACGCAATGTTTATTTTATACTGTTTAAAAAAACTGAATCTGGAGTTTTTGGCATGTTAGAAGAAGACAGAGGTCCCAATTAGAAGTGGTCTCTGTAAATATATCTTGTATAACAGATAGACAAGATACAGGAAATGATATGGCAACGTTGTCTAGAGGCATTTCAATGATACTGAAAAATCATTCCCGCTTAGCCCTTTAGAGGAACCAGTTTTCCTGGCTCAGAACCTCCACAGTGAGATTCCTAGATCTAAGATCAAGTACCTACACAGAAAATTTATAAAAGAAGAAAAAGGTCCGCTCAAAGGCCATTAGGAGATCTGGACTATTCGCCCCTGTACAACCGAGGAATTTGTTCCCTCACCATAATGTTGTCAGTCCGCCACCCTAGATCTCCCATTATTTTATTTGTGTCAAAGTGACTTATGTCAGTTGTACCATTAGACATTAGGACTTTAGGACTCAACAGTAGTGAACCCATTAACCATAACTGTACTTTACATCAGTTGAACAAGACATTTACATGACAGGTTCTTGACAAATGTTGGACATACATTCACATGGAAATGTTTACACCAACAATTGAACAAGACATACATCATGAGAGATACTGGACAACATCTTTACAAAACCTTCACATTTCACTGACATCAACAACAGTTGAACAAGACATGCACCAGGAATTGTACTTGACAACAGCTGGACAGGACATTACATAATAATGTACTTCACACCAGCAGACCAAGACATTACAGGGTCATGTACTTCAACACTGTTTATAACACAATCTTTTATTGAGCCTGACTGTAGGGGTCAAGTGAAGACCCACGTTCCATCTCGTCACAGTTACACCTCGAAAAGCAATCCTATGCAATGTGAGTAAGAAATTGGAAAAATACGGTACATCAACTCTAAGACCCACCAACAGACATCCAATCTCAAAACTCTCTATCTCTCCTCCATCACATCTCTAATATATATATATATATATATATATATATATATATATATATATATATATATATATATATATATATATATATATATATATATATATATATATATATATATATATAACTCCTCCTGCACAACAACTCAAGTACATCATGAATTATCTTTCCACCTGTCACTGAGAGTAAAACAATTGTAGACTTTCTAGTATTGGGTAGGCCTAGGGACACACTGCTGTTCTGGTCCATGAACATCCTGTTATCACCTGTGGTATTGGAAAGGTCCCAGGTTGCAGCTTTCCCGTGAAGGTTCCCATGTAAGTCTAATCCCTCCTGTGAACAGTATGCGAAGCAATAATCATAGTCAACTCCCAGTGGTGAGTAGACTGCCCTAGAAGCTGGCGACTGGGGTTACACAATACACAACAGTCTGCATACCATCCAGTCAGTAGAGAGATAGCGCCACTATACAGCAGCATTCTACACCACAAGACTCTCCCAAAACGTTTTCCTGAATGAGGATAAAATACAGGATTCTGGTTCCTGCCTGACAAGGTTGTGTCCTGTCCCCTTTCTTGTTTATAACAATAACATATATAGACAACATATGTAAAGAAACTAGCCAAACAGAGACTGCAAGAATACCTCATGACGAGAACACAGAAGAAGAGCCGTCTGCAAATCTAACCATTAGAGAACTCCTGTTTGCGGACGACCAGGCACTAATAGCAAAATCAGAAGCTGAATTACAAGACCACATGAATAGTCTAAACGAAATGTGTAGGGAATATAACATGAAAATTAGCACAAGCAAAACAGAGATAATCACTATAACTAAAGAAGAAAAAACAACAATAATTCACCTAAACGAACATCCTTTAAACAAGTAAAGAGTTTCAAGTACCTAGGAAGTATAATATCATCAAAGGGCAGATCAGAAGAAGAGATCGAAAATAGATGCAATAAGGCAAACCAACTCATTGGACAAATGGCACCAGTACTGAAGATCACACATGTATCAATAACTACTAAGAAAGCACTTTACAACACAATCTTCCTACCAACATGTTACCAATGCCAAACCTGGACAATGACAGAAAAAGAGAAAAGAAAAATTACAACAACAGAAATGAGATTCCTGAAAAGAATACTCAACGTATCAAGAAGAGATAAGATCAGAAATGAAGAAATCAGGACTAAAGTGGGGGTTATAGCAGCACTAGATTTTATTATAAAGCAGCAAGTCAAATGGTTTGGCCATGCAAGTAGGTTACCATTCAACAGCATACCACAACAAGCAATGATGTACAGACCAGATGGAAACAGAGGAAAAGGCCGACCACGTAAACGTTGGACGGAGGGAATAGCAGAGTCCATGGGAATATCGATACATGAAGCCCATAATCGGACACTCTCACGATGTTTATACTTTACCTCGACACCGCAAGGTACAAGAGGAACATGATGAGATGAGATGAGATAAGTTTAAAAAAAGAAAAGAAAAAAGAAACGCATAGCTGTCGAAGGCACACACATAGCCATAATTGTTATATTCAATAACTTTATTAATATAATGAGTTAATTGTTCAAATTGCACACAATAATACCTTAGGGTATATCAATCAATCATGTGCCATGCCGGAAAGCGTGTGCGGTCATGACTCGCCATTTCACTCGATCACGAGAGTCGTGGATCAGCTCAGTGTTCCTGTCTCGTCCATGCCATGTGGCCAAGCCATCCAGGTATTTTCCTACGGTCTTCCTCTTGGTCTGTTCCCTTCGATCTTGCCAGTTGTCACTAAGGTGTACTATCCATTTCTTCTCATAACATGTCCAAATATTTTGACTGTCTACGTCTAATTTCTCTAATCAATTTACGATTTTCATTTGTCTCCTGTAGTACTTGGTCATTGGATTTTCTATCTGTCCATGGTATTCTTTGCATTTTCCTCAGAAACCACATTTCCGCAGCCATCAGATGTTTTTCAGCTTGACTGCACATTGTCCAAGTTTCACATCTATACAAAAGAACACTCTATGTATCCCCTCAACACTCTTTTTCCCGTTTCAATTGACATATTTTTATTGGTCATAATGTTTTTCATCTTGCTAAAGGCTACTTTCGCCATGGCGATTCTTGTTCTAATCTCTTCAAGGCATCTCCCATCAGATGTTATGACTGTTCCGAGATAATTGTACAGATTCACTTGTTAAAGAATATTCCCATTTACTTTTATATTACATTATGGTATTTCGTTCTTCCTAATGACGACCATAACCTGTGTCTTCTTACAATTTAATTCCAACCCCATCTGCTCACTGTGGACAACAACCGCGTCTACTAATTGTTGCAGATCCTGCTCATTGTCTGCAATCAATACTGTATCATCTGCATATCTAATGTTATTGATGTTTCGTCCTCCAATGCTGATTCCATTTATATCTTCTACATTTCTGAAAATATTTTCACTGTACAGGGAAAAAAATATCTGAAGGCTTTACACATCCCTGCCTAATACCTCTCTTAATAGGTTGATATTGTCCCACTTCATTATCTATCCTTATGGCGGGTTGTTGTTTCCAGTATATGTTTTTTTTATAAGTCTAATGTCTTTTCCATCAATTTGTAGATCTGCAAGCATATCACCCATGTTGACATGTCTAACTCTATCAAAAGCCTTTGTGTAATCAACAAAGCAAAGATGTATATCCTTGTTTATTTCTATAGCACGTTCAATAATTGTTCGCAGCATATACACAGCATTTACTGTACCCTTTCCTTCTACAAACCCACATTGTCCTTCCCCTATTTCAGGTTGTAATCTCTTCCTCACTCTTTGCATGATAATTCGTAGCAAAATCTTTGTGATGTGACTCATTATACTAATTGTTCTATGTTGATCACATTCCAAGGCTCCTGATTTCTTTGGGATTGCAATAAATACAGAGTTACGTAATTCAGAAGGTATATCTCCAGTATCATATAATGTGTTCAGCAGTCTGGTGACTTGATCTAATCCATATTCTTCTAAAGCTTTAATCATTTCTGTTGTGATGCTATCTGCCCCGGGGCCTTGCCAGCTTTCATATGCTTAAGAACATTTCGAGCCTCCATCTTCAAAATTGGCGGTCCTTCATTATTAAATCTAATATCATACCTTAGGGTACAAACTATCAATTGACAGTTGTTTTGCATCTGGGTCACGAGATTGTTTAGGCGTACGGGCTTTTCCGTTAGCATGGTGTGTGTCACCCTCTTGCGTCGATTAGCGATTGGCATCTTCTGGGTATGGGTGCGATCAGACGTCTGATGTGGACCTGTGGGATGGCTGCCGACTCTTCCTGGAGTGCCTGGAACAGATCACGACGTTGTCTGGAGCAACGTCTTGGAGACAAGCACGTCTGTGCAGCCTATCCCACAGGTGCTCAAAGATTGAGCCTCAATCGGACTCACGTCTGGAGACAGGGATGGCCAGGGAAGGGTGAGAATGTTGTTGGCAGTCAGGAACTGCATGGTCAATCGTGCCCAATGGGGTCTGGCATTGTCCTGTTGAAACATAGAACTTTGGGTAGCCAAAAGTGGAAGGACACGTGGTCGAAGAATTTCATTAACGTATCGTGGCACATTAAAGCCTCCTTCAATGTGAACCAATTGACTCCTTCAGCTGTAAATGATCATTCCTCACACCATTGCACCTCAACCACCGTTGGGCGGAGCTTCATTACCGCAATTGTGGGCAAAATGTTCATTTCACCCATGGTAGACCCTCCTCCGACTATCATGACACTGCAACAAAAAGAAAGATCTGTCACTAAACCAGACACATCTCCATTGGCTGTCTGCTGCCCAAGGACGATGCTGGTTAGCCCAAAGAAGTTGATTTTGGCGATGGTTTCGTGTAAGGACACGTCCACGATGAGGTCGTTGTCAGGGCGACAAGATTGGCTTTTAAAGTCAAATTTTTTGCTTTCTTTGGCTTTTTTGAAATTTTTAATGGCATATGCCTCTTTTCGAATTTTTCAAGTTACTTGTTGTCTTGTTTTACTATTTTTTTAGCTAAAACAAATGCAAAACGATAAGCTTAGCGTATGGTTTTCGTACTGTACTTGTACCTGGTCATGTTCTATGCGCACTGACGCACTGCGCAGCTTTCTGTTTAGTTCAGTTTTCAAATTCATTATACCTTCATCTCAAGTATTTCTTCTTATTGAGCCTATTATTATTATCATGCCAAAGTGGAAACCATCTTATGATACTTATAGGAAATATAATGATAGATGGGAAAAGACATTTGTGTGGCTCAAGAAATCTACTGACGGTTCTGAACAGGCATATTGCAAATTGTGCCATTGTAATAATTGTTCCAAGATTTCCAAATCTCGCAAATCACGCAACAACAGAAACACACAAGCGGAGCGCGCCATCTTCTTCACAAAAATCACTTTCAGTGGTGACAATAAGCAAGAAAATTGATGATAATGTCAAATTAGCAGTTACAAATTGCTGTTAGCATGGCCTGCCATAGTGCCATACGCACCATCGATCACTTAGGTGAAATAATGGTAGCCCATGGTTGTGGCAGCACTCTTGGTCAGATAAAATTGCACCGAAAGAAGTGCATATCACTAATAAAAAATGTTATTTCACCGACTTTAAGATCTAATTCTAGATCTGCAAAACAAGAAGTATGCACTCATCATTGATGAGTCCACTGATGTCTCGACCCAAAAGTATTTGTGCATTTTAGTTAGATACCTCAGCGATAAAAGAAATGATATTACTACTAGTTTTCTAGGTTTGAATCCAGTTCAGGAGGCTACAGGAGAGAAAATATTTAATTTGATTAACACTGAAATTGAAAAATGTAATCAATCATTAAAAAATTGCATTGGTTTTGCATCCGATGGTGCTTCCAGTATGGTTGGATGCAAAAATTCAGTTTGGTCCAGAATGACAGATGTATCTCATTCATGTGTTCAGTATAAGCGTTTTTGCCATTCATTAGCATTTTGCATCAAATATGCAGTGTCCAAACTACCTTCAAACATTAGATTTTTGCTGACAGAAATACGAAATTTGTTTAGACATAGCAATCTAAGACGAGAAGCATTTAAATATTTATTCTTCTTCTTCTTCTTCGTTCATCCGGAGTTTTTTTTTCGGACGTGATTGCGTTGTGCCTGTTTACAGCAGAGCTGCGTTCTTGCGCCGTTAGGCCGACACATCCGACTTCTGCGGGCATTTGTTGACCGGGTTAACCTTCCCGGGGGTTTCTTAGGACGTTAGACTCTCACTGTTGTGGTGTTATCTCCCATCCCAGCTGGCCCATATAGAACAGCCAAAGGCATCCTGGTCGGCCCTCAAGGGAAGGCAGGGGCAGACCATGGGCATTCCCCGCCATCCAAGGAGGCTTCCATAATTGCAGAGCCATCACACACCGCTCAGGTACTGGGCTCACCCAAGGAATCGTCACGTCCTGCACATGGCTGTTTAGCCTCACTTCCGTATATTGGGCCTTCCGTTCACCATAGGCTGTTTTTCCAGAAGCCAGAAGAATGCAGTTTGCAGATGATATCCACACAGTGAGCTTTCGATTCGGACTTTCCACATAATGGATTTGCTATCCAAGCAATATTCAATTTTGTGCCACTAGGACACTTTTTCCACCTTTTTTGAAGCCCACACAGTGAGCTTTCGATTCGGACTTTCCACGTAATGGATTTGCTATCCAAGCAATATTCCATTTCATGCCTCTGGGAGGCTTGTGTAACCGACATGCCTGTGGTATGAAGTGTGGCAGTCTAAATACTTCTTCATGTACATTTAAATGTCAACCTGAATACAGTTAAAGTAAGCTGCAGTCAACTTGAGCTTGTTGATATCTCCATAGAGCTTGTCCTCGAATGAAGCAGGTGTGGGCCAAAATATCTTTCTCTGTTCTGCATATATTGGGCACACTTGCAGCAAATGTTTAGCTGTCATTTTACCAGTTCCACAATTACATTCATCTGTATCTCCTATCTTTAGTTTGTTGAACAAGTGGTATTTCAACCTGTTGTGTCCTGTGCGGAGTCTGAAGATTGCTACTTGTTCTCTTCGGTCGAGTTTGTAATATGCATCATCCTTCTGGTGGCCTGGATGCTCTGATTCCCATTTGGTTCTATAAGTGTTTTTTATCAACCTCTTTGCCTCATTATAGGTTATGTCTATGTCAGGCTGTGGTAGTCGTCCGCCCTCTTTTGCCAGTCTGTCAGCCTCTTCATTTCCAGGTATACTGCAATGTGATGGTATCCACTGTATTACAACTTTTTTGGATTTCTGGCATAGACCATGGAGTGCTGCTCTTAGGTCAGCTATTTCTGTGCTGTTATTGCTCTTCAGTATTGATACAGCTGACTTTGCATCTGTAAAGATAGCTATTTGTGTCTCTTTATTTTCCTCCATCAAGAGCATTTCTGCTGCAGTTTTCAGAGCCTCTACCTCCGCTTTGAAGTTACTTGAAAACTTTCCAGTTGCCACTGAATGTGTTTTTTTCACTCCATTTTTTAAATTTAGGAGAATTCCTCCTCCTCCATTCTCTACTGAATTTTTGGCTGATCCATCTGTATATGCATGGGTCCAATTGCTGCTTGGGTAATGTTCTTTTATGTAGGTTAGGGTTATTTCTCTTCTTTCGGTTTCATGCTGAGTGTTCTTTTTCTCAATACCAGGAATGTTTTCTATCATCTCAGGCAGTAGCTGCTGTCTCCAAGCTGGGAACTTGTCTGCATTGTAAATGGGTTTGACTGTTGATATGTTAAGTATGGGATCTGCCCTAATCTTTCGTTTTGCAGTTTCTACAAAGTTGCTACGCTTCAGTCTTCCCTTTCCAAAACCACTAAACCTTTTATACATAGGGTGGTCTGTCAATCTTCTAAATTTTTCAGCTTGTTGCTGGGTTCTGCTATCTCTTCTATCCTGCATTGGTTGTAAACAAGTGATCTTTTCTGGTTCATTAATAGGCGTTGTCTTCAGGCTTCCAGTTATGATTCGCATTCCTTGATTTTGGACTGCAATGCCATATTCCAGTACTGGCCTCACCCGTCCAGTATATAACTTCTTGAGAACTTTCTCATCTGCTCCCCACGTTGTACCAGCAAGCTTTTTCATGATTGCCATTCTTTGCCTTGCTCTTGTTCGATTTTTCTCAACCTGTGTCTTCCATGTCAGGCGACGATCAAAGGTGACTCCTAGATAGTTTGGATTTTCTTCATGGCGCAATATTTTTCCATTCAATACCAGCTTAGGTTGCTGAGATTTAGTTGAGAGGGAGAATACTGTGCATGTTGTTTTCTCCTCACTTATCTTCACTAGCCATGATTTTGACCAGTCCTCTAGCGCTAATAGGGCTTGCTGTATTCTGCTGTTAGCTGTACTAATATATTCTTCAGATGTCCATATGGCTAGGTCATCTGCAAAGGATGATGTGTGTACTCTGGCTGGAAAATTTTCCGTGATGTCGTTTATATATGCTAGGAATAATGTTGGTGAAAGAACTCCTCCTTGGGGGACACCTTGCTCCAACAGCATCATTTTGCTGGTTTGTCCTTGTACTTTTGTCCTGGCAGTTCTGTTCTCAAGGTAGTGGCTGATCCATTTGTACATTTTCCCACAAACATGCATTTTTTGCAGTTTTACTTTCAGTCCTTCCTTCCATACTTTATCAAATGCTTTTTCTAAATCTATCCAGACCGCTAGTGTGTGCTTTTTCTCTTGGAAGGCATCCTCTATTTCCTGAGCTATATAGGTTATTTGATCTTCAGTGGATCTGTACTTTCTGAATCCTGCTTGGTGAGGTGTTAAGAGGTGGTTTTCTTCCAGATGCCATGTTAGCCTGCCATTGATAATGCGTTCCATTAATTTTCCTACACAGCTAAGAAGACTGATAGATCGATAGCCATTTGGTTCTTCCAGGTCTTTTCCTTTCTTTGGGACTGGTATTAGTATAGCTTCCTTCCATGCCTGTGGGACTATTCCCCTCTTCCAGCTGTAATTTAGGACTGCTAGTAGTTTCTTTTTTGCCTTATTGCCTAGTCCTATTAGCATTTCATTTGTGATTCCATCCTTTCCTGGTGATGTCTTCTTTTTTTAGGGTATGCATTGCCTGTTCCATTTCTTCCATTGTTAGATTTGCCATCATATATTCTGCTGCTGTCTCTGTATATCTATGATGTATCTGTTTATCTTTGATTGCTTTCTTCTGTTCGGCTGTAATATCAATGTGGTTTCCACTGGCATAGTGTTCCATTAGTGCATTTGCAGCCTTTTTTCCTGTAAGCAAGGCATTTCCTTGTTTAATTGTTATTTGTTTGTTTCTAGGTCCTTCATTGTTCATGGCTTTCACTAGTTTCCATAGTTTGTTTCCACCCCTGTCAAAATTCAGGTTTTCTGTTTTTTTCCTCCAACAATCTCTTGTTGTTTGATTTACTGTTCTTTTATATTTTGCTGAGATGGCTTTGAGAGAGATGTTCGCTTCAGTTGTTTGTTTTCTCTCTGCGGTCTTCCTAGCATCTTCAACTTTGTCCTCCAAAATTTGTAGTTCCTCAGTCCAGTATGGTTTGTAATTTTTCCTCGCTCCTCTTGGAATAGACTCAGTGGCCGCCTGTATTATCGCTCTGTTTAGACTTTCCACCATTTGCTTCATGTTGCCATATCGTGTATTTATGTTTTCACAATATTTGTCTGTTAGTATGGAAAATCTGTCCCAATCTGCTCGTTTGTAATTCCAGCGGGGCAAAGGCTTTTGCTCCTGTGGAACATACTCCATATTTATTACAAGCTTGATTGGTCTGTGGTCACTACCTGCTAATTGGTCAAGCACATGGCGATCGATTTTGTGGAGGATGTCTCCTGTGCAGAAAGCTAAGTCTGGAGTAGAAGTGGTAATCCATCTTCTGGAGTAAAAGCTCGGTGTGTCATCTGCTTTGTTGAGTAGATGGAGATTTGAGTCTATTTCCCAGTCCTCCACTTCATCTCCTCTTTTGTCAGTATCTGGGTATCCCCATCTTTCTGAGCGGCTATTAAAGTCTCCGACAACAATGCAATTTGTGTCAGTTATTTTCATGTTTGAGAGTGTAAGATCCTTATCTGCCGGGCTATACAGATTGTAAATTCTTATTTTCACGTCCTTTATCATTATATCAACACCTATAATTTCCGTTTGGTTGTCAGAGATCACAGATACTTCGCTGCAAGGTATTGTATTTCGTGTAAGTATTACAACTCCTCCTTTGTGTCCTTCGCGGTCGAAACGTGTGGCCTGATATCCCTCGACTGAAAATGTGCGATTGGCGTTGAGGTGTGTCTCTTGAATGCATGCCACATCTATTCTATCTTTATGAAGACGCTGTGTTAGGGAGGCTTTCTTGTTATAAACTCCTTCGGCATTCCATTGTAGTATGTTGAGAGTCCGGGGTGTTTGGTCAATAGCTCTTAACCTACTCCTCTGTGCTTTGACTCCACAGCACAGGGGAAGGTGACCACCAGTAGTCATGGGTGGACACCCTCGAGGCAGGGGGCCCGGCACTATTACCGCCTGATGGGACTTCACGGGATTAGCACCATAAGGATTAATTTTCATCTGTGGCATCATGAAATGATAAAGTTACGTTGCACTTCTTTGTCAAGCCTGTGGCTCAGTACATCCGATTTCGACAAGCATTTGTTCGGGATGCTTTCCCTAGCCTTTGACTGTCCCCAGTCTACCTACAAGGCAGCAGGTTTGTACGTCTCTTCGTCTGGTCCCTCTCCCTTGACCTGTCCGACATGGGTGACCCTACCAGTAGCTGTGCTACCGTCGGCATAGCTCTTGGGGTCATTGGAACGCGCAAGCCCCTCTACCTCGTCAAGGTGGACGCACGGCAGAGGGGTAAAGATTTATTCAAAATTATGAACTCATCGACAGAATTTCAGCAAGCTAGAAATGCACCACTTCCTTATGAGAAGTTAGTTAGTTAGTTAGTCGCAGTTCCAACTTCACAGCAACGGGTCGTCCCCATTATGCTCCGTTCCTGTGCCAGTGAATATCACACAAAATGCTCCCCACTGCCCAATGTGAAAAGTGAAAAAGACAGGAGTCTCGACAAACAACAGCCCGCACAGATACACTGTACATAATGCCGCCGCCAGAATGTCAACGCAATAGTCCCCCACAAAACACCCAGTTCATTTCTAATGGAATCGGCAGTCATTTTCCCATCTGGATGTTTCCTAGATGTTCACCCACACAGTCCACGAAATAAAGTTCATCTTCGATGGTAGTGGCAGTCAACCAGAAGCCCAGCAGCTACGCATTTCTGCATAACGCAAAAACCGGTCAATTCTGGGACATAGCCATCTGCCATCGCTCCGAACATGTAGTCACGTTCCAAAAAACCTCCGGCAGATTCAAAAGCATTTCACACGAAACTCACAGCTCACAGTGTCACACCACGCACTCACTCAGTAGCAGGGCGACGGAACCATCAAGCCTCCTTAGTCGCCTCTTACGACATGCATGATAGGCTGCAGTGTTGCTATTCTTTGCTTCCCTTATGGGCCCCAGAAAATTTCTCCTACTCGCTGGCTTGTCTGGGGAAAAGTAATGTTCAACATTCTAATGAATTGGGAAGAACTCAAGGCTTATTTTATTTCTGCTGAATTAGCAAATTATGACTCTAAATTTAAGTCACGACTTATAAAGGAAATGCTTCTAGATCAAAGAAACTACCTTTATTTTCATTTTGCAACCCCTATTGTGCAGGAATTCGAAAGGTTAAATAGCATTTTTCAGAAAAGTAAGGCAGATCCTCACGAATTACATGAAGAACTATTTTTGCATTATAAGAGTCTTAATAGTAGGATTTATGATACCAATAATAAGAAAAAAGATGTTTCTAATGTTGATTTTGGCATCAAATTCCTGTCAGAGTGTGATAACTACATTCAGAAAAGTTCTGATACAAAAATTAATTGCCAACAAGAGGTCTCAGATCTCAAAGAAAGATGCTTATCAATGCTAAAAGAAGCACTTGATCAAGTTAGAAAGCGGCTTCCTTCAGCAAGAAATATATTTAAAGATCAAACCAATTTGAGCCCTGGAATCATCTTAAACCAGGTTTCTTGACCATTATTTTCGAAATTGCGCTTTTTGAATTTGGCTAAAGAAAACCACCACACTATTATTGAAGAACAATACAGAAAATTGCCTTTTATAGATTGGAAGGAAGAAGAATTTAAAGAAAATTGACTGCCTAAAGATACAGAGCAGTTCTGGCAAGGAGTCATGAAACATCCCCAATTTAAAGAGCTTGCTTCTTTTGCTCTTACTTGCTTAATAACACCTATTAGCAATGCTGCAGTGGAGAGGATGTTCTCACTTTTAACATGCATAAAAACCAAAGCAAGGAATAGACTTCAGCTGTCTCTCTTAGAAGCAATTATTAGAATTAGAGCGGAACTATTATCTTCAAACAAGTGCTGTAATGAATGTGTTCCTTCATCCAACATGTTGATTGATTTCAAAGCTGGAATTGTATATTCTCAACAATGAAGAGGAATACTTATTTGAAGAAGAGATCTTCATGTGATGTAAGTATATTTTTAATATATCTTTTTACTGGGCAATGTTTGGCTTTTTCATTTTTTACTGGGCAATTCTGGAAATAAGATATACTATGCACTACAACATCTACTTAAATCAAAGGCGCTATCTCGTAACACCAAGATCACACCAAGAGCCTCTGTGGCGAAGTGGTCAAGCCGTTTGACTCGTGATCCGAAGGTTGTGGGTTCGATTCCGGGCCGCGCCCTTCGATTTAAGAGTTAAATATTTCGGAGACTCCTGTGGGTCGTCGCTAAAAGCTACGGAGTTCGTGCTTTGTGCGACGTTTTCCGCGCTGCGGAAAGAGACCGAGCCATATGGGATAAAATCCGGTGCAATGAAGTCGACACTGTCGACTTTTAAGCGACCAAGATCACAATATACAAAACAGTGATCAGACCAGTTGTGCTGTATGGCTCTGAAACCTGGAGTACAACGAAAGGAGACGATGCCTTGCTACAAACCTTTGACAATAAAGTTTTAAGACGCATCTTTGGACCCATTAGGTTTACACAAAGTGGATAGTGGACAAGAAGAAGTAACAAAGACATTTATGATCTGTTTAAGTCCCCGCTGGTATCATGAAGGCTAATAGACTACAATGGCTGGGGCATATAGAAAGAATGGAAGATAATAGGGAAGCAAAACTCGCTTACACTCAGGAAATAAATTACCGTAGACCCCGAGGTAGACCAAGAAGACGGTGGAGAGATAATATATATACACAGACCTACAAGTACTTGGAATCAACGACTGGCAAGAGAAGGTCAACCAGAGAGACGAATGGAGACGGATTGTATCTGCAGCAAAGAACCTCAATGGCTCAGAACGCTGAAGAAAAAGAAGAAGAAGAAGAAGAAAAAGAAAAAGAAGAAGAAGAAGAAGAAGAAGGAGAAGAAGAAGAAGAAGAAGAAGAAGAAGAAGAAGAAGAAGAAGAAGAAGAAGAAGAAGAAGACGGAGAAGAATGTCTGGCTTTATTTTGGCTTTTTTATTTCGTGACTTGGCTTCTTTTGATCACGGCGATCTGGTCACCCTGGTGACCACTGGAAAGATCGAGTGGAAGAGAAGTAGACCAAGAGAAAAGATTCTGGATGGATTGAGACGGTAGCATGGTGGAATATCATAAACAGAGGTGATCCATAACACAAAAGACCAAGATTTGTGGAGAGGCGTGAACGCCTACGCCAGCTGGCAGGACACTTGACGATGATGAATTAACCTTACTTTTTTACAACTTATTGTCTTAAAACTCAGTTTCGGCTGTTTGGCTTCAAGGTCAATCTGTGTAATCTGTAATATATTGGCTAAGCTGGGGTGTTAAGTGTTATACCTGTACACATTCTAGACAATGGCATAAAGATGTGAGGTGCTAAGTTCCCTTGCTCATCCTCCTGCCTTCCCAGACAACTCTGACAGTTACATAAATAAACACATATCGCATTGTTTGGCGCGCATAGAAGGAGAAGAAGGAAGTAGAGACTAGAGGACGTACTAGACAACATAACATTTTTTTCTCTACTTCCTTCTTCTCCTTCTGTCAGCGCCAAACAATACTAAATGTGTTTATTTATGTAACTGTCTCAGCGGCCTCAACGGGTTCCCCTTCACAAATTGATTTCCTGTGTTAAACGTGTACAGCATTAGAACCGACCACTCATTTCTCTTCTTTAAATGTTTGTTAATACTCAACACAGCATTACTGTCCAATGCGTTTGTTACGAGGGGAAGTCAATAAGTAAGGCACAAATGACTGTAGAAAAATAACTAAATGTGATAACAACTTGAAACCAGTGTATTTTTATACA
Source organism: Cepaea hortensis (assembly GCA_963921405.1). Taxonomy (NCBI): domain Eukaryota; kingdom Metazoa; phylum Mollusca; class Gastropoda; order Stylommatophora; family Helicidae; genus Cepaea; species Cepaea hortensis. The sequence goes on along the minus strand of OY992887.1, from coordinate 43,131,382 downwards.
TACATTGTCCCTTTATTTCTCAACATAATTGCCACCAACATAGATGCACGTATCCCATCGTTTTATCAGTCCTCCCAAACCCGCTTCATAAAACTGCAATGAATGAATCACCCAAATAAACGAGAAGTAGATTGTGAGCTTTACTGAAACACGACTACAAGAGACAAACTGCGTGCTCTGTTTTCTAAACCACATTTTCACTTCACATTAAACTTTGGCGCCATTCGCGAAATGTCTCCCGCCAAAGTGTTTTCAGTGTTTATACTGACAAATGTTTGTCCATTAAAGCGGTGCATAGCTGGCCAGAAAAAAGTTACGAGACGTCAACAGGTAAGTCACACAGTTCTGTGGGATGGCAGGTAAATGAGAGCAGGGCACGCTTTTCTATGCAGCGGGTTTAGGAGGACTGATAAAACGATGGGATAAGTGCATCAATGTTGATGGAAATTATGTTGAGAAATAAAGGGACAATGTATGTATAAAAATACACTGGTTTCAAGTTGTTATGATATTGAGTTATTTTTCTACAGCCATTTGTGGCTTACTTATTAACTTACCCTCCTATTTGACCTATGCTGGTTTAATATAAATTGTGAGACCTATGGTGCTATCTGAGTATCTCTATGGTTTGATACGAATTCTGTCCGTATACCATAGTTATAGGTTCATGTGTATGATAGACATGACTAATGAAGACACTTTTGGAGCGTCTAGTTGGTAATACGTGAAGTACACCTGGTCCTGCAGCGAGGTACTGCCGCCATTTGGAGGTGACAGGTTCGAATCCCGGTCGGTAACTATAGCTTTCAAATTGTATGTTGTCTAGTGCGTCCTCCAGTCTCTACTTCCTTCCCCTCCTTCTGTGAGGGCCAAACAATACTATGTGTTTATTTATGTTAACTGTCTCAGCGGGTTCCCCAATCGATTTTCTGTGTTATACGCAGACAACTCTAAAGATGATCTGGTACCCCTGTTATGAGGCTTGGTCGACCCACCGCCTTACTGGTCACAACAAATGATTGCTAATGTTGACGATTGAATCTGGCCCATTGACTTGACAAGCAACTGCATCAACATTTGTTCTATCGGGTTCATAAAATGGACATCACGGCTGCCTCCACAGATGAATGACTCTGAGGAAGGGAGCTCATCCACAAACGTTACGTTGGGATTGGAAAATGGTATCACTTGACATCCCTACGGAAAATTCTGCCGTCGGATTGTGTAGCTTTTACCTCCATTGAACAGACACATCTCAAATCCCTTAACTGCTGGCACACACAGTCATATTTCACATCGGCGTGATATATAAAGTTTTATGAACCAGGTCGGTAGAGCCCTCCTTCCCTTCTCTACCCTAGCAGTGTAAAGTCAGCCCCCCCCCCCCCATTTCCTTTACAGGACATCGCTGTCAACATCAGCATCTTTCAGCTGATTGTTGATTTCTTGGCAAGATTACGTTCAGTAGTTTGCCATTGCCTTCTGAGCGGCCGGCTCACATACCCTGAAGTCACCAACGCGGCGAGAACCGCTACCGATTCTCGCGCAAGTTACGTTCCTCACGTGGATATACGGGATTACGGAGAAAGTCGCTAAACTCTATGTCAGGTACCCATGTGTAACTCAATATGCCCCATAAATATGTTAATTAACCAACTCCTGCCAGTGTAGTATAGGCCTCTCAACAAACTACAACAAGCCCTTTGTAGAGTTGTTCATACTTGGTTGGGTTTTGCAGTTGAAGTTTTCTATGGGATAAGGTAGCCAGTCAAATGCCAACTCTCCTTGGTCGCCTGTAAGGACATGCATGGCAGGTCACAGTGTTACATTGATTTGCTTCTCCTATGGACCCCAGTGACACATAAGTGTTAACCAACTGCACTTGAGTCTCTGCCAAATATTTACCTTCTAATGGTCCAGATGTTCAGTACACTACAACAAATGCCAAGGACAGTAAGAGTTAAGAGAAGTAATATGGTGCAAGGTACTACCTGCAAAAGAATGGCCAGCCCCTTTACACAGCATGTATTATAAATGGAGTCTAGGCTGTAGTTAGCAGTCTTGTTAAGAATTAAATAGGCGTCACATGAACTGTGTGCTAAATGCCACAGAATCATAAAATAACGAGCAAACAGGTAATTACACATAGGCAATATTTATTTCTTGTGGCCTAAAAGACACTTTCTAACTAATATAAGTTTCATCATATAGCGTTTCTCCATTTGGCTTTCACGTAAATTCAAAACGAACCGATTAATGTTTAAGACACGGTATTATAGAGAAAGTACATGCACCATGATTAACACCAAATTGGATACTGAAAAACAAATCCCTATGTAGACACTGCATGATTAAAGGTATGGTACAAACAATGGTACAAACAATGGTAATACAAGTGAACATTGGCGCTTTATTTCAGTAGACACAAAACAAGCTGATGTACCAATGTTGTTTCATTCAACAAACTGGTCTCAGTTTCAAACTACAACACATACAGTGAGTAGACAGAATCGGATAATCTCCCTCCCTATAGCCTTGAGGAATAATATGTTGACCAGAGCTGAGGCAAAATTGACAGTCTGCTTAACTGCAGGTTGTTCCACAGCATGTTGAACATCTTCAAGACTATACACAAGAACTTCAAAAGGCTGTATGCTTCCTCCATTCACAAAAGCAGGGGCAGGGAACGTCCGACCTATAGAATTATTTGGTCTGGCTATGCCAAGGCAAATGCAAGTAGGACTCAATATTTAATAAACCAGGGAGCTTCATAATTAATCATCAATAAATCTAGTAGCAACATCAATACCAGCTAACAAATATCACGCCTCACCAAAGAAAAGCCTTTTCAGGCATCATATTATGGGTTTATAAATGTTTGACCTAATATACGAGGCTAATTTTTAGGTTGATAATTTTGTATGGCCCGCGAATGATATAAATATCCAAATGGCCCTTAGCAGAAAAAAGGGTTCCCCACCCTAGGTATAAAGGGAGAAACACCTGAACATTGAAACACTGCATATACAGAATCACCATTTATTGGGGACTAGTGTCTTAAATACAATTAAGATTAAACCAAATGCAGTTAGTGATTCACTGGAAGCACACAAAGTATTGATACTGTTCCATCAGCGGAGTATTCACTTTGTATTTTCAAATAGTAGTCTTCGTAAACATTCACTTCTGACTGTCAGTATAAATAAGTTAAATAACCAGGGGGGATGAGTAGTTTTGAGGTATGGTGTCCGCCTTGAGTGCTGGAGGTCCCGGGTTCAAGCCCAGGTGAGAGCCGGGATTTTTTTCACATGGACTTCTAGTAACAAAATTTTCCCTGGTCTCTGGGTAGTGAGATCGGACGCCCGTGTGCATTGTTGCTTACGTAAAAAAAAAAAATCACTTGGCAGTTGGAAATCGAAAAAGAGTAGCCTAACAACGCTCCCCGGGCACAATTTTGAGTTAAAAATCTACCCAAAGTATTTCAGGATCCTTGCCAGTGCTATGGAATTCGTGCACTGAGCTGAGTTTCTCCGGATCCAGACTTAAGTTAGGAGTAGAACGGAGCACTTAATGGGTTACACCCGTGCGCAGTGATGTTGATCCGTCGATTAAACAAAGTTAAATAACCAAGGTCATGGTTGTTTTCCAAAATGCCGAAGTTACTCTCAGTAAGTAAAACAGTCATTTACTAGATTGGGGCAAATAGGTCAATTATCAGTACATAATAATTATAGGTGGGAGATGCCGTTAATCATGCAGTACCCGAATCTGTCCCTGGAAGCAGAAATCTATAAACATAAGTAGCTAATGAGACTGCCTACTCCCATACAGAACAGAAAAATACAACATGTAAAGGGAATAAGAAGCGTAGAAGAAATAATATGCTTGCACTCAAGACAACTGATAGGTCACACAGCACACATGATCAAGTCAGATGTATTTGTTATGACAAGTTAGCGCCAACAAGCCACAATGAGGCAACTGCACGATATCAATTATTATAAGCAGAATCTAAACTCGTTCCTTGAGTAACTAGGCCAGATATATGGTACTATTGAAATCTTAAACACACACACATTGCTGGCATTATGAAAGAAATGTGTGGGTTCAGAAATGGAAGTAGTGGTGTGAGGGGTAGAATATGTTATACTGGTATTTTATTAACTCCAGACAAAACGATCATAGCATCCGTGATTAATTCAGTGGTGACCACAAGAAATGACATTCGCAATCTGGCAAATATATCTGCAGAAAAACAAAAAACACATAAGAAACAAAGAAGAAAGTGAACAGTAATGCCAGCATTATTATGCGTACATCTAGTCTTTATATGCGTACATCTAGTCTTTATATGCGTACATCTAATCTTTATATGCGGCACAGAGCAAATCCAATGGGATACAAACTTTACTGTAACATACCAAGAACAGTCTGCAAAGTGACTTTCTATTCAAACATTGTCAAATTTTCAACAGAAAAACAACTTTAGCAATTAAGATTGCTTCTGTAATTGTCTATCCTGTGTAGTTTTTTTGTTTGTTATTGTACTCCTGTTCCCATGGAGAAACCAAAATGGTAGTCAAGGTACCCACAACCTGTAAACCTCAGAACATGATGGAAAAACAAACGTCTGGCACAAGAAATTGTCACACTCGGATTCATTTCTAATTCACCAATGAAGAAAACAGTAATTAAATGTTCTCCTTTACAAGGGAATCAAAGAATAGCATTCATCATAAACATCACAAAATGTCAAACACAAAATATAAATACAGTATAACAGATAAGATGCCAGCCATGGCATTTTACATAGAAAACTGACAACCTGGATTCTATCTATATCCACTAGTTTTCAGCCATAAAAGGGGAATAGATGGCAAACAACAACTGCACAATCAGGGATGAGAAGAGTTTATGGGAAATCCACTTCACTAGACCTTTAAATAAAAATAATATCTGATGTGAAATCTTTCCTGGCACAATCAACACTGTCAAAACTGCATCCAGCTGAATCTGTTCATCTCTAGGCCTAATATAGGTAACTATCATTTTCTTCCTGGCAGCTCATAAGTTGTATAATTTTGTTCCACAGCACTTTCCGTGCCTGGCTTATCACAAGATGGCAAACATGGTTCCTATATGTCATCTTCTTGACTTAATTCACGTGGTTGCATTGTTACAGCCTGTTTTTGTTGTTGGTCTCAAGAGGTGTGTTGTGTACTACAAAACGAACACGTCATTTGCTTCTGCATGAATTTAGCAGGTTAGGGAAGCAATGGGTTTAAAGTTAAGTTAATTACATGTCCTTTACAGGACATCACAATCAACCCCAGCATTTGACAGATTTTCTATGTAGCATTTAAGCTTAATAGTTTGCCACAGCTTTCTCAACAGCCAATGCTTATCCTTTTGTGAAAATCTAAGCAAAGCGGTCAACTTTAATTCATTTGTTGGTATTCCTAAGACACAGACTTATATCTGAAGTACACACCATCCTACAACTATGCTGTTTTAAACTTTCTTGAATTCACGGCTCCACTGACAATCTATCTTTCTGACCTCACTGTAGGTTTTCCCAGGTAGCAGCTTGCTTTGCCAACATTTGGCCTAATTTAATATTTAAAAAAAAAAAAAAAAATAAAACTGTCAAATTAAAGTCTTTTAAACATGCAATCCTTTTAAATGTATATTTAAAAACTGCAGTTGGACAATCTGAAAAAATATGCACAAAGTGCTTTTTGAAAACCCTTACTAAAGAACGGAAAATAGTACAACATTATACAACTAATGAGTTGCATAGAGGAAAATGATAGGCAAAGTAGTTTAGTTGAAAGCTAAATATGAAAACCGCTACCATATAGACCTGAATGACACTTTAACTTAATAACTACTGAATTTAAACATGTCACAGAATGTATTTACTTCTTGCAATGTCAATAATTACAGCTGTAGTTTTGTCCAATTCCAGTACTGTGTTTTTTGTATTCTTTGTCTGCATGTTTTGAATTCTTTGTCCATCTGTTTGAAGTTTAACACTGTCAATGACAGTTAAAGCATTCAACACTCCATAGATTTTTATTGCTATCAAATGTCATGTTAACTGACATTGGCGATGAGACTTCTCCACAGCTCACGATCAAATGAACATATTAATTTCCTTGTTCTGATCTTTACATGCCATAATTAAAGGCCATCATGAATCAACTCTTTGTCTTCCTCGATCTCTTTTACCCATCTTCAGATTTTATTATACGTTAAAATCCAGCTTGTTTGGGCGTGACCGACTATTGTACCATGAATGTACTGTACCATCACAGAAAGAACGTACACGGTATGGTAGCATGTTATACTGTCCTGGACAGCAGGAAGAGATCATTCTTGAGCAGGGAATAGTTAGTTTCAAAGCACAATATTGAATAAAAAGTTAGATCAGACAAATATAATGGTAAAGATGAAATGTTGTCATGAAACTTTAATAACTAGACAAATGAAAAGAAAGATATGCAGACACGCAGCAGCCACTCACACATGATCACAGTATACACGTGTTGTTTCACACATCATGACATTAGGATATATGCATTAATATACAACAACAACCATTCACAGTTAACATGTTCATAGCACATGAAATGGTGATTGTGACGACAACAAGCAAATCCGCACCAGCCGGGCTGAAAGTATGCGACTACTATAAACCAATAACAAGATAATACAGCTAATGCTTATAAAATAAAGCAGCGTTGTCTGTTCCATAAATTAGTCACACACAATGGACAATTATCACACACACACACATATACGTCTTCATACTTCAGCTTACATTGAACAGGTTGGCAGTAAAAAGTTGTGTCATGGCAGGCACTGATATATAGATGCCAAAGGTACACTGTAGAGATATGACCAGTTCTCAAATCACGTTTCCCCCCAGACAATTCTGAAAATGACTCTGTACCTATGTTATGAGACCGAGATGACCCCAGACCCATACTGGTTGGAATAGACCAACACTGGTTGGAATAAACCAATACTCGTTGGAAAAGACCAATCCTGTAACTGCTGAGAAATTAACCCAGACCACTGTCTTGGCAAGCTAGTACGGGAGAAAAGTGTCCTACATAAAAAGTTGACATGCCATTATGGTAAAAACCCAGGATACTGTCAGGTCAGGACCTGTTTACATGTCTTAAGCAGCACTGGGCATATGGTGCTTATCCACATTAGTACCGACCAATCAGCACTCGGTGCATGATGTGGTCAGTATCCTTTACTTCCCAAGACATTTCTTGGGACCTCTTTCGGCTGGGCTGGCAGCCCAGGTTGATGTTTACAAAACCACCAGTTGAGGTTTTGAACCGTTAACCAGTGGGCCAGCAAGAGAGTGTCTAGCCACTATGTTAGTGAAGTTCCCACACTATTGACAGTAAAAAGCTTACTTGCCAACAAGGACAAAACTGAGGACACCGAGCTGGAACCACATTTTCCATGAGCGTGCATAATCACATGGTTGGTATTATACTGAGCGTTGTATTTTCCACACAGAAATCTCCAGTACATACCAAGTGAGGTAGGGTCAACACCAGACATGTACTGCTGAGAACAAAAGCCTGTCACCAGTAAACAAACCATTGGTCACAGCTAGTAAGCCACCAGACGAGACTAACCACCACGCACTGCCTTAGTAACAACCATTTTATAAACATGAAGGTTGAATGGATAAGAAAGCTTGCTCTTAAACATCCCGTGTGCTAATGGCGAGGTAGCTAGTTCAACTCTTACATTAATCATCTTCTTCTTAGTCGTCTTAGTCGTTGGATCAACATTACGGCACACGGTTTAATCCATAAGTGCTCCGTTTTCCTCCTAACTCAAACCTAAGTTTGGAGAAACTCAGCTCAATGCACGAACTCCGTTGCATCGGCGAGGATCCTGAAACGCTTTGGGTAGATTTTTAACTCAAAATTTTGCTCTGGCAGCGCCGTTAGGCTACTCTTTTTCGATTTCCAACTGCCAAGGGATTTTTTACGTGCGCAACAATACACACGGGCGTCCGATCTCACTACCCAGAGACCAGGGGAAATTACTGGAAGTCGCGGTGGATTTTTTAAATAAATCCTGGTCCTCACCGGGGCCTGAACCCGGGACCTCCAGCACTCGAGGCGGACACCATACCTCGAGACCACTCAGCCCCCCCCCCAAATTCTCATTTGCGAATTCTCATTCCCCGGAAGGAGTCGAAGCTTCTACCACAAACGCATGGCCAACAATGACCTCTCGTCATTTAAGTGAATGTTGACTTCTCATCATTTACTTGGGAACGTTAAATACAAGTACCTCTAAAGACAGAGTGGGACACTGGTAATAGGTAAGGCTAGCCCCACGCAAAAATCAGCATGGACTACATTCGAGTTCAAAGTAAGCCCAAAAAAAAACAAACACATTATGACAGTTATGTCAGGACTATCTTAAATTCCATATCCTTATTTTGTAGGCTAAACCCTGCTCTAAATATATGGCAGTCTTATCAGCACTACAAATCCTCATTTTGTAAGCTAAACTAGAAACAAGTTACCCTAAAGACATGTTGACATTAAGTCACCAGACTTCACAGCTCTGCTACAATATTAACATTTTATAAGACAGCCATATTACTGGCGATTAATTAAGTACCTATGCGGTTGTTAGTACAGAAGTCAAGAATTTCTGGATTGATATATTAGTTACTTTGAGAAATATCATCATCCAGTGTTTGTTTTGTGTAGAATCCCTCCAACAGTCTCTCTAGATTACTCTCTATAAGCCAGATGTCCTGTCTCTGCTAAGTGTAAACTATCTATCACATCTTGAGTCCATCTACATTGTAGTCATCCTCTTCAGCAGTATACCTCCCTCCATAGTTACCTTTTCCAGACAATTATGCCCCAAATATTTTAGTTTCCATAATCTTATTTATTTTAACAACACCAACCTATTTCAATACTGTGTGAGAAATGAGGAAATGTGGAGACAGAAGGTACAAATCAAGTTTTGTTTATATCTTTCAACTGTTCTATTGTCTATTGCTCTTCCAGAATTTATTTACTTTACTACTATTGGCTTTTATATGGCCAGATCAAAACCTTGTGAATTTATTGTTCATGTTACTGCAACTGATCAAGCCCACTGTAGGCTTCTTTGAAAAGCCTGAACGTGGCCAATTTTGAAATCTATTGGCTAAAATTTTATATCATTCATTACATTTATTTTTAAATACAATGCATTCTTGGTAATTTGTAAAAAAAAAATATAAAAGGATGTGAAATTGAATTGTATAAAAAACTCACTGTATAAAGACTGACATGCTGTGACTACATCAAAACTATACAGCATTCTACAGCGACCTAAAAATAAATGTTTTTTTTTCTTTCACAAAATAAAACAAGCAGCCCATTGATACACAATCTAGAGTCCTAGTCAAGAAGCACATGTAATAACTAGTATCTGGATCCTAAATTCTACAGAAGAGCAGACAAATGCCAATAATTTTAAATCAAGTCTCTTGTTTACTATTTTGCAATGCTCCTTGTAATGGCCAACTCTGAAATCACCGAGAAACTCATTCAAGGCATAAAATTTCTTCACTTTTGTTTTTCATCAAACCTGAAACTTCATGTTTTAAATATAATAATAAAAGACCTATGATTGACTAAGGAATACAAGGAACTTTTTTTTCGCCCTGATAACTGATCATTTTTAAGGACGAATTTAAATATTTCAAACATTTTGGGGGCAAGAAACAAATGTCAAATTTAACTTACATGTCCTGTAGTGTGAAACTGCTATCAAACAATATACACTAGTTATTTATACATATTTGGTGAGAACAAATAAAAAAACCTAAGGTCTTATATAAGATAATGGGTGCATTCACGAAGTTGATAGGGAGCATGGTCAGATTAGAGTTCGTTGCCTGGTCTCACCATATGCTAAGTGAGAGAAAGATTAGCCACTTATTACTCCATGCATTCGGACCTACAAAATGTGACGACCTTATCACACCACAGATGAACGGTCAGGAAACTGCTTCAGGGTACATTTTTTAGCTTCTGAGATATAAAAGAACACACTAACAGGTAGATAATAATGATGAGCTCATTGTATTTCAAAGATACGACATCAAAAATATTCTGAAATCTCTGACCAGTGTACAAAAAAAAAAAAAAAAGCAATTTCCAATTCTGACATTATCGTCTGTATAAATGCTACATTCTTGTGATCATGTTGAAAATCTAGCTTACAAAATCCTCCGAGTATATGTGAATGAAGTATGTCTTGAAGGAGACTTGGATAATATTGAGAAAATGAGTAAAAATAAACTATTGATTTACTTTTGGTGTCAAACAGTTCACAACTGATTACACACAAACACAATTTGATGGGTTTTTCTAAGAATAAAAAGATCATAGGAGAAAGGATAATGAAGAATATTTTCCAAAAGAAACAAAAAAACTAATCAACTCATTTCATAATCTCTTTACTAAGTGAATTAAGTTTTCATTTTCAACAAAGCAAAATTGAAATATGAACTAAAACAAAACAGTAAGTAATAATGAACACAGGTGATTAAATTAACAAACTGCACATTTGATTAACACTGAAAACTATTAAGAGGAAACATTGGTAACAACAAAATCATACAAACATCTGTCTTAAGCTTTAAATCAAACACCATTTAAATAAATTGGTTAATAACACGGAGAAGTCCTGATAGAATTGCAGAAAACAGCCAATAATAACTATCTGACACAATTGCGGAGAGATATGTAACGGCAACTAACGCACATCATTGACAACACACTTTCTTCAGCTGAGCATTTTATTAACATTCAACTGCTAAATGAAATTCCTCTGGTCAATTAAACTCTAGAGGCAGACAATAAAGAAGTGTCTGGCCTCATCACACTTGGTGCCTTCTGGCAACACTTTCAAACTTTAGTATGCCCAATTGAGAATTAATCAAATAAAATGTAGGATAAAACTGTTCATAATAATCAAGCTTTATTAGTTTCTCTTCAAACACACCTGCAGTGTGGTTACACAGTTCACTAAATGTATGGATATGCACGCACCTCACATGCATATGTATACAAGGTTCTATCTAAAAATCAGCACTGAGCAAACATGAAAAAAAATGTCTTCATAAAACAAATGGGGTGCACATGAATCATGAATTAGCATTAGCACAAAGAGTTGGCAGAGGAAAGGACCTTGCTTCATGAAGCTCAAGATGGACAAACAAATGAATGAGTCAAAGAATGTTCTTCTCTTCTGTAAACCATATAAATTCATAATTAAAAGAAACAAGTGGATATTTAGGTTGGCCAAGCGTATCACGGATTTTCGGATTCTTGTTCTCCCTCTGGCTGTGTATCAGATGTCCACAGCTGAAATTAAACAGAATGGTTTTTCATCTTTAGCTTATTCAATTTATTAATCCAATTTAACAAAAGTTTATTATGTGAAGTAATACAACACAGCAAAGGGAGTGTTGCATATAAAACTGTCACGACTACGGCATAAGATATGGGCTATACATTTCTGGTTTCTGCTGCAAATGTTTTAGGCATCAAAGTCAACAGTCTCGTATATACCTATAAGAAAGAAAGGTAAAGACTCCATTTCTATGCCATTGTGGCAATTTAGTAAGTGTTAAGCCAATTTTTTCAAGACAAAACACTTGACAGGACATACAGTTAGTATCAATTTGGTGGTGTTACTGAGAACATTTTACAGATACAGATAGCATCAAGTCAGTGGTCTTAAGAAGAACACTTGATGAGACACGGATAGCATCAATTCAGCGGTGTTACTGAGAACAACATTTTACAGATACAGATAGCATCAATTCAGTGGTGTTACTGAGAACAACATTTTACAGATACAGATAGCATCAATTCAGTGGTGTTACTGAGAACATTTTACAGACACAGATAGCAACAATTCGGTGGTGTTACTGGGAACATTTTACAGACACAGATAGCATCAATTCAGTGGTGTTACTAAGAACATTTTACAGATACAGATAGCATCAATTCAGTGGTGTTACTGGGAACATTTTACAGACACAGATAGCATCAATTAAGTGGTGTTACTAAGAACATTTTACAGACACAGATAGCATCAATTCAGTGGTGTTACTGGGAACATTTTACAGACACAGATAGCATCAATTCAGTGGTGTTACTAAGAACATTTTACAGATACAGATAGCATCAATTCAGTGGTGTTACTGGGAACATTTTACAGACACAGATAGCATCAATTCAGTGGTGTTACTGGGAACATTTTACAGACACAAATAGCATCAATTCAGTGGTGTTACTGGGAACATTTTACAGACACAGATAGCATCAATTCGGTGGTGTTACTGGGAACATTTTACAGACACAGATAGCATCAATTCGGTGGTGTTACTGGGAACATTTTACAGACACAGATAGCATCAATTCAGTGGTGTTACTGGGAACATTTTACAGACACAGATAGCATCAATTCAGTGGTGTTACTAAGAACATTTTACAGATACAGATAGCATCAATTCAGTGGTGTTACTGGGAACATTTTACAGACACAGATAGCATCAATTAAGTGGTGTTACTGGGAACAACATTTTACAGATACAGATAGCATCAATTCAGTGGTGTTACTGGGAACATTTTACAGATACAGATAGCATCAATTCAGTGGTGTTACTGGGAACATTTTACAGACACAGATAGCATCAATTCAGTGGTGTTACTGGGAACATTTTACAGATACAGATAGCATCAATTCAGTGGTGTTACTGAGAACAACATTTTACAGATACAGATAGCATCAATTCAGTGGAGTTACTGAGAACATTTTACAGACACAGATAGCAACAATTCGGTGGTGTTACTGGGAACATTTTACAGACACAGATAGCATCAATTCAGTGGTGTTACTAAGAACATTTTACAGATACAGATAGCATCAATTCAGTGGTGTTACTGGGAACATTTTACAGACACAGATAGCATCAATTCAGTGGTGTTACTGGGAACAACATTTTACAGATACAGATAGCATCAATTCAGTGGTGTTACTGGGAACATTTTACAGACACAGATAGCATCAATTCAGTGGTGTTACTGGGAACATTTTACAGATACAGATAGCATCAATTCAGTGGTGTTACTGGGAACATATTACAGACACAGATAGCATCAATTCAGTGGTGTTACTGGGAACATTTTACAAACACAGATAGCATCAATTCAGTGGTGTTACTGAGACATTTTACAGATAGATAGCATCAATTCAGTGGTGTTACTGGGAACATTTTACAGACACAGATAACATCAATTCAGTGGTGTTACTGGGAACATTTTACAGACACAGATAGCATCAATTCAGTGGTGTTACTGGGAACATTTTACAGACACAGATAACATCAATTCAGTGGTGTTACTGGGAACATATTACAGATAGCATCAATTTAGTGGTGTTACTGGGAACATTTTACAGACACAGATAGCATCAATTCAGTGGTGTTACTGAGAACAACATTTTACAGATACAGATAGCATCAATTCAGTGGTGTTACTGGGAACATTTTACAGACACAGATAGCATCAATTCGGTGGTGTTACTGGGAACATTTTACAGACACAAATAGCATTAATTCAGTGGTGTTACTGGGAACATTTTACAGACACAGAGAGCATCAATTCGGTGGTGTTACTGGGAACATTTTACGGACACAGATAGCATCAATTCGGTGGTGTTACTAGGAACAGCATTTTACAGACACAGATAGCATCAATTCGGTGGTGTTACTGAGAACATTTTACAGACACAGAGAGCATCAATTCGGTGGTGTTACTGGGAACATTTTACGGACACAGATAGCATCAATTCGGTGGTGTTACTAGGAACAGCATTTTACAGACACAGATAGCATCAATTCAGTGGTGTTACTGGGAACATTTTACAGACACAGATAGCATCAATTCGGTGGTGTTACTGGGAACATTTTACAGACACAGATAGCATCAATTCGGTGGTGTTACTGGGAACATTTTACAGACACAAATAGCATTAATTCAGTGGTGTTACCGAGAACAACATTTGACAGATACAGATAGCATCAAGCCGGTGGTTTTACTGAGAACAACATTTGACAGATACAGATAGCATCGAGCCGGTGGTTTTACCAGGAGCTCCTGGTGGGAGGCAGGTAGCATAATAGCAAGAGGAAAGCAAAGAGACATAATACCCGGATAACCTGACTACATGGTATAATTCGGACAAGAATACAAGACCTGATCCAAGACTGGTGATCACATGAGATGTCAAACCATGACCACCCACGGCACATTGGCATGGCATATAACAATCTCATCTCAGAAATGACTGCACACTAGAGTCAAAATAGCTTTTCAGATTGTGATAGATGAAATTTAGATTGCATGCCCCTTTCCAGAAAGGATGCTTGGCTCATAAAAAGTTACCGAATCATTCTCAATCCGACTTCCGATTTAACATCCCCCCCCCCCCCCCTAAAAAAAAAACAACATATTTCAGAATGTGTTAAATAACTAGGTCTAAACACACATAAAGGTGATTATAGAATCACCATGCATTACTGTACTACATAAAATTATACAGCATCTATGAAATGAGGAGCAGGTATAACTTACAGTTAGATTATCTCGCAACAGTTGCATTATCAATGTGCTGTCTTTGTAGGATTCTTCATTCAACTGATCTAACTGGGAAATAGCTTCATCAAATGCCTGCAACAATAAAAAAACATAAGTTCTGGAAAAATACAACCATAAACTGACAAGACTAAACCTAATTGCAGTAGTCATCCTATCATCTTTTATTGCATCTTACAACCATCAACGCAATCTACAGCATGACTATCATGAGTAATTTATACACATAGCAGCCATTGCAGTGTCAGGACTTTAGCACTTGCAAGTGACCATGAACTATCAAGCATTGGATTTTGGTGATATTAAACATACATTTCAATTATTCTAACATTGGTCAATGTGATTCCCTTTGAATACATGCTTTACAGGATGTGAAAACATGCACCTTAATAATGTTTTAAAGACCACTAATAGTGATTGAACTCAATAACTTATTTTAAAAAACTTACTTTGTTAAAACAAATATACTTTCACGCAGGTGAAATATTTAAAAGACAGTACCAAGGATAAGAATGCAGCCAAACATGTACAGATCACCTCTTTAATTGAAGCTCTACACCGGTCCATTCATGTCAATTTCATTAGAAAACACAAGTTACAGAGACATTAAACATATTTTGTGACCAAATGGCACAGGAACGGCAATACAGTCAGTATTATGCTAACTGCCCCTGCTTTCCCAGATCTTGGGTACCTATTTGATGAGGTTGGATCGACAACTGATGGCAGACCAGGATGCTTACCAATACTTTAAATTATAAACTTATATCCTATTAAGACATACATCAGAACTGTGAGCATTTTTCTCTTTCAATATATATTTTATGCCGGTAGCTTTATCTAATTTGCTTGTATTTATGCCATGTTGGCATTTCCTTTGCATACAGAAAACTATTTATAAGTTTCATATGTTCTGATTCACACAATCTAATAATTTACTTGAATATGCTTTGTGCAAAATGCCATGTTTGAATGGAGGGGAAAAAAAAATCAAAGATAGGGAGCAACTGCGAGATCATTTCCCCAGGACCTGCTGGTGTGGTGGGAAACGAGTTGGCTGTATCTGCAACATAGGGTGGGGTATTAGTGCATGATAAGGCAGACATGGTCAGGTCTCTTTGGGATCATGTATATAGTGCGGAGGAACAGATAAATCATTATAGCCCGGAGAGAACGGTGAGATAGGGAGTACCAGAGGATCTGACCGACAAACAGTACTCTGAGGAAAGGCTGGATGTACACAATCAGACTGTGACGGGTACCATTAGTATTGGTTGGGACTCTTCACTGGCTATTGAAGATGAAGGTGAAGTATGTATGGGTATGTCCTGGCACTGTGATCTCAGTTCTTGACTCAACTCATATGTTACTTCTGTTCAATCCCATACACTCAACAGACTTGATAGTCTTGAATTCACATCCCATCAGTTGTTAATTAAACCCTTCTATTATTTTCACCATCACAACTGCCAACCTGTGAAATACTTGCCCACGCCTACATATCTACTAATATTCATCCAGGGCCTGAGAATATCACTAATCAAGGAATTTTTAAATACAACAGCACCATATCCAACTGCAATTCTGTGCAATCAAATGAAACACACACTTCCACAAAATGTGCCAAACAAGCTCTGTCATTCAGTGAAAGCATTTCAAATCTTGGTATGATCTCAATATGCAGCAAATTAACAGTTGCACAACTAAGGACCATACCATACATGACTGAACATACAAACTGGCAACCTTAACAGAAAAGAAAGATACACCCAGATACAAGTGAAAGTTTGACTGCAGTCTTTAAGTTTTAATCACAGAACAAAAATAAAAACCACAATTACAAAAAAAAAACAAAAAAAAAAACAATCCTTATGTCTCAATGAAACTACATAAGGAAAAATACAATGAGAGCCAGAATAAATACAGGACTTTTTTTTTTTTTACACACCTTGAAGTGTGTTGGGCATACTGTGAAATGCCAAATTTTAACAGACTAATAGGCTCTTGTGAGGTGGTATGTGTTGTCTGTGTGTAGGTATTATGTATGTATACATACATATATGTGTGTCTGCATACATGCATGCAAGTTTTAAAGAATACTGGTGCCTGTAGGAGAACGTCTAAACTATTAATGAGACACATTTTCCAAGATAAGACAAGTGGTAAAGCCACTGGGGGAAATATTTTAAGACAATGACAGAAATGTCCACTTCACCTAGGTGGCCAGAGCCATTTAAATGGAGACAGGACTGGTTTTTGAGCCTCTTTATGGATGCCCATAAGATGTTCATGGAAATGATCCGCTAACTCCTTCCCAGCTTCACCAACATAGACATTTCATGGAAATGATCTTCCAACTTCCTCCAAGTTTCACCAGTATGTCATGTTGTATCTTTTACCAATAAAAACAATCCTCTTTTGTCACAGAAGACTTTACCATAAACCTGTAGTACCAATCAACCTTTTTTTCATGTACTTGCTCACTGCATCACTGTTTCATTTATTCCCTTAAGCGTATTAAAAATTATGTGTCGCCTGTGATTGTTGAAATGTTAACTTAGGTTTCAACTGACATAATCTCTCCAAAACAAATATTTTCACAGAAGGAAGCAAAAATACCAAGACAAATTTGATGACTTTAGATAAACTATGTGAGAATAGAATCATTAATACTGACATTACTACCCGTGGTACAAGTACCAGATGGCTATCTCCTAACTTCAGCTCAACAGCATGACCTTACATGTTCTATGCTCAAATTATTACTTCATCAAGAGATATTTTTACAGCAGGATGCAGAATACCAAACAAGCATGCAGCTAAATGACAGAAACAGTAAGCTTTGAAAGTAAGCTGGTTTGGGGAAATAAAAATGTATTAGTACCAGCTCCATAAAAGAAATTAATTGAATGGAAGTTGTATGCCTGTTTCAGAAGATACCAACATATTCAGTATTTAGCCAAATTCAAAATGAAACTGGCGGAAGTTCTAAGGTCACATTTCATTATGAACACCAAGTTCATTAACTCTTACAAGTAGCATTACAATATTTTCATATAAAGAACACAAGGAATCTTTGTCGCAGAATACATTAAACACTTGAATCAATGACACACTAAGGAGTTGTGATGGTGTCCTACTTACTCTTTTTGCCAGCTTACAAGCTTCAGTGGGTTCATTCTTGATTTCATAATAAAAGACAGAGTAGTTGAGGGCCAAGCCTAATCTTATAGGATGTGTTGGCTGCATCTTCTCTGAAGCTATTTCTGTGGCTTGTTGGTAAGCATCATTTGATTTGCACACATTGGCTGTTAAAACAATAATAGGTATAAATGTATCAATAAATAGAAATTATGGGCTGTGATTCAAATGCTAAACTATCACTGCAAAGTTGGCTTTGAAAACATACTGATTAACCAATGAAGTAGATACACTTTTAGAAGATTCAACAGAAAATATTCTAATTAGTTTATGTTAGTTATCTGATAGCTTTCACCTTCTAACTACAAACTTTAGAATTTCACAGAGAGCTACGAAACCTGGAAAAACAAATATTCTGCAAAAGACGCTGCAGTAACAACTTTAAGGATTCTCACAAATGAGTAATGTCAAAATTCAATGCAAATAGAATATTACAGAGCTGCCTACTTAATATTTGATAGCCTCCATACATTATTATGAAGCAAACCATGTTGAATTGTTACACCAGGTTTAACCCCAATTGACTTGATCTCTCTCTCTCTCTCTCTAGAATAGCAAGAGCATTACACAAAGCCAGTGACAGAAACAGTCCACTGCATCTATTCAAGCAGGCATCTGGCAGTCTTGTTGTTCTAGCCTTTAATTGCTGCCAACCTACATGAAAGGCAGCACGTTTTGTCTCTGTGTCTAGTTCCTACTCTCCGACCTTTTCAGCACGGATAACTGTCCATCAACTATGCAAGCACTAACTAACTCATGCTGTCATAGAACCACATTAGCACCCCTACTGCTACAATATGGAGACGACTTTCATACAAGAGAAAATCTAGGAACAAAAGTTGTGGAGTGACTTATGTTTAACCCTTACTGCTGTTATTGGGAAGAATCTACAGCCATTATGAAAATGTGGCTAAAAATGCAAATGTTGGCCATCTACATACAGTATCACCCATAACTTGAAGTAAATTATGAATGTTAACTGTCTTCTTCACATACCTACCTAGTCTTTTAAATGGTTGTGTGTATTATGGTGGTTTTATGTTATGACAACAGGAAGTAAAAGTAACGTGGTAGGTGGGTGGGTGGGTGGGTGGGTGGGTGTGTGTGTGTGTGTGTGTGTGTGTGTGTGTGTGTGAGAGAGAGAGAGAGAGAGAGAGAGAGAGAGAGAGAGAGAGAGAGAGAGAGAGAGAGAGAGAGAGAGAGAGAGAGAGAGAGAGAGAGAGAGTAAAGAAAGAAAAACTATTCAGACCAAATGGCAAAGATGACTCAGACAAATGTTCCACCAGGGATAGGATATGACTCAGCACATGACTCTGAGGATTTACATTGCTCCTGGTATTTTCTGAAGACATCCCCCCCCCCCCCCCCCCCCCCCCCCCCCCAGCATTAAAATCAGAACTGAAGCTCCGAAAACTTTCTCTAAGATGCTCCAACTGCTAAAAAAATGTTCTAATGCTGACAAACTTCCAGTGAAATGTCAGTCTGCTTACCATTTCTGTCATCTCCTACAGAAACCTCTGACATGTAGCGATTGTAGTCACCCAGCATTTTGAGGTAGAACACGAGACTATCATGGTGAGCTGAGTCTTCCTGGGCTTTTGGAATTAAATACTTGTTCAGCAAATCCTGCAATCAGACAGAACAAGGCAATATGTATAACAAAGATTAAGATACATATTTTCAAACAAATTAACAGATACAAAATAAAGCACACACTGTCCCTTTAGAACCTATGAAGGCATTGTAGAACTGCTGGTGCAAGCAAGCAAACAACTTCAACAATGCCAGTTGACTAAATTTCATGTCATTCTCAACAAACGTAAATGCTTGTACCAAATGCTGCTTCAGAACTGCAAAGAATCTGAGCTACATCAAATGCAGCAAGCTATTACCTGTTAAAGGGGTTGCTGTGACAACAAAAAGGTTAAAGCAGCCCCCCCCCCCCCCCCCAGCAGATGCCATTGGGAGCATGATGTGTTAGCTATCAACATATTCTAGACCATGGCATATGAGGTGATGTGACTAGTTCCCTTTCCTTCCCAAACAATTCCTGGAAGGAGAGTCTGGAAATTAATATGACTTTTAAGAAGTATTGTCAATGTTTTGAGTTGCACTGGTCAGAAAAAAAACAATCATGTCTCAGCTGGGAATTGAATCTCTGACCACTGCCTTGGCAGACAAGTGCATTAACTACTACACGACCACAGAAATAAATGCAAGAATATATATTTTTTAATGCAGGAACACCACCTTTATTTAAGAAAGCAGGATGATTTTTTTTAAAAATCGGACACAATATAAGTTAAAAAGTAAACTGCAAACCAAAGGTGGAAGAAAGTGGGAGATGAGATTAACTTGTTTACAGCAGAACTAGAAACTAAAACATAAATCAGTTAGCAGGTGAGCATGGTCGAATGGGTATGAACGCGTGTTCTTATACATCCATTGTGCTGATGCCGAGGTAAGCGGTTCAACCCCTACACCGGCCAGTTGGACTAAACTGTTACCTGTCATCCTTGACTTGGGGACGTAAATTACAAGTACCTCTGAAGTCGGACTGGGTTCGCCTCATGGCGAGGGACACTGTTGAAAGGGAAAGCTAATCCACACGCAAAATTCAGATCATCACTACTATAATAAATAGTGTATATGCACTACGCTTGAGTTCAAAGCGAGCGAGCACCCCAAAAAAACAAAACATAAATAAGTCAGATGTTTAATGGTTGGCAATTAAGTATAATATAGCATGACAAAAATGCCAACTAAAACTGAATAAATGCTGAACTAATGACTGCTAACATTTCAAGAATAGACATCAACAAAACTGTAGCTAAGAAAAGAAACCGATAAACAAAATTTGGCATTCAAAAGAACCACATCCTCCTCATGAGTTGCAATTTATATTTCAAGCCTCTTCAATTCTACTCCTAAGGTTCCACATAGTGACGAAATGAAACACAGCTGTATTTAGGCTTCAGGGTCAATCAATGACATCACCAGCATGTTTAAGCTTGTCGCTGCATTCACACTATTTTTTATATACAATTTACACAGCATGATTTGATGCCATCTTTCCACCTGGGCAAAATGAAATCTAGATACACACATAGAACAGGAACTTTTACTACAAGATTGTCTCCTCCATGAAAGAGCAGGCTGGTGGCATGACCTTCCACAATTTAGAGAGGACAACTATTAGGCAACAAGAGAAAATATGGGCAGGCAATCAACTTTATAAGAGAGATAGATGCAGTTACATAGGAGAAAATTAAGAAGAATGCCCTCTTCTATGTACACCTAGAGATGTCGACCCGATTATATTTACAGAAAGCTGTAGTCAAGGTTGCTGAAATGTCCATAGATTGACCTAAAACATGGGTGTAGGTCAAAGTAATTTTCTCTGTTCTGCATAAGTTGAGCACTTAGCAAATGTTTAGTGATCATTTTACCAAAATCAGTTACATTAATCAATTTCTATCTTTATTTTATTGAACAGATGGTATTTAGCCTATGTCCTTTCGAGTCAGAAAACTGCTACTTATTAATGAATAAGAATTTGATCTTTTCTCACCTGACAAATCTATGAAACAATGTAATCACCACACCCTCATGGTAGCACTATGGCCAAAAATATTCATTATAGAAAACCCTTTGAGCCTGTTTTATTCATATACATAATATACACCTGTGCTCAAATAAACACTGATTAAAATACCACAAAACAAAGTAGGCCAGGAACTCTTTTATAACATCCATTGAAGGATTATGTATTCAAACTTGACAGTGTTGGTATGAAAAGCAATACAATATAGCAGTAGTGCCTGTGTGTCTCCATCAATTATCTACATACACAGTTAATGAAGCATGTATTTAAGCACATGGAAACCCCCTTTTCTTCTTGATGATACAGTACTCAATGTGTGTCATGTGTCTATCAAATGGTGTAGGCATTCATGTCTTTCCACAGATCTCATCCTTGTATTCTGGATTAACTCTGCTGATGATGTGCTTCCATGCCACAGTGTCAGTCCATCAAGCCTCATTTCTCTGTCTTTTCCCTGCTGATTTTTGCATTTGGATTTGTTTTCCCTATTATCAGTCATCAGACGCAACGCCATTCATCGCCTTCAGACGAACCCCCTCAACAAAGGAGGTACTTGTAATTGACGTCCCCAAGACAGCATTTTAGTCCAACTGTCCGGTGTAGGGGTTGAACCTATAACCTCGGCATCAGCACACCAGATATTTAAGAACGAGCACTCATCCATGATGACTTCAATTCTAATGTTAATTCTATACTATAGTACTACTGTATGGATCAGAAACATGGAGAACGTATAGAACTAAACCAATTCTAATATTAATTCTATACTATACTACTGTATGCATCACAAACATAGAGAACATCTAGAACTAAAACAAGGAGAACATCTAGAACTAAACCAATTACTAATATTAATTCTATACTATACTACTGTATCATTATGGATCAGAAACATGCAGAACGTATAGAACTAAACAAATTCTAATATTAATTCTATACTATACTACTGTATCATTATGGATCAGAAACATGGAGAACGTATAGAACTAAACAAATTCTAATATTAATTCTATACTATACTACTGTATGGATCACAAACATAGAGAACATCTAGAACTAAACCAATTACTAATAAACAAGAAACATGTATTCATTGATGCCTGCACAAAACAGGTGGACTAAAATGGTTGAATTGTATGAGATGACTGAATCACCAATGCAGAGCTCATGGAGAGAACTAAACAAATACCAGTGAATCAGGAAGTGAAGAAAACATGCCGCTCTGAACTAGGACATATACTGAGAAATGTGTAACTAAAAAGACAGGCTTTTGTTTGGAATATACACAGCAAAGGAAAGAGAAGAAGATCCAAGACAGTAACACATGAAGATGATGAGAAGAGTCAAAATAATAAGGGGATGACATACATGGAACTGCATGGGTCAACTAAGGTTACGATTACAGAGTTGAACTGGTTGAGGGTCTAACTCTAAGCCTAAGCAGGAGATACGGGTCAAAAGAAGAAGAAAGTAATATTATGCTTCACTTAAGTCTTAACTAACTGCTGACAATAATTTGTCACTTGTGTCAGAATTCCACTTTTTTTCATGCTAAAAGTAAAAGCATAATTTTAAATGCTGGACATTTTTCAACAGTGCTTACATGAATTTGTATTTAACTTATCTTTACAAGTCTGAAGTGGACTTTTCTTCAGATTGTTTAATTTCAAAAGGCTTTACAAAACATGTGCAACCTTGCTTTATTTATGGGCATGATGGAGATGTAGAGAGATCAAAATCAATCATAAATGACTAAATTAGGCCTGTGTAAAAGCAACTTAGTTGCAACTTCTCTGACATACATACTCTATTTGGTTTCAAGACATACTCTTTTTGGTTTCAATAAACATTTCTTTTTCTAAATATTGACAAAGTATATGTATATTATACAAGAGAACAGTCCACACTTGTACTTTCACGGCAAAAATACCTGAGATTGTCACACTTGCAAGACCATTTTGTTTTATCAACTTCCTGTTTGGGAGTGATTTGGACAGGTGAATAAATTATTCATTATGATTATCATGTTACCACAAACGTATTTATTAACTTGTAATCAAGAACTGATCACCACAACATAGCGTTAATTTATATTTGACACACATAACACTGTCTTCAGTGTTGAAAAATTAGAAACCAGGAAAGCTGGCATGTTACCACCTCACGACATGATTTTGATACCCAACAAACCCACCATTTGTCACGAATCGAATACTTACCAACACTTCGTGGCATATTGTCTTCAGCTCTTCCTCGATCTTCTCACGGTACTTTCTCGCCATCTGGACTTTCCTGTCACTTCCCTCTGTTTTCGATTCTATGCTGGAAACGACTCTCCAGGCGGACCTTCGAGCACCGACCACATTCTTGTATGCCACTGACAATAGGTTACGTTCCTCGTTGTCGAGCGGAGCTCCAGATGACCCGGTATAGACAAAATTTACACAATCTCTCATGGCCTCTGCCATATCATCATACCTTTCTGCCTGCTCTGCAAGTTTTGCTTTTTGCACAAAAACTTCTTTGCCAGTGGCAGTTTGGCTTTGGTTACTCATTGTTAGGCCTAGTAGTGTGTTTTTAGCAGACCACGACACCGCTGGAATGAAACAGAAATATTCCAAGATGGCGAACAACTGGCCCTACTTTCGGATATTACTCATAGAAAATATTATCAGCTATAACGTTTAAAACATGTGATACCCAAAGCCATATTTGTGTATTTTAATAGTATATTCAAATAAAGCCAATTGAAGTTATTTACAAAAAGTATACGAAGAATGAATACACAGAAAATTGTGGATTAATTTTACAAGTTTATGGCACTTCCGTAATATTTGCAACCGTGAATATCACGCCGCAGCCGGGAGGGGGGTTGGAGAGTAGGGGACATGACCAAAAATTTATGACGTCACTGTCTCCATAGTAACATTATATGGCAATTAGTATTAGTTATTACATAATGAATCTCCTTATAACGTTGTTCTTGTAACTCCTGAAAGTTTTATTCAAACATAAACTTCTTCTTCTTTTATCATCAGACGCCTACAAGGATAAATCCAAAGAAAGCAGCAGTCAACTTCGGACTTGTACACATCTTTTTATGGAGTCCTTTACGGTTGTCCTCAAGTGGAACGTGTGCAAACGAACTTGTTCTGCAAATATTAGAAACTCTTGCAACAAATATTTAGCTGTCTTTTTACTTGTCTCACAGTTAAATTCGTCGATATCTCCAATCTTTAGTTTATTAAACATGCAGTTTTTCAATCTTCAGATACATAAAGTATAGCCGCCTGTGTCACCTGAAGTCTGAAGCAATATCATCATGCTCATCATAATCAAGTGCCCTGCCAGATGGCGTTGGCGTTCATCGTGCCTCTACACAGATTTCGATCTTTGGTGTTCTGGATCAACTCTGATGATGATATTCCTTCATGCCACTGTCTCAAGCACCCAGTATAATTTCTCTTGGTCTGCCTCCGCCTCTCTTCCCCTTTTGATCTTTCCAGTTGTTACGATGTTCTCCAATGCCGTGTTTCTCATCACATGACCAAAGAAAACTATTTGTCTCTCTCTAATTATTGTATATAATGTGTTAGTTTCACAAACGAGTGCTGAAGTGCTATATAGAACCTGTTTTGCTGTATATAAGTAATCTTGGAATGTAAATGAACAAATTACGAAGAACTTGGAAGCAACAGAGATATGGTTTCTGAGACGAATGTTGCGAATTCCTTTTGACTGCCAGAGTAACTAACGACGATTTGACCTCATTCCCATGTCTGGAATATGTGAAAGTCTTCAATAGCAATAGCAGAAACTCCAATAGCAGGTTCGTGTCATGGGAATACCTGAATCTTCAGATACTAAGGGTTCACAATGTAACAAGAAGGAGAGAATGTTATACATCCAAGGTGTTAGTACAGCCTCTTCATGGAATTGGGAACAAAGTACAGTAAAACTTCGATTAGCCGTCACTCGTGTAACCGTCAGTTTCTGCCATCTGTCATCGTCTAAACAAATGCGCGAGTATCAACAAACAACAGACATCTTTAAAATTGTCCGACAGACAGACAGACGGACGGACGGACGGACGGAAGGATGGATGGATGGATGGATGAACAGATAGATAGATACATACATACATAGATACATAGATAGATACATATATACATAGATACATAGATTCATACGTACATAGATATAGATATACAGTGAAATGGATGAGGGAGAGAGAGGGGGCGGGGGAGGGAGGGAGAAACTTACAAAAACACTTAATGTGCAATATCAAGGATATTAATACAATATTAAAATAGTAATAATAATAAAAAGAATATGCGCAAATCACATTGTAAATAAAACAATAATTAGGCTGCACCGATAAATAAAATGCTTCATATTCTTTGCAGGACTTTGCCATCAATAGGAGCTTGATGCAGACAAGAGGGGGAAGAAGAAACAAAATAGTAAAATGACATAATAAAGATAAGAAAATTAAAAGCTGTTGGAACAACAGATTCGAACCCATTATCTCCAAGTGAGGCCGTTGTAGCACTCATGGATAACGTTTTATTGAATATTTCCATTTATGAACATTTTGATAACCATACGAGTTTCCCGATACTTTTATTACTTTCCTGGAAGAGTCATCATCTTTTGCCGATTAACGTCGTGGGGAGGAATAGTTGTAGCACTCGGGGAAAACGTTTTATTGAATATTTCTTTTTATGAACATTTTGTTAACCACACGAGTTTCTCGATACTTTTATTAAGTTTCCGGAAGAGCCATCATCAACATCATCTTCTACTTTTGCCGTCTAACGTCGTGGGGAGGAGTTAGTTGGCGCTCCAGTACCCGATGGGTGGCACTGGATAGTGTCATTCTGTGTGATTGTACAATGCTGCTTGCTTGCTTGCGTTCGCTGGCTGTGAACTCCAGCGTGAAGTCCTGTATGTCGGTTGAAGACATCCTGTTGTCCAACATCAGTCTGATGTCATACCGGACTGAGGTTTGCGTGAGTATCCGTTGTCCCATGTCTGGCTTATTGGTGTGCAGACTAGTGGTTCCTCGCCGTGCAGGCAGAAACTCTCCGACTTCGGAAGAAAGAGCGATCCTACTACATTAGCCAGGACCCCGAAGGGACCTATTGCCCAGGACGCACAACTAGAACGTGTTAGTAGGTCTTGGCCAGTATAGAACCTGGCCCTGGTGCCTTGGAAACACCTCTGCGACCCTGATTGTACACTGTCTTTGTTGTCGTTAACCCATTTCGTTATCTAGAGTGTCCTCGTGCTCTCGTAGCAGATCTTCCTTGATATAAGGCCTGTGCTGATAGAGTGCGTGTTGCGCGTCTTTCCTTGTCATTCGCATTTGCGAGCGCTATCAAGACAAGTCACCTGAACAAGTCAAGAAGCCTGATACGGGGGAAAATGGCACGTCGCAAGAACACACAAAAAAAAAACACGTGGCATCCAAGATGGGCAGTGTGGGAGCCGACAAGACTGTCAAGAAGACGAACGTGGAGAGCCCGCCTGCCAGCTGTAACAAAGAACCTGAAACAACAGCTACTACTGAAGCTACCACGAGGGAGACCGCCGACAGACCACCACAGACAAGATCCAAGACAGCTGAGAAGGAGGAGGAGAAAGACACCTGAGGCGGAAACACCGACTCAAAAACGGTCCGATGGGTTGTCAAGCGGATTCAAGTGGGGCTATCAGACGAACAAATCACGAAGCAGCTGCAAGAAGAAAATCTCCACCTCAGAATCTTGAAGGCGGAGCGGATCCTAACATACGCAATGATCCCTACTACGCTGGCGGTGGTGACGACTGAAGGCAGCGAGATAACAGGCCAAGTGTCGATCAACAAGATAATGCAACAGCCCGATAGGTTTATATCAAGAATCAACCAATGTTCAAGATGCCAGAGGGCCGGCAAAAGTCGAATAATATGTCGCGGCAAGACTGAAATATTCCGATACTGCACCGATCACCACGCCTTCAAGGAGTGTCTGCTAGCCAAGCTGGACACGGACTTCCGAGCACCCAACAACAAACGAAAGTGCGCCAACTGCCTGGACAAGCATGGAGCAATATACTTGGGCTGTCCGTACCTCCAAAGACACAGAGACGTGTTAAAGTTCGCCATTACAACGAAGACACCATATAAGGAAGCAATGCGGAGATGCGAGATAGTCACGTGCATCACGCAAGATGAAAGAGGACAACTACAAAGTCAGATCGACGAGTTAAAAAAACAAGTCAAGCTTCTGCAAACACCGGAAAAACAATGAAAAGCTGCTTGCTGAAATAAAGGAGACCCAGAAAGACATAAAACAAGAGGTGGAGCACATGACCCAGACGGCAAAGAAGAATGAAGAGATCTTACAAGCAATAAAAGCCGAGAGTGAACTGCTCAGAACTGAAAGGGATTCAATCCAGATTAATTCAGCAAAAGTCACAGAAAAGAACACAGAGAAGTCGCAAGATAAAGATCAACACGAAAACATCGAAAAGCTTATCAAGACACTTCACACAAAAGGAGGCAAAAAGACACAGGATAGAGCCAAGCCACAGACCAATCAGAAACAGCAAGCTGAACCAGTAGTCCAGCTATGATGCCCAAGCAGCTCAAGGGAAAACCAGAATCCCGCCAGCCACCTGAAGAAAGCCAAGAGGAGGTTATCGACACACGTGAAGATAACCGGAACCAAGAAGAGAAAGACCAGGAAGCTGCCGACCAGGAGTGGGAGGATAAATACTTCGAGAGGGAAAAACACTGAAGAATACGATGTGGAATGTGGATCTACGCATCACAATACGACACCAGACGTATCTATCCAGGCGATAAGGACTACCACTAAGCCAACACTGAGAAACAAAATCACCAGAGGAGACTAGCCCAAAGAATAGCCGCCGACCGATTCCCCCTCCCCCAGCTGACGTCACAGACACAAACCAACACATCATCGACTCGACGCGCGATCGAGAGCAAGTCGCCTAATCGGATAACGCAGAGGATGCCTCGCGTTAAAAGTGCTTCGCAGAGACATACGCTTTATGCAGCCGAGAAACAGAAGATAGAGGCGAGGAAGGCCGCTGCGACTGCTAAGCCCAGTTCTACAAACAGCAGTCCTGCACCTACACCAGCTGAAACCGTTCCCGTGGCGGAAGAAATCACAGTTGAACCCAGCAGCAGCCGGGAAGTCCTAACCAGCACCAAGACGATGCAGCCCAATATACCAGAGACACAGAAGAAAACAACAAGTACTACTGTAGACTTCACCGGCAAAATTCTACTCACGCAGACAAGCGTGGGAGAAGCTAAACTGTCGGCGCTTCCAACAGACAAGATAATCAGTCTGTTGGAAAACGAGCTGGGAAGAAATAGCATCAACCAGCTGCGCAAGACACCCGATAGAGTAGTGGTCTCCATCAACAAAAATCCAAAGACGACAGCCCTGCTACAGAAGATCGCACAAGAGGAGAAAGGCGTCATACAGCTTCACCACGGCATAATATTGGAAGCTGCCCGGCACCGCACAATCAAAAGATGGGTCATCAAACGAGTCAAGACCCATCTCAACAACGATCAGATCAGAGAGATGCTGACCCGGGAGAACCGCAAAATCAAGATCACCAGCGCTGAACGGATCATCGGAAAGAACAAGATCCCCTCTACAGTTGTCGTCGTAACATCAGAGGATCGAATGATCCCTCGATACATTATATGGGACAAGAAAGACCAAAGACCAGAGCACTACATACCGAGAGTACTGCAGTGCTCTAAGTGCGAGAAATTTTGGCACACCCGTGCCACCTGCAAAAGTGATGCGAGGTATGCTCTGGTCCCCATCAATATAGTCAGTGCCAGCATGCGAAGAACGACTCGAACTTCAGGAGGCCTAACACCAAAAGAAAGTGCGCCAACTGCCTCGGCAACCATGGCGCCTGGTGACTCGGCTGCCCCTGCCACCAAGACAGCAAGGAAGCCATGAAAATCGCCATCAAGTCTAACCTATCATATAAGGAGGCTAGGAGGCAGTACGAGACGACCAACCGACTCACCAAAAGTGACAAAGCACAATTGGAAGGCCAACTGAAGGACCTGAGAACACAGTTAAAAAATATGGAGGAAGGAAAAGATAAGACGCAAGAAACCCAGATAACGGCCGTTCAGCGCATCCTGGACGACCTGAAGCATGTCCAGCAGAAAATAGAGCAGGATGTCGCTCGACTGGCTGCTATAAAAGCTGAGACTGAAGAAACTTTATCAAAAATCCAAGAAGAAAGAGAAAAGACAGAAGAAACGCTCAAACAGATTCTTCTTCGTCTTCTTCTTCTTCTTCTTCTTCTTCTTCTTCTTCTTCTTCTTCTTCTTCTTCTTCTTCTTCTTCTTCTTCTTCTTCTTCTTCTTCTTCTTCTTCTTCTTCTTCTTCTTCTTCTTCTCCTCCTCCTCCTTCTCCTCCTCCTCCTCCTTCTTTGCGTTCATCCGGAGTGTTTTTTCAGATGTGATTGCGGAGAGTTGTTACGCACCCTTCGGCCAAAATGCTTGGGCCAACTCATCCGACTTCTGCGTGCATTTTTGACCAGGTTAGCATTCCTGGGAGACTCTCACTTTTGTGGTACCGTCTGCATTCCAGCATGTCAAGTTGGAACAGTCGAAGACTTCACGGTCATCCCTCAAGGGAAGGCAGGGACAGTCCATGGCATTTTCCGCCACCCAGGACGGCATCCATAGTTGCAGAGCCGACACATAGCGCTCTGGTGCTGGGCTCACCGAGGGAATCGTCACGTCCTGCTCATGGCTGCTTTAATTCCTCACTTCAATATACTGGGCATTTCGTTCGCCCCGGGCCTATCCCGCACAAACCAGACCGGTCTGCAGACGGTATCCACTCAGCGAGTTTTCGATTCGGACATGTGCTTGTCGCTGTGCCCGGGGACAATATAGTCAGAGCACGACTCTACTGTTCCGGGTACGACGGACATTCGGAAACGTAACTAGTCAGAGCTGTTCCGGGTAGAGCTGTTCGGAAAACTAGTTAGTCAGAGCTGTTTCTAGCACGAAAGACATTTCACTCGGGCGTTCTATGCTTTGTGCCTGATTTATTTGCACCCGTAGGCCAGCACATCCGACTTCAGCGGGCATTTTTACGGATTTGCCTTCCCGAGGTTTCGAGAGACGCGTTACACTTTTTTTTTCTTCTGTGGTGTCGCCCACATCTCAGCTGGTCAAGGTAGAACGGTCAACGACATCACGGTCAACCATCAAGGGAAGGCAGGGGCAGACCATGGACATTCCCCCGCCATCCAAGGAGGCTTCCATAATTGCAGAGCCGGCACATATTGCTCTGAGACTGGGCTCACCCGAGGAATTGCCGCGTCCTGCTCACGGCTGCTTTAATTCCTCACTTCCATGTATTGGACATTTCGCTTCCCACTGGACGCTCAGCACACACCAGGAATGGTCAGTATGCGGGCGACATCCACTAGGTAAGCTTTCTCTTCGGACTTCGGCCCACGCAATGGGTTCGCTAGCCAAGCGTTCCGTTTCGTGTTATTGAGACGTTTATCCACCTTTGACTACACTCTCTGTGAATATAGATACAGACATTTTGCGTAATCATTTCGTGCGACATTTTCTACCTTATGTTCTCGCCCACGAGGTAGGCTACATGTGCTACCGGCTCAGCACCTTACCTCCGTGCACCAGTGAGCGAGAAACGGCCAGGCCCTCTCATTTGTGGATCCCACATATCCCCCAGATGAGAGCCTTCGAACAAGTATCTGACCTGAGCATGTAGCGTGCTCAGCATCTCACCTCCATTATTCGGTAGGTGGATATCGGCCTGGCTCTCACATCCGAGGGCTTATGGCTTAGTGGCGTTCAGCCATATCCCTCGAATGGGAGCCTTAGAGTATATGTCTGGACCTAGAAATAGCGGCATCGTGAGTCTGATTTTGACTGCTTTCCTCAGTCTTACCTGCAGAGCAGCAGGTTGTGTCTCTCTTAGTTTGGTCCCTATCCCAAGGCCTGTCCGACATGTAGTTTTGTTTCCGTCGACAATGCTCTTGTGGTTACTGGGACATGCAAGCCTCCCCCCCACCCCAACAAGGTGGAGACACATCGGGGGGGGGGGGCGGGGCTCAAACAGATTCTAGAAGAAAGACAACTAGAACTACTCAAGGCCAAGACCGAAACACCTGAACCAGAAAACACAAAGACTCAGACAGAAGAAGAATCACCAGAAAGTGAAATAGAACTGGATGAAAATGGATACCCAGACCAACAAAATTTTTTCGAGAGACGGTATCGAAAAGGCCTAGTCGGACCCGGTCACGACACACGGAATCAATCAAGACCGAGAAGATTCGAAGACAACCCAAGACGGGGAAGGAGGTGAAACACCAGGAGTGACGACAACTAGTAAAACTCCCTGAAAGAAACAGCACCATATGACGGGGTGGGTACCCAATAACTCCAGGCCTCAACAAGTGCGCGACTCTGCCCAGACAATGAATACCTTATCAAGAAAGTAACGAACAAAATCAACCAACCAGAAGCCAGGAAGCTGAAAACAAGCAGCCCGATCTACGAACGAATCAAAACACAATAAAGGACCCAAATACAACCAAAACGATATAGTCGAAGGTTGAACGGGGCCATTCGTTTCAAGAGTTGGAATTGGAATTGGCAAACCAACATAACCAATCCGAGTTAGGACTCACTCGAAAGAGCGCATAAGACAAGAACTAGAGTGACAAAAACCCACAAAAACCACGGACCTCAACAATAACCACAGCTGAAGAGGCAGGTTGAACGAGGCCGAATTTGGAATTTTTGTTTTGAAAATTGGAATTGGAATTGGAGATAGTTGATTGTAGTTAAACAATAATTCTTGAACATTTATTTCTGTTCTGTTCATTTTTACTTTCGCAATAAAATGATTTCTAAGCCACCGATCGGACGTCTTGGAAGATACAATAAACAAAAAGAAATCAAAGGGTAACCTAGACAAAACTCAACTAAATTCAAGTCTCACTTGTCAAGTAGGTAAAGGTGCAGAAACAT
This sequence comes from Cepaea hortensis, assembly GCA_963921405.1. NCBI lineage: Eukaryota > Metazoa > Mollusca > Gastropoda > Stylommatophora > Helicidae > Cepaea > Cepaea hortensis. The sequence goes on along the minus strand of OY992887.1, from coordinate 43,098,780 downwards.
TCGGCGAAAGGGGGATTTTTTCTGATGATCATAAACCACGTGACTCACCTGCTGCACGGCGGAGTTATACCACGACACAGCAGATACCAAGTTTGGAACCTGCCTACTCCAGTCACTTATCACAATCGTCTATCACGTGCCATGCTGATAGTGCGCGCGGTCATGCGCCGCCATCTCACACGCTCACAAGTCTTAGGTCAGTTCTGTGTTCTTGTCCCAAATATACCACGTGACCATTTCATCCAAGTATGTATCTCTTTGTCTGCCTCTTTCTCTTTTCCCATCAAGGTGCCCCAGCAGTCTTAACTAAGTCTAATTTTTGTAAATTAATTTACAGGTTTCATTTTTTTCCTTGAAGGACTTTTAATTCGTAGTCGAAATGATAATATACCACCACATGTCATCTTCCAACTGGACCGAAGGACGATATATTGCCATGCTAGATTCATCGTGTTATTTGTTTTGTTCACACTTGCACTTGAAAACGTAAAGGTGTTTATGAAGATGTCATTTACAATACGTATAATATGAAAATAACTATTAATAATGGTGTAATGTTACATTATAGTACTCGTTCACTTGACTGTGTACATGTTTGGTTCAAACCTATTATTTTTTTTGACACTGAATCAGTTAAAAGCCCTATTTCAACTGCCATGAGCTGTTCCTCAGTTTGTCCGTTTATTGTCCATGTTTCACACACATACAACAGAATAGTCTCTCTATAGCACTTTCACTCTTTTTCTCACTACACCTGACAGCTTTTCATTAATGATTATGTTTCCCATCTTGCAGAAATCTACTTTGGCCCAGGCGATTCTTGTTCTAGTCTTCACATGGATCTTCCATCAGACGTTATAAATGTTCTATGATAGTTTTACCGCTTCACCTGTTTAAGAATTTTCCCATTCACTTTGATGTTACATAATGGTATTTCTTTCTTCTTGGCGATGACCTTTATTTCGGTTATCTTACAATTTAATTTAAATGCTAGTTGCTCACTGTATCGAACGATTCTTGTGTTTAAACTGCTTCATGGTAATTGAAATGTTGCTAATGTTTGCTTCTTGTGTTTGTAAAGCAGGTTATTTATCAGCCATCTATCGGTGTGCTATCTCAACTGCACTGAAGGGCGATCAGATACTATTATAACGTATCCCGTAATGATTAAGCTATTTCACCGACACGATGTTGATAGCTTTCGTCGAGTCAGGATTATTTGTATTTAGACATCAGATAGTTGTTGACCTACAACTTCTCGATAATCAACCATCTTCTATCTCTGTGTAGCCTAGAGAAAGCCGTTTCATTAATTTATTTTGCGCCGGTACTTACGCGATGAATATGAGGGGAATAATTAATGTAGTTTTATCTGTCCTTTTCTTAAATAGCTTCACGCGCCGTATTGTTCTCAATGGAATTTGCATTTAAACTCAGGAGGAAACCTATAGTTTTGTCTGTAAAATTGATTGTCTGAGTGGTGCTTGGATGCATGTCTGAGTGTGTGTGTGATTGTGGGATATATGGTGAGAAAGAAAGAAAGAGGGAGAGATAGAGAGCGAGAGAGAGAGAGAGAGAGAGAGAGAGAGAGAGAAAGATAAAGACAGAGAGAGATTGAGATTGAGAGAGAGAGAGAGAGAGGGGAAGAGTGAGAGAGAGAGAGAGAGAGAGAGAGAGAGAGAGAGCGTAATGTGTGTGTGTATACGTATTAATGGTGTGTACATGTGTGCGTATGTGTGTTTATGTGTGTATATGTGTGTGTGTGTGTGTGTGTGTGTGTGTGTATGTATGTGTGTGTGTTAGTGTTGCCTGTATACACAACGAATTACTACCAAAGAAAATCTAATAATACGAAATTATTTCAGACGACTCAGCTTGAGAAGTACTTGTATATACACCATGAAAGTCTCAAAGAATAATTTTTGTCAAATAAACATCCAAATCAACCACCCAGACCAACCCACCCATAAATCCAACTAACCAACCAATCAAACAACCAACCCAACCACCCATACCATCCATCTATCCATCCATCCATCCACCCACACATCAATCCATCAATCCACCCATCCATCGTCCACCCACCCACCCACCCATCCATCCATCCAACCAACCACCCACCCGCTTATCTATCTATCCACCAATCCATCAATCCATCCACCGACCGACCGACCGACCCATCCATCCACCCATCCATCCGTCCATCCATTCATCCTACCACCAACCCACCTACCCATCAATCCATCCATCCATCCATCCACCCACAGTCCATCCACCCACCCATCCATCCATCCACCCATCCATCCATCCTGCCACCAACCCACTCACACATCAATCCATCCATCCATCCATCCATCATCCCACAGTCCACCCACCCACCCACCCATCATCCCACAGTCCACCCACCCACCCATCCATCCATCCATCCATCCATCATCCCACAGTCTACCCACCCACCCACCCATCCATCCATCCATCATCCCACAGTCCACCCACCCATCCATCCACCCATCATCCCACAGTCCACCCACCCATCCATCCATCATCCCACAGTCCACCCACCCATCCATCCATCCATCCACCCATCATCCCACAGTCCACCCACCCACCCACCCATCCATCCATCCATCATCCCACAGTCCACCCACCCACCCATCCATCCATCCATCCATCTAACACTCTGTGTGAACGTCCAGAAGCAATCTCATGATCATGCTGTATGCGACGCTGTTGTACGCATCTTCGAAGTCAATCACGGCTGCAGCCTCACGTGGAAGCCCACACATGTGTCGTATGAGAATACAAAGTAAACATTACAAATAACGTACTTGACACAGAAACTAAACTACGCAAAAATGCTTATTTCTACGTAGCGACAGTGGAAAATGTAATTTTGAACATTCAGTCTTTTATGACAAACAGTACCATGCGGTAGATTGTCTCAGTATGATGCAAGTCTTCGAAATGCTGCCCCTTACATGTTTTTTTTTCTTTAAAAAAATACCACCCCCTTCCCTATGAAGCACCCTTACGATGCGGTCTCCTCTCTGCATCATAGCATGGCACAGTCCTGATGACAAACTCCTTTATTAACCCATGCTGTGAACTCATGGTCCGCGCATCTATCATCACAATTATAGAGTGCAAATAAAAACCTCAGCCGCATGATGCTGTTACACATCATCATCATCCAGTGTCTTGCCGGCTGGCGTAGGCGAACATGCCTCTCCACAAATCACGACATTCGACATCATGGATCAATTCTATAAAACCACATCTCAAAGGCTTCCAGAGATATTTACGACTGTTTACTAATTGTCCAGGACTCGCAACCGTATGTTAAAACTGGTTATATGTAACTTGTAAGATCTTTTTTGTTTTTGTTTTGTTACATATACATGTAGATAAATTTAAAGTAATATTGTCACAGCATCAAAACTTAACCAGAGAAGTCACAAACAATAGGTTGCTCGAATCTTTGCCTGGCATATTCCGTCGCATCTCGTCAGGTGCATACTGCAGTTACATATCACATGTAGTAAATAAATAAATTATACTTTGGTTAAAATACTTACAACACATAGTCACTGATATTGTTCGCATGTAGAACCTTTGTTATCCCCCGCTCTTAGAATTTTGAAAACTTAGCTATGGGGCGGTTGAAAAGAAGTAGTTTCATCCACCAGGCCAAACAACTCTGCAAAGAAACCATCTATCTTCCCACAGTTGGTATCCCCTGTCAACTATTCCAGAGCGAACCCCGTGGATAGATGAACATAGACTATGCTACAAATCCAGACAAAAGTGAGAGGAATATTTGACAAGGAAAAACAGAACAGTGTACAGCGTAGAACAGCCACTCTCAGTTTCCTTGATGACGAATACCCACAGGACCTCTGGATCCGAGTCTATACAGATGGGTCAGCACAAAATGCTGTCCGAAATGGAGGAGCGGGAGTGTACATAGTATACCCAAATAATACTAGGGACTCGGCCAGAGTTCCAAGAGGAAAGTACTGCCATAACTATGATGCTGAAATTGAGGCAATCAAGATAGCCAGAGAGAAATTGCAAAATACCAACCATGGTACACAACCTGACAGCTGTAGTGATATTGACAGATGCACAATCCGTAATAGAGGCGCTCTTGTCTGGGAAATTGCCAGTTCTAAGGACAATACTTTCTGAACTTAGCAGTCAGCATAAGGTCACCATACAGTGGATACCATCCCACTGTAGTCCCCGGAAACGATAGAGCTGATCGATTGGCTAAGGAAGGAGCAAAAGAAGAACAACCTGATATGCCCATTACATACTACCAAAAGAAAAGAATGATCAAATCAGTCAGAAGGCCATCAAAACCTACTCAAGACGACTACCACATTATGGACAGACCAGAACAAGTCATTATTCTGCGCCTCAGAACAGGACGCAATAGATTACGCAACCATATGTATACAGTATTCAAGATTGGTGACTCAGCCATGTGCACATGTGGTTTGGCGTCGCAGACAGCAGAACACATACTCCAGGACTGCCCAAACTACAACATATCCAGGCGAACTTTCTGGCCTAGAGAGACAACAGTGGAAGATAAACTCTATGGACTGCTGAGTGAACTAAAAAGGACTGTTAGATTCATACAAGAGACAATACTGCAGTTATAAACATATTTCAGGCGAACGAAAGAAGAAGAGGAAGAAGAATAATGATTTCCTAGACTTTTTTCTGGGATTCATCATCATTGACACTTTACCGTCTTGACAGACGATAGTTTGTCACATTGTGCTTTAAAAAGGCATAATAACTACACGCCATGACGGTAGCGTTTGTGACCGAAGTGAATGATTAATTAATTAATTAATTAATTAATTAATTAATTAATTCATTCATTCATTCAGTAGCATCTCCTTTGCAGAATCTCGCTCCCATAACAACCCCCAGGAAAACTTCTCGATTACAAGCAAGATGTCCCGCGTCCGATATACCCATCTGGAGATCACCACCACATCCTGCACCCATCTTCTCTTTGGCCTTACTCTTCCTCTCTTCCCAGGCATATACCCCTCCATTATTGTTCTCTCCAAACTTTCGTGACATTTCAAGTGACCAAAATATATCAATTTTCTTTGATTTATGGTCTTTAATAGCCAACTCTCTTCAATATTCAGCTCTTGAAGTATGGATGCATTTGTTCTTTTCTTTACCCAAGATATTCTTAGAACTCGTCTATAACATTTATATTCAAAAGCATTTATGCGCTGTTCAGCTTGTTTAGTAAGTGTCTAGGTCTCACGGGCAAGCAATGGCAAACTACCTTCTGCAAAACTTGCCAAGAAACCATAACAACAACAATTCTGGGATTAACACACAAAAATAAATGTGAACTGGATTTTCAAGTTGACTCAGCCTAAATGGTTACCAGGAAATGATCTGGAAAGTAAAGACGCCGGTGTGAAATTGACAAGATCACCCATCGAGTTCTGATTGGTCTATAAAATACGGAGCCCGCACCATGTATCAAATACGTCTCAACGCGCTGAAGAGGCTCCTTTAGTTTTTTCTTTGTTAATTTTTTAAAAGGATCCCCAGTCCCCCAAGGACAAAAGCCGCCCTGTGTTGTTCCCGTGTTCGTCATCACTATCAAGTACCCTGCCGGCTGGCGTAGGCGTTCATGTCTCTCCACAGATCTCGGTCTTTGGTGTTCTGGATAAACTCTGCTGATGATATTCCTCTATGCCACCGTCTCAATCCATCCAGCATCATTTCTCTTGGTCTGCCTCTGCCTCTCTCCCCCTCGATCTTTCCGGTTGTCACGATGTTCTCCAATGTCTCTCTTCTCATCACATGACCAAAGAAAGCTGTTTGTCTCTTTCTTATTGTTGTATATAGTGTTTTAGTTTCATTAGCCTCTTTCAGGCAATCGTTGATATAATAGTTACTCTGGCAGTCCAAGGAATTCACAACATTCTTCTCAAAAACCACATCTCTGTTGCTTCTAAGTTCTTCCCAGTTTGTTCAATTACATTTCAAGACTCACTACCATACAGCAAAACTAGTTTTATATAGCATTTCAGCACACTCTTTCTTACAATCAGTGATTGTGAGTTATTGCATAAGATATTTTTCATTTTCCGAAATGCGGATTTTGCTTGCCCTATTTTGCTCTTAATTTCTGTTGTACATCTGATGTTATAAATGCCCCTAGGTACTTAAAACTATCCACTTGGTTAAGAATTTTCCCTTCTATTTCTATTTCACATTGTTACTGTTTTCTTAATATTCAAGGAGAGTCCATTCTTTGCACTCTCTGTTACTATAGTGTCCAACAATTGTTGTAGATCTGCTGCATTATCCGCCACCAATACTGTGTCATCTGCATAGCGTATATTGTTTATATTATAACATCCGATTAGTATTCATGGCTTCTATTTGATATCTCTCATTATTACTTCTCTATAGAGGGAGAAGAGATCTGGTGACAAGACACACACTTGTCGCACTCCCAGCTTTATCTGTTCATAACTACCCTCTTTATTTCCCATTTTAATTGCTACTACTTGGTTCCCATGTTACACTGGGTTTATTCGGATGCTGCCTCTGCTGGTGGTCTAGGCTGTTTAAACTACACTTTGATCTTGGCCGAAATGCAGAGAAGCGATATTAAGTTTTATTATTTTTGAAGGGGTCAAGGTTCCCCATGGACAAGAGCCGCCTCATTATGTTCCAAGCTCCTGTGTGTCATTCGGATGACTGCCTCTGTCAGTGGTCCATGCTAGATTCGATTATATCATTACCCCTACCCCGTTCAACCTCAAAGAGAAGTTATATTAGAGTCAATTCATGGCTCAGATTAATAACACTGGTTTACACACATTTTTGGTGCCTTAAATTTTATAGCTGTTCTTGGGTAATTTTGTGTTGCTGATGCTGAAATTAATCAGATTGTTTTCTGTCAGCTCTAGTTTGTTTAAGATAATTAAGAATGACTTTCTTAGTAGGGCAATTGTCATGTACAAGCATAGAGTTAGGTGCCATCAGTGGTATTTTGACTATAATATGCATTCTTATTATATGTAATTATTGCGCATTTATTACCTTCAAATAGAACACCACAAATTCATTAAAACTTTATCACCAGCATTACAAAAATCTATAGACAACACACAAAAAGCTTCTTTTCGAGGACTTCCTGGAATGTAATATGCCGGACAGTCACACTTTAGGGTACATCAGTAATCTACCATCATGTGGGCATCCCGCAGTCTCTTATCTCTCTTCCATTGTTTTCATATCTTGGTGAAATCTTTCATCTTGCTCCTCACTAACGTCGCCAAGATTCTCGGGAAAGAAACGTAAATGGGTATGAAGGTAGTGCAAATTTATGCTCATGTGTCACCCAAGCTTACAAAAACCCGACAGCATGTTTTCAACTAATTCAGAGTTATTGTTTGCTTTAAAGTTAAGCAAAATGTTTTGCACAACTAAAACAAATGATGGCCAAGATGTGGACTCAGATGTGGATGTGTTTTGTTCACCGAATGAATAAAATTTGGATCGTTTATTAACTTTTTAATTTGAGCTCCATCAAAATTTCCAGCTTTAAATTTGCCTATGCTCAATTCTGGAAACTTTCTGCATAAGTAATTAAAACAGGTACCATCTTTGTTCAGTGCCTTAACAAATTGCTTCATCAAGACCAGCTTTATATGTAATCACGACAGTAGACTTTTCGATCAATGAGAGGCTTGTTGACATTATATTTTTCTCAAACTTTAAATTCATGTCTCAATAGCCACTGTGTACAATGCGTATCTGTTACCCTGCTATCCCACAAACGTATAAAATGAATATTTGGTGAATCCCCTTTGTTGGCCAAGCAAGAAGTTCATTATTTTAAAATCCACACAAACCATCAAGTTATGTTCTAAATACTTCAAGTTTTCCAGAAACTTGTTTATTATAGCATACTCTCACTTCATTATTGTAGAATGAGCAATTGAAATTGAACCATATTTGTTTCCATGGTTAAGTCAAGCAGTTTCGTTTTGTAAGGGACTAGACAGCAATAGGTTGTGTTTTCTCCTAAAGCCTTATACAGAAGATAATGTACTTGTACTAATTAAACACACAAATGCCTTATTTTAGAAACTAGACCTGCTACAGACAAATAAATAAGATATTTGGATTTAGCAGGCCTCATTTATGCAAAATCAGTTGTAAAATGTTTGGCACAAAAAACAAAAAAACAAAAAAAAATTATTATTTGTAGGGCTGTGTAATCCTGGGACTGAGTCAGCAACAAATAGCGGCTAACCACGGTTTCACCCACACAGAATATTATTTTGTTTTAGAAGGGCTCACGGTTCCCAAAGGGGCAGATCCACCCCATGAGGTCCCCACGTCCCTGTTTTTGTTGTGGGCCTTTTATTCCTTCTATGTGCCTTCCGGTCGCCAATATGGCGGTTAGGCGTTGAACGGTTGAACACGCCTGTGGGGTGTTTATGCTTACAGCTAGGGTTTGTAATCACATTTTCCTCATGTTGGACTGGTAGTGCATGGTTCCGTCGCCCTGCTACTGAGTGAGTGCGTGGGCGACACTGTGAGCTGTGCAATTCGCGGGGAATGCTTTTACATCTATCCTGAATAGTGACCTGCATGTTCGGAACAATGGCTACTGGCCGTTGCTGAATTGACTAATTTGCCTTTTCGGTTCACGAGTGCACTTTTCAGGAGACTCCCGGGAGTCGGCGCTGAAGCTGCGGAGTTCGTGCTTTATGCGACACTTTCGGCGGGTCGCCATGCGGTGAAAGACCGAGCCATGTGAGAAAACCCGGGTCAATGAGGTCTTTCTGGTGACTGCCGAGTCCATCGACGATGAACTGTGGTTTTCGTGGATTAATTTTGTTTTGGCATTCTGGCAGCGGCATTATGCACAGTGTACCTGTGCGGGCTATTGGATTGCCGAGACTCCTGCCTATTCCACTTTTCACATTGGACAGTGGGGAGCATTTTGTGTGATATTCACTAGCACAGGAACGGAGCATAATGGGGACGACCCGTTGAGTGCAGTTGGAACCTCGACTAACTAACTAACTAACTAACTAACTAACTAACTAACTCACTCACTCACTCAATAACTCACTAACTAACTGACTGACTGACTGACTGACTGACTGACTGACTGACTGACCGACCGACTGGCTGGCTGGCTGGCTGACTGACTGACTGACTTTCGGCTTATAGTGGTCCATCAAAGCCCACTGCCAGTGTTATATTAATTTGAAGCTGATTTTTGTCCAAAGAGTGTAATGATGCTAGATCAAGTATGCCGATAACCACATGGCACACTATAGACATAGTCAGTGTATACAAATATAAAAAAAATGGTTGGCTCGCCCGTTAGTCGTCAGATCAACCCCTTTGTACTTCTTACGTCCATATACACTCAGATCTTACTTACACCTCCCCCCACCAGTATCTCCGTCAACACTCGGCAGCTGACAGTTCAAGGGTGTGCTCGTAAATAAGAGCACCTTCTTTGGGAAGGGAAGGCGAATACAACGAAAGACTGTAAGGGTATACAATCGAAGCATTTTACACTGTAAAATAATTTACCAGTTATAACCCTTGACAAAATATACTTTTACTGTAACAAGAAAATCAGTCGCTTGATGGCCCGGTACTCATGGATATATCAATTGGGGAAACCTTTGAGCCCACTAGCCTTCTCTGTGGCGAAGAGGTTACCGACGAAATTCGTAATCCTGCGTTAGAAACAAACTGCGGGCGATTTCGAAGCAGAACGCCTTGCCTTAGTTTCCCATACGTATTAGTACCGGTCGTTCAGAAAGCAATGACAAACTACCGTACGTAAACTTGCCAAGAAATCACGAACAGACAAAAAATGCTCGGGTTGATATGGAACTTCCTATAAAAAATAAGCAACTAACTCTTTGAGCCCACCAAGACAGTTCATAAATACAAAAACACGCATGTGATGTTTGGCGCTCACAGAAATAAACAGAGAAAGTAGAAACGAGAGGACGCGCCAGACAACATAAAAATTGAAAGCTATAGTTACTCACCGAGATTCACAAAATATCACCTGCAAATTACGAGCAGGAACAAATCTTCTTCTACGCATGACCAGTTCGACCTTTTGGCTAAAATCAAAGTGTAGTATCTGTTCTTATCAGCTTGAGGCGATGCTAACCTTAATAAAAAATATAGATTTTTGGTCAGTTTGGCTATGTTTGGAATAGTTCATTTTTAAACACCTTAGAATGTCTTTTATCAGATTCGGCACTTGTTTTTCTTTAAAAACTGTTATTTTAATGCATTATTCATATTTTATTGAACCCACCCTAGGTGTAGAATTGTCTACTTATTGAAAATTGTAACGAAATTGACGTGTTTTGAAACCATTGCAAAGATATCTCGCCGACGCGTGATCCACGTGTTTCATCCATCCATCCATCATGTGCCATGTCGGTAAGCGTGGGCGGTCATGTTCTGCCATCTCACTCGATCACCAGAGTCGTGGATCATTGTAACACGTGTTTCATACATCATTGTAAAGGTCACGAACTCCCCTAAATGTTCGTTAAACTTCGGGTTCGTTTAATTGAGAGCTTTTCTGTGTACGACGGTTTCTTTCGAATCAATAATCTTCCGGAAACTCCCATATATGGAACACCTCGCCGAATGCGCAAAACCCCGTTGGTGGAAACTGATCACGTGGGTTTCCAAGATGGCCGTTTTGTTGTGTTTTCGCTTGGCAACCGATCGACACGCGAATGAAAAAATGTTTTTTCCCAAGAAGTTTAACATAAAATCATCTGCTCAACGTAAGAAATCACGCAGTCAATAACTGGCAAATGCTCGTGAGCACCGAAAAGCCTACCAGAACTTAAACATTACAGAAAAGTCTGAATTTGACCCTAAGATAACTTTTTTAGTATAAAAAAAACATGAAAATAATTTGTTTTTCAAAACAATGTTTTCCCGTAGTGAATTTGAATAACGAAGACACAAACAATAGATTGCACGATTTATTGCCTGGCATATTTCGCTGCATCTCGTCAGGTACATACTGCAGAAAGCACACAACTTAAGTGAATTAACTAGATAAATCCTTCAAGTTGAAATATACACATATTCGCACAGTAATGTCAATTAATACGGTAATTTTAAGCTGACTAACATGTCTTTCTGTTTGCACAATTCTGGCTTACGTTGATAGATCATAATTGCTTCTCTGATCAATTACAACTGTCCAAGTGACTGTCCACAGGCACTGGACACACTACCATTAACAGAAAAAATGATTGTGTGCGGCCATTTCAACAGCCACTCGCAAAGTTGGGGCTATGATCACATGGACCAGAGAGGAGAGAGACTGGAAGACTGGCAGGATGAGAATAGATTCATCTTGGTTAACAAGCCGTCCGACCCACATACTTTCTACTCGAGATCATGGCACTCTACAACTACACCTGACCTGGCTTTTCATTCACCAGACCTGGAGTGGAACATTACACGAATTGTTGGGAAACAACTAGGTGGCAGTGACCATCGACCAGTCTTTCTAACTGTAGAAAATGAGCTTGTAAGTGCAAGCAGCACCCTCTCGAGGTGGAACTACAAGAAAGCAGACTGGGCAGTGTACAAGCATCGCACCAGCATACTGGTTAGAAACCTGAACACTGAGAAAGACATAAATAAAGTAGTTGAAGAGTTTGGGAAATGCATACTACAGGCAGCGCGAGAAACAGTACCAAGAGGAGCCCGTAAACAATATAAACCCTACTGGAGTAGTGAACTGGAACAGTTGCATAATGATGTGGAAGTATGTAGTAAGCAAGCAAAGGCCACACCCAGCCAAGAGCACCACAATAAATTCCAGTATGCAAAAGCCAAATTTCAAAGGGCAACGCTGCAGGCTAGACGGAAAAGCTGGCAGGAAAAAACAGAGTCTCTGAACTTTGAAAGAGACACAAGGAAATTGTGGAAGCTAATAAAACAACTTAACGATGAGGGCACAGGGAGAAACTCAAAAATTGCACTACATAAAGATGGAAACATCTTAACAAGAAAGCAAGCAGCTGACCATTTTGCGGACTCATTCGCACAAGATAACAATATCAAAATCAGTCCAGAGAAACAACAAGAGATTCAAGAGAAACGGCAACATACAGAACAGAAGGAAATAGTACATGAGGTTCTGGAGGCACCCATCACAATCAGCGAACTGGAGCTAGCCATATCAAAACTGAAAATGAGAAAGTCACCAGGAGCTGATGGTATCTCCAATGAAATGACCAGGAACCTAGGAACAGAGGCCAAAGCAAAGCTGTTGCAGATCTTCAATAACAGTTGGACCTTAGGCAGTGTTCCACAAGCCTGGAGAGAAGCAATCATGATACCCCTCCTAAAATCAGGCAAAGATAGTACCATTGCCTCTAGCTACAGACCAATTAGCCTCACCAGCTGTCTCTGCAAAACACTGGAGCGAATCATCAATCACAGACTGCAGTGGTACATTGAAAGTAAAAACATCCTTGTGCCACAGCAGGCTGGCTTTAGGCAGTGCTACTCTACGGAAGATCAGACAACCTACCTCTCTCAAGAAATTGAGGATGCATTCCAAGAGAAGAAGCTGGTGCTTGCGGCATGGATAGATTTGAAGAAAGCCTTTGACAAAGTCTGGAAAGAAGGTCTGATGAATAAACTGAGAAACTGCAAAGTCAATGGAAGAATGTACAAATGGGTGAAAGCATACTTGCACAACAGAAGAGCCCGAGTACAGATAGACGGACTAAAGAGCAAGAAAGTACTACTGCGTCACGGAGTTCCCCAAGGTGGAGTCTTGTCCCCCACACTCTTTCTAATCTTCATCAATGATCTCGTTGCTAATCTACCGCATGGAATTAAAGCCGCAATGTATGCCGATGACCTGGTTCTATGGAGCACAAATGAACATGCATCAGTGGCTACCAGATTAATACAAAGAGCTGTAGATACATTTGTTGCATGGGCAAATAGATGGTGTGTCAGCATAAACACTGACAAGTGCAGCACCACCCTATTTACCCTCTCTCCAAAACAAAAGGCAGGGACCATCCAGATAAATGGAACACCCCTACGAGAAGATAAAGAACCAACATACCTTGGAGTAACATTTGATGGCAGGCTGACATGGAGAAAGCACATCAACAAAGCAGTAGCAAAAGCCAGAAGGAAAATAGCCATCCTGAGAAAGCTAAGTGGAACCACATGGGGAGCCAGTGGGAAAATACTTAGCAAAGTTTATCAACAGAGCATACGACCACACCTGGAATACGGGTCAACTGCATGGTGTTCGGCAGCAAAAACCACACTAAAAGAGCTGGACAAAGTGCAAAATCAAGCAATTAGAGTCCCCACAGGAGGGATGAGATCAACCCCTATAGTGGAAATGGAGAAGATGGGGAGGACACAAGCACTGAGTGAGCGCAGAGATACAAAAACGCTAATACAAGCAGAAAATTTCCCCAGCTTGCCAGGCCACCCTATGAAGAACAGATTTGAAAACCTAGCTATGGGGCGGTTGAAAAGAAGTAGTTTTATCCACCAGGCCAAACGACTCTGCAGAGAAACCACCGATCTGCCCACAGTTGGTATCCCTCTAACAACTATTCCAGAGCGAACTCCATGGAAAGATGAGCATAGACTATCATTACAAATCCAGACAAAAGTGAGAGGAATATTTGACAAGGAAGATCAGAACAGTGTGCAGCGCAGAACAGTCACTCTCAGCTTCCTTGATGAAGAATACCCACAGGACCTCTGGATCCGAGTCTACACAGATGGGTCAGTGTGGCATAACGCTAACCACCATTATTCATTTACCAAAACATGCCGCAAGAAGAGGAAACAACATTAAAAGAAATTGACTTCACAACCGCAAACGGAGACTAGGACTTAAAACTTAACATCGAAATTGGAACTGCATAAGTGACAGATGACGTGGATTCTTAGAAAGATTTCATCAGACAAAGCTCGGAAACCCATTGGATAGGAGGAGACATGTGACCCGCTTTCGCGCCAACGCCGGATTTGCATATGTTAATATTTCATCAGAATCTGGTAAGCCCGCACTTTTTCCTGCAACCAGCCTGATGAATAGATGTGAGAAGCTGGTGTGACCAAATTTTCAAACATGGAATTGCGGGGTGTCTAGATCTGAGGTAAGCTTGTGATTCCCGAGATTAGACTAAGAACCCGATGTATCAGGTATCAAGTAATGGTAACCCGTGTTTGGAATGTCAATTGAAATGTATTATTATTAATTAAAACCTCTGAAATGTAAAAATGCTCGACTGTAGATTCTAACGACGCAGAGCCGTTCCCGGGCAAAATGACACTTCAATACTCTCTTCGATGAAACTGCAATCTCTGATATTCTTAGAGATAATTATTAACTTTAAGAAGTGCATTATACTACTCCATTCTATTCTGAACAACTGTACGAAGTGATGATTCTAAAGCAATCTTGTGCATTTCACCAGAAACACTGATAAAAGATGCTATCACTACCTACAGCTGAAATGACAGTTCGTGTACTAGAACAACTGCCTTGTTCTAAAACAGACTTATCTATGCCTATTTACAATCTAGAAAGCTGAAAGAGAAATCAATCTTTCCTTTCTCTTTCATCTATTGAATCAATAGGGTATGACGGAATAAATATTTATATTTATGTCAAATTTTAATTAGATAAGAGCACTTATGAACTGCGTTACATGAGAAAGTTGTGCTTCGCGGAACACCATCACGCGCAGTGAACTTAACTCATTACTCAACATAACTTAAAACACAACACCACTCAACACCACTCATCACCACACACCCCAACACTCAACATCACAACAACAACAGATAATGGGAGAGAGTTATTAGACACAGAAGAAGAAGTTGGTTAATTGGGAAAACACAGAGAATTATTTATACACATTATAAACACCATTGAGTGGAAGAAATGTTATAAATGTATGTCATTTATTTACATGCATCTTAACACATTCTCACTCTTGTCACTGTCTTACTGTACACGTTCACTGACCCCAGGTTAAATGAGAACTTACATACAGCAGGAACCAGTTGATACAAGTGTGATAAACTCTGACCACCCCAAATTAACCCAACACTAGCTTAGAGAAAAAAGGAGGGGAGGGGGACTAGTTCCTACTTCAGGAATTTAGATTCTTCCGACCTACTTCTTATTATTGTATTGGGAAGATTGTATATATTTATGTGATTATTCATCAGTGATCTTGGTGGCTACATACCAACAACCACCCAACACATCAGCAAACTAACCACCTAAATCAGACCTGAGAGAGGGAAGCCGAGAGAAAGAGATGAACCACAAGTGAGATGGAAGATGACTTGGCCATGAGCAGAGTACGGGGAGGCCTTCAGTGGAGCTATACGGGCAGACCTGAAGTAGATCCATCAGTCAATGGACCCTGGCTTACCTAATCTTCCAGTCACCAGGTTACATTTTCATTGGTACACACCACACCCAATTTCAGGAACTGATATTTAATTGTTGAATTACCATCACACTTAATATGTACAACATCAAAATGTTTACTATGTTTCACACTTGTTGACATCTCATGTATTGATGCTTGTTTATTGATGGTTTGTGTAACTGGTCCAATATGCAACTTTTCTAATGTATCTTGTGTAAATCACAATAGAGATGTATGTATTGGCCAGAAGGCTCAGGCCCAGTCAATAAATGATTAACATGAATTGACCTTCTGTTAATTTATCAGTTCAAACCTATCTGTGAGTCAACAACTTCTGTGTACATCATGTTGTCAGAATCTGATGCGATTGATTATGTGTTTGATTGTTTAAAAATAATCCATTCATAATGACTTACTAAAATGGGGGAGAGAAGACTCTAGATCTATCAACTGCTCAATATCCATGTTTTCTTCATCTAAATCAGACAGAGAAAATTCTCCAGAATTTCCTCAGATTTGATAACCAATAAAAGGGGGCTCCAGAGCTACAGAATCCTTGGAGAAGAGGCAGATTCCCAGTTAGTAATTACCATTCTCACCAGGGCCATAATCTATATCTCCTAGACATACTTAATAGAACGAGGCCTGCAGATAACTCAAGGTTCATATTCTGGGGTTATTGAAAATAGAAGAGGATGGGGCTCTACTTCTTTTGTTAGAGATGGGGCATGCACTACAGTGATCTCCCACTCCCTTCAAAAATATATGACATATTGTCGGCTACGTCCTGGATGGTTCCCATATATTAACCTTTAAACAATTACATAAAACATTAACACAATTATCTTTAGATTTTGAACATTGTCATTTTCTTATATTGATTGACAGCCACATGATATGAAGGGCATTTACAGATAAATAAGAGTAGGTGACTGATCATTCCTCCTGAAGAAGGGGGCCATGTTCAAATAGGCGTATACTTCAGAAAGAGGTGCTCCAGGTGAAATATATAGTGTGTATCTACTATACCAACACTACTTCTCTTCCAGAGAAGGTGTTCTTTTCCTGTGGAGTCTGAACTTAACAGCATTTCATCAACCACCGGAAAATCTTATCCGTTGGGAAAACTCTGTCTAATTTCAGATTCTTTTCTTTACTAGGAATTAAATCTGGTTACTTCAGTGCCTGCTGCCTTTGGCTTTTCCAGCATTGACAGACAGACATAACATAGGGTGTTTTTAATATTGCACATGCTCTGTTGTATATTTGCAGATCAGGGACTGACAAGCTTACGCGGATCAGACTAACTGCAATTATATTTTTTTAGGCAGAACAAAGCAATAAATTATAGACATGGCGGAAACTGCAAAGTTTAGAGCCCAAATAACAGAAACAGGTAGGGAATGCGGGTTAGATGGCCTTGAGCTAGCTAACTATGTTTCAGATGCATTCGACAAAAGAGAAAGACTGCAAGCGGAATTGGCTCTCAAGGAAAAACAGCTTCAGGCTGAATTGGCTGAGAGGGAAAACCAACTTCAGGCTGAATTGGCTCTCAAGGAAAAACAGCTTCAGGCTGAATTGGCTGTGAAAGAGAAACGATTTCAAGCAGAATTGGAGGAGAAAGAAAAACAGCTTCAGGCAGAATTGGAGGAGAAAGAGAAACGACTACAGGCTGAAATGGAAGATAAGGAGAGAGAGCGTCAACACCAACTGGAGTTGAGGAGAATGGAGATTGAAGTGGAGATCCGGAGAATAGAGAAAGGGAGTGGTCCTACACCCTCAACCTCATCAGGATCGCCAGTGACAGAACCACCTCCTCACGTCTTTCACCTTAATTCAGGAGCTATGTCATTTCCTCTGGAACCCTTTATTGAACAGACTGACCACATCGAAGGATTTTTATCACGCTTCGAGGCAAAGGCTGTCAGCTGTGGGCTTGAAGAAAGTAGATGGGCGACGAAGTTAGCGCAGGCCTTAAGATCCACGGCGTGTGATGTGTTCTCGCGCCTCACTAGAGAGGAACAACAGAAATACACAACACTGAAAAAGGCACTCTTGAGCCGCTTCGAAGTGGACGCCGAATCTTATAAACTCAGGTTCAAAGCCGCAAGGAAGGAACCGGGTGAGAGTTACGCGCAACTAGTCGAAAGACTGAAGTCATACATACAAAGATGGACTTGCTTGGGAGGATTTGAGGAAAATTTTGAAGGACTCCGTGAAATGATCATCATTGATCAGATCAAGGGGAAAATGCAGAACAAAATGAAGGCATTCTTAACCCAAAACGGGGCTGACCGCCTGGAAACTATAATCATCCTGGCAGAGAGATTTGAGAAATCTCAGAAGGAGATGGGAGGAAAGGGACGTTCGAACAACACCCCCTCTCAAAACAAAACTCCACAGCCAAAAGCGGGTGAAAACACTGTAGCCACCAAGAAAAAGGGGAAATCCCAGAAAAACACTCAAAACTCAGTCCAAACAGGGCCGAAGGAGGACAAACCATTCTGTACCCATTGCAAAATTAAAGGTCACACATTTCAGAATTGCAGGAAAAAGCCACCCCCACACACAGCGGCATGTTTGGCCAACCGAAAAGAGAAAAAAGTGAGCACTGGTGAAACGTCCAAACAGACACCTCATCAAGACACATCATCTCGTATTCCGGTTGTAGAATCCATCTTGCTAAATGGATTCAAAACGACCTGTCTATATGATACTGGATTATCGTATGACTGTGTTGTTTCATCATCCTTAGTTCACCCTGAACAGGTGACAGAGGAAATAGTGGAATTACAGGGACCCCTGAAGAGTTCAACAAATATGTCTCTTCCAGTGGCAAAAGTGAACATAGCCTCGCGGTATGTCACTGGGACAATCAAGGCAGCAGTCTTGGACGATCCGATATATCCTGTAATCCTCGGCTGTAGATTTATCGTTCTAGGAGAACCTGATCAACCTGTGGCGATGGCGACCATGACCACTCGATCCCAGGCGACAAAACCTCCAGAAACAACTACGCCAATCCCTCGAACGGAGGAACTGAAGAGGGCACAAGAAGCCGACAGCACCTTGGAACCCTGCTTCAGAAAACTGCCAAAATCACATTTACCTCTACGTAAAGGTGATCTGTTCATGAAGTCAGCACTTCTTTACAGAAAAGCAGGACGAGCTGGACAAGAGTTTAATCAACTTTTTGTACCAACTCAATACAGGACTCAGATCTTAGAGATGGGTCATAGTCTACCATTCAGTGGGCACATGGGTATCAACGCTACTACACAGCGGATTACCACTCACTACTTTTGGCCAGGGATGAATTCAGACATACAACGGTTTGTAAAATCATGCCCACAGTGTCAGAAAGTATCACCAAAACACCGGGCACCACCGGCAATGTTGGGTGAATCGCCAATCACTGGAATTCCATTTGAGAAAGTGGCTGTAGACATAATCGGACCTCTCTCAGCAACGAAGAGGCGAAACCGATTCATATTAACGCTTGTGGACACAACAACCATGTGGGCCGAAGCAGTTCCTATGCCCAGCTGTGACTCCAAACACGTCGCTGATGCATTATTAGGAATATTCACACGTCTAGGATTCCCACAAAGGATCTTGACGGACAACGGTTCACAGTTTCGTGGTAAGCTCATGGAAGAGACCTTCAGACTTTTTCATGCACGCCATATCTTCAGTTCACCATATCACCCTCAGTCAAATGGACTTGTGGAAAGGTGGAACGGGACATTGATTAGTATCCTGCGCAAAATTGCCCAGGAGAAGACAGAGGATTGGGACTTGTATTTACCCGCAGCTTTATTCGCTTACAGTGAAGTACCCCATCACACAACAGGTTTTGCTCCAGCCACACTGTTGTTTGGACGACCGATCAAGGGACCACTGGAGGCGTTACTTCGAACGTGGACTGATAATACTACAGATGATACAGTCGTGACTGCATCTACATATGTTGCCGAGTTGAAAAATCGTTTACAACACAGTTGGAAACAAGCGAATGTCAATCTACGTCAAGCCAGACGAAGAATTGCTCGTAACTTCAACCGCAAGGCAAAGGATAGAGAGTTAGAGATAGGAGAGAAGGCGATGTTGCTGCTTCCAACCAGTCAGAATAAGCTGCAAATAGGATGGAGAGGACCTTATGTAGTGACGGAGAAGATCTCACGTACCAACTACAGAATTTCAGTCAAAGGCAAGATGAAAGTATTTCACATAAACCTCTTGAAGAAATATCATGAAAGACCCTCAACCACCGAACCTGCACATCTGATGGCCATGAGTGTGGCTACTGAAGTCGAAGAAGGATCAACAATGGGAGTCGAGTGCCAACTGCAAGCCAAAGAGACCTTTAAGGATGTGGAAATCAATCCCAACTTAACAAAGGATCAGCAAAAGCAGATTAGGGAACTTATGGCAAAATATACAGAAGTACTTACTGATAAGCCAGGAAGAACTGATTTGGAGGAATTTGACATGAAGTTAAATGACACAGTGCCTGTGCGAGTCAAGACTTACCCAGTTCCTTATGCAAAGCAAAAGACTTTAGAGGAAGAAATACAACAGCTGCTCACCGCAGGAATAATCTCACCATCTGAATCACCTTACAGTGCTAGCGTCGTCTTATTGAGAAAGCCAAGTGGAGAACATAGATTGTGCATCGATTATCGACAGCTCAATGCTATAACTGAATTCCAAGCAGAACCTCTGCCTGATCAGAATAAACTCTTCACAGCACTCAACCGAGCTAAGCACTTTACTAGGATTGATCTCAGTAAGGGATATTACCAGATTCCTGTAAAACCGGAAGTTAGACCATGGTTAGCTTTCAGCACGCCTGGAGGACACTATGAGTTCAACGTTCTTCCATTCGGATTAAGTAATGCTCCCAGCGTCTTTACACGTATTATGAGAAAATTACTTGACCCACTACAGCATCCAGACATCAGTCACTTCATGGATGACATCCGGATCGCCACTGAAACATTTGAAGAGCATGTAGAAACCCTGCATCTTTTGTTCAGGCGCCTCAGAGAAACTGGATTGACGGATAGACCAAAGAAGTGTCAGATAGGATTCCAAGAATTGGACTTTCTATGTCATAAGATATCTCATGGACTGATCACTCCACAAGAGGGAAATGTGGAAAAACTCCAGAGAGCACCTCGTCCAAAAACAAAGAAGGATGTAAGATCATTTGTATCCTTATGTGGATTCTATCAAAAATACATCAAGGACTTCAATACTCTGTCAGCACCTTTAACGGATCTTACCAAAAAGGGGAAACCAGAGAAAGTCACTTGGTCAGCTGACTGTGAGAGAGCTTTCACAGCACTAAAGCAGGCATTAACTGCTCATCCAGTCTTACATCTACCAGACCTCGACAAACCATTCGTGCTGCGCACCGATGCCAGTAACATAGGAATTGGGGCAACGTTGTTGCAGAGAAATGGAGATGTACCATCAGAGCTATTCCCTGTAGCCTATGCTAGCAAGAAATTGAATGCAGCAGAGAGAAATTACAGTACTATTGAGAGAGAATGTCTTGCGCTCGTATGGAGTGTACAGAAATTTCAAGCATACCTATATGGCAAACATTTCACAGTGCAATGTGACCATCAACCACTCATGTTTCTCGCAGCATCTAAGACTCTGAATGCCCGACTTATGAGGTGGTCGCTGCTTCTTCAACCTTTATCGTTCCAGGTTGAGTATGTTCCTGGGAAAATGAATGTGGGAGCGGACTTCCTGAGTCGACACCCAGTGCCTGATGAACCAGGTAAATCAGATGCAGAAGAGGATACAAGGGAGGAAAAATGGGAACAGCTTGATAACTGAAAATGTTGGAAACATAGTTCCATACCATAGAACAATCTGGAGTGGGGCCATGTGGCATAACGCTAACCACCATTATTCATTTACCAAAACATGCCGCAAGAAGAGGAAACAACATTAAAAGAAATTGACTTCACAACCGCAAACGGAGACTAGGACTTAAAACTTAACATCGAAATTGGAACTGCATAAGTGACAGATGACGTGGATTCTTAGAAAGATTTCATCAGACAAAGCTCGGAAACCCATTGGATAGGAGGAGACATGTGACCCGCTTTCGCGCCAACGCCGGATTTGCATATGTTAATATTTCATCAGAATCTGGTAAGCCCGCACTTTTTCCTGCAACCAGCCTGATGAATAGATGTGAGAAGCTGGTGTGACCAAATTTTCAAACATGGAATTGCGGGGTGTCTAGATCTGAGGTAAGCTTGTGATTCCCGAGATTAGACTAAGAACCCGATGTATCAGGTATCAAGTAATGGTAACCCGTGTTTGTAATGTCAATTGAAATGTATTATTATTAATTAAAACCTCTGAAATGTAAAAATGCTCGACTGTAGATTCTAACGACGCAGAGCCGTTCCCGGGCAAAATGACACTCCAATACTCTCTTCGATGAAACTGCAATCTCTGATATTCTTAGAGATAATTATTAACTTTAAGAAGTGCATTATACTACTCCATTCTATTCTGAACAACTGTACGAAGTGATGATTCTAAAGCAATCTTGTGCATTTCACCAGAAACACTGATAAAAGATGCTATCACTACCTACAGCTGAAATGACAGTTCGTGTACTAGAACAAGTGCCTTGTTCTAAAACAGACTTATCTATGCCTATTTACAATCTAGAAAGCTGAAAGAGAAATCAATCTTTCCTTTCTCCTTCATCTATTGAATCAATAGGGTTTGACGGAATAAATATTTATATTTATGTCAAATTTTAATTAGATAAGAGCACTTATGAACTGCATTACATGAGAAAGTTGTGCTTCGCGGAACACCATCACGCGCAGTGAACTTAACTCATTACTCAACATAACTTAAAACACAACACCACTCAACACCACTCATCACCACACAACCCAACACTCAACATCACAACAACAACAGATAATGGGAGAGAGTTATTAGACACAGAAGAAGAAGTTGGTTAATTGGGAAAACACAGAGAATTATTTATACACATTATAAACACCATTGAGTGGAAGAAATGTTAAAAATGTATGTCATTTATTTACATGCATCTTGACACATTCTCACTCTTGTCACTGTCTTACTGTACACGTTCACTGACCCCAGGTCAAATGAGAACTTACATACAGCAGGAACCAGTTGATACAAGGCGTACACAGTGTGATAAACTCTGACCACCCCAAATTAACCCAACACTAGTGTCAAAGACTGCCTCATGATAGAACACCACCAGGACGTGGGGGTCAACCTCAGATAGAGTTGAGTGAACATAGTGCCCGGGATCAGGGCGGGATAGATGAGAGAAAAGGGGGACTATTAACTAGTCCTCACACGAAGGCGTTGACCAGATAGTTAGCACTACTGGTCACGACAGAATCACGCCTGCGTGATAGCAACGATTAGCACTCAAAGCAAAGCCAGCTAATAGGGGCGTGCTAACTGACCTAGCACGCAGGGAGCCGAAGGGCGTATGAAGGTCCTTCCGCGAGGCGTGTAGCGACGCGAGTGAAGCAAGTCAGACTGGGGACTGACTCTATAGTGTTCACATCGTGTAGAATAGATTTGTTTTCATATAGCCTAGTAGATAGAGAATAGCTATAGGGGTTAGGAAAACTATTGATAGAGAATATTGTGACTTTATGTGTGATTAGATAGCGACTGTTTTGCAATTGTAAAGAGCCAACGGCAATAAAATGTACCATTTCATTCCTCGCACACGACTGCAAGTCTCTTGTATGGTGTGGGAGAAGTAATCCGATGATGCCTGAAACATGAGTTGTTGACAGGCAATAGGATTAAATGTGGTGTCAGAAGTGCTGCTTGAACCTGAGTTCAAGCTATATACACTTACCCACGGCTCTAGACTAGGTTTACGGATAGGATATTACAAAGATTAAAGTGTTTAATTTGTGTCAGTGACGATTACGTGTGCAGACTAGATCGAGTTGCCGGCAGAAGTGTGCCTATCGTGATAAAATAATGTTTATTTGTGCTTATTAGAATGTTATATATTTAAATAATATGTTTTTCAAAGTTGTAAGTATGCATATTATGTTCTTCTTTCATTTATTTATGTAATTATTTATTTGTTTTTGAATAATCGTCAAAAATGATTCATGGCGGAGCAATACAAAGGTTAGCGACAGTATTGATTTTTGCAAGCTAAAAATAGCGCTGCGCCTGTGACGTGGCACGATTGACAAACAGTTGGGCCTCGCCATTTGCAATCAGCATTTCAGTGTTTACATACTGGCAAGCTGCTGCCTGTCTGAATCTTTACGATATATTAACTATTATTTGTTTATCTAAGTTAGAGAATGAATATATTTATTTATTTACACATTATTATTATATTTATATTTATTTAAAAGCAGTTATTGAATTTTTTTTCGTACTTTTCTATTTGTTTACCGTCAGGAGGGCACTACTTTCGGCTATGCAAATTAGATTTGGCCTGCACCATCCTTACTTCCATAGATTAAACTAGGTTAGTAACGAAAGACATATTACGGTAGAACGAAGACAGGACAGTGACATTAAATATTAAGTAATCGATGTTCTGTTTGTTCGTGGACATGTTTGTGTCATTGTACCAATTTGTCAAAAATCTATTTGTCGTTTACGAGTTGGTAATTTTTGCTGCTCTGTAAAACAGGGCGAACAACAGCTGAGTAAGAACGTGAGTGTGTGCCGATGTGCCAAACAAGGTGACCTGAGTAAAAAACTCGTGTGTATTCCGGGGTGCCAAACAACGGGACCGGTGTTGCTGACGTGTTGTTCCTTGTTCTGGGGAACATTAAGTTGAGTAAAACCTACGTTTTTGGCATGCATTGTGATTAATAGTGCATCTCTTTTTCAGCGTGTATTGTATGAACAGACTGTGTGCTCTAATTTTGTGGAGAATACAATTTTCCAGATTGTAAACAAAGAGTACAATTTGTGGTGCTCAGATATTAAATAACATAGCATATCAAAGAATAATAACTAATTGAAGCAGTCAGTTAAAGTCAACGCGAGCCAATTCCCCAACAACATGGCTACTCTAGCTGACTTCATTAAAGCAGGCAAAGAATTGCAATACACAGGTAAAGAGCTAGAAGAATATGCTGATAAGAAATTTAAAGAAGCAAAGGATGCAGAGAGAAATGAACGCGCACAGGAAAGACAACACCAGATACAACTAGCTGAGATAACAAAACAAAAAGAATTACAAGTTAAGCAACAACAATTAGAACATGATAAAGAAATTAAACAGAAAGAACTAGAATTAAAACAGAAGACATTAGATCAGGAGAGAGAATTAAAGCAAAAAGAGATGGATGAAATGGCAAGAGTTAAGGAAAAACAAATACAAGTAGAATCAGAGACACAGTTAAAGATGAAAGAGATGGATGTAGACTCACACGCAGAGATCTCTGCCACTAAACTTAAAAGTTAACAAGAAGAAAATAAGTTCAACAAATACAAAAATATTATCAAAGCATATTGTAAAGAAGATTCAATTTCTGCCTGGACAGAGAATGTCGAGTATCAGTTTAAATATCACCAAGTTCCTTTAGAGATGTGGGCTATGATCTATATGAAGAACCTGAGTGGTGAGCCCCTTAAAGTAATAGAATCTATACCAACCGATCTTAGATCTGACTACCAATACATCCGTGATAGGATTATGCAACACTTTTTACTTGATGCCCCTGGGTATCAGGTTCAGTTCTCAACTTTAAAACCTAAACCTACTGAGACTTTCATTGACTACGTCTCAAATGTTCAAAGTGTACTAAATAGGTGGCTTAAAGCAGCTAACATAGGAAAAGACTTTGATAAATTAAAAAACTTAATAACTATGGATAAAGTAATATCCACAATACCATCCTCTTTCGCTAAATTTTTACAGCAGTCAGACATTGAAACCATAGAACAGTTTGAAAAGAAAGGGTCAGCATATTTTTCTTCAAACAGAAATATTTTTAAAACTTCAAATGACTCTGAAATAGTTTCCTTTGTAAAAGATCAATCTAAAAACTATCAGGGCAATAGGAAACCTTATAATAAATTTGACAAGAAAGATAGAAAAGTTTCAAAATGTATCCACTGTCAACTTTTACATGACACTTATTCAATGTGTGACAAATCGCCGAGTTATCCGGCACATCTTGAAAATGTTATTAAGAAGCAACAGAACAAAAGATCTGCATACCGGAGGGCCATTAAATGTTTTTTTTGTTCCAGCTACGGCCATTATTCAAATAAGTGCCTTGGCCGCCAGCGTATGAAAGCCAACAATGCTATTTTACTTGATACATCTTCTGATAGTGGTAGTGAGACTGAGTGTGATGTTGAAAATGACTTACCTGTTAACCAGACGGAAGAAGTGTGTTGTGTAAACGATATGTTGAGTTTTGACAGTTGTGAGCGATGTCACCAGTTTCATGCTGACGGAAAATTAGAATGTGGACATACAGTTCCATTCTCATCTGAGAGTGTGAATGCAGCCTTAGCCTCCAGAGGCAATCTAGAGTTCCACAATGCAATGGTCAATGATAGACCATGCCAATGTTTGCTGGACAGCGGGAGTACCCTTATTGGTCTCAGAAAGGAACTGGTGAGTCAAGAGGATTATACAGGTGACTCTGTCAAATGCCGAACCTTTTCGGGTAACATTGAAATTTACCCTTTGGCCAAAGCCCGTATTGACACTCCTTTCCTTTCGGGTACATTTACTTGTGCTGTACTTGACAACCCTTGTACTGATTTAATTCTGGGTTGCTTACCTCAACTAAAACAATGTACTAGTGATGAAATAACTGCATGGAACCAACTGAATGCAGTTAATGCAACAACCAGAGCAGACACTATAAAACATCAAGACACGCTTCAAGATGAGAGACTACTTGTGCTTTCTCCATCTAGCACTGATGATACCAACAGACAAAAATTCATAGAACAGCAGAAAGCTGATCCTAGTTTGTCTCCTTATTTAAAATTATTGAAAGAACGAGCCAAAATTACAAAGAACGCATCATGGTTCTTCAGATTAAATAATGGCATTCTTACTAGATATTATACTACTGGTAACCATGAGATTCAGCAAACGGTGTTACCTGTACAACATCGCATAACTGTGCTAAAGATTGCACATGAGTCGCCGGTTGCTGGCCATCTTGCATATGACAAAACCAGGGCCAGAATTCAGGCTCATTTTTATTGGCCAGGTTTTTGCAATGATATTAAATTATTTTGTCGTTCGTGTAAGGTCTGTCAACAGTTAGTACGAAAGGGTAAACATGCTACAGCTGAAGTACAACCTTCTACACTGGCTTCTAGGCCATTTGAGAGTGTGGCGGTAGATATTGTTGGAGCCCTGAATCAGGTGTCCAGCAAAGGAAATCGCTTCATATTGACGATGGTCGACCTCTGTACAAGGTGGGTTGAGGCAGTAGCTTTGAAGTACATCACCTCCAAAGATGTTGCCAATGTATTTCTACACCTGTTCTCACGATTCGGATTTCCACGGACCATTTTATCCGATCGTGGAACACAATTCATATCGGCTGCAACGCAAGCCCTTACAAAAATGTTAGGGATTAAACAACATTTCACGACAGCGTACCATCCAGCCAGCAATGGGATAGTAGAAAAAATTAATGGAGATCTTAAGCATATGCTGGCTAAGGTAACAGCAGAAAACCCAGCTGATTGGGATACACTGTTACCAACAGTGCTGTTCGCCTATCGGGAGATTCCCCATTCAAGCACGGGTTTCTCACCGTTTGAATTAGTGTACGGGGCTAACCCACGTGGACCCCTAACCATTTATCATCAGGCAATAACAAATTCTATTCAAATTCCCGAACCTAAAACACCTTATGAAATGGTGACTGAAACACGAGATAACATCATGAAATCGTGTATTATAGCTAAGGCAGCTTTGGAGAGGAAGGGTCAAATCTACCGCCAATATGCCAACAAAGGGGCGAGAACAATTGAACTTGAACCAGATCAAGACATACTTCTCTTGCTTCCTGACAAACGAAATTTATTATTGACTTCATGGCAAGGGCCATTCAAGGTGGTACGTAAGATTTCAGATGTTGACTATGAAATATCAATAAACGGAAACTTAAAGATATTCCATGTCAACATGTTGAAACCTTACTATTCACGACAAGAGACAGAAGTAGAGACAGACGAACACAGTGCACCCACACCAAGTGATCAGACGACAGACATACACAACGCAACTACACTAGTTAGCGAGACTGGCATATCCGACGAGCATACACTTAGCGAGAATACAGAATACACACTTAGCACCACCACCGTACTGAATCAGGTAGACGACGACGGAATGGAACTACCAGTTCCTATTGTAGACAAAACTGCTACATTAGATAGCATACATATAGAACAGGGACTAACAGACAGTCAACGACGACAATTAGTAGAATTAGTAACGGAATACAAAGACATATTCTCTGACATTCCAGGTAGGACGGACAGAATCGAACACTCCATTCTTCTTTCGGACTCTAAGCCTATTAAATGCAGGCCGTACTCAATCCCACTAAGCTATAGGGAAATCTAAATAAGGAAATTCTGAATTTAGAGGCTAGTGGGATCATCCAGAAATCCACCTCTGAGTACTCTTTTCCAATTGTTCTAGTTAAGAAGAAAGATTCTACAATTCGTCTGTGCGTGGACTATCGAAAGCTCAACAACATCACCAAGATCGGCGCAGAGCCAATTCCTTCCTGCGAAGATCTTATTCTTGACATGTCCACCTCCAAAATCTTTTCTAAATTAGATCTCACTAAGGGATATTGGCAAGTCCCTATGCAGTCTCAATCCATCCATCTTACTGCTTTTTCAACTCCTTTAGGACTATACGAGTGGCGTTTTCTTCCTTTCGGACTTCGAAACGCTCCTGCCACTTTCGTACGCTTAACTAGAGATCTACTTCATGGAGTGACGAATACAGTGACCTATATAGATGATATATGTGTCCATACTGATGACTGGACAACACACCTACTGAAACTGAGACATGTCTTTAATAGGTTGCGACTCTTCGGGCTCACTGTCAAACCGAGCAAATTCGAATTGGGCCTAAAAGAAATAGAATTCTTGGGTCATGTCATTTCTCAAGGTCAACTAAAGACTGACCAGAAAATTATTACCAAAATTATGAATCTGACCATGCCTACCACCAAGAAACAGGTCAGAAGCCTTTTGGGGTTAGTGAATTACTATAGTAAATTTATTCCAAATTTAGCGGAGATTACAAGTGTATTTTCCAATGTTTTAAAAGCTTCTGTAAAATTGGATGTTAAAGATGCATTATTAATTTCTGCATTGTCAAAATTGAAAATTTTGTTTAGTAATGTTCCAATCCTCCGCTTGCCTAATCCGAGGCTCGTTTATTATCTTAGGACAGATGCCAGCAGGATCTCCATCGCTGCAGTACTAGGCCAATTTTATGAGGGCATCTTCCATCCGATTTGCTACGTGAGCCGTAAGATCACACCCACCGAGTCCAGATATTCCATATCCGAGTTGGAAGCCCTAAGCATCATCTATGCGGTGAGAAAGCTGCATCGATTTCTGTCCGGTGTGCACTTCATTGTCCAGACTGACAACTCCCCAATAACGGTCATGCAGAGTGGTGTACATCGAAATGACCGAATATACAGGTGGTCGCTAATACTGCAAAATTACACCTTTAGTATAGAACATATTAAGGGGAAAGATAACATCTTGGCTGATACCCTTAGTCGACCATCTGATGTAGCAATACCAGAAATTTCCACATAAGAGTATACTGTAATATATGTTATTTTAGTACAGTCAAATATTCTATGTGAAATATGTTAGAAATACATGAATATTATGTGCTGAACTAAGCACCAAAAACATTGACCTGCTATGTGTCCCTAGACATCAAAAGTAAGAACTTTACTCTGGGAACAAATATATCACTTTGTGAACTAGGACAGCTTATTACTTGCTAAGCTCCAAATATGTTCCAGTGAAGTAGTTGTGTTAAACAGAGAAAAACAGTGTCAGATAATTATATACAGACAGACACGAGAACAGTGGTCTACAAACGAAATTTACAGGTGCAATACCCATAGAATAAATATGACTGTGTAATGGATTTCAAATACCCAGAACAATTGTATAGATATTATGCCAATGAAAGTATGTTTCTGAACATTAATGGCAACGACTAACCTGAGGTATTTATAGAACATGTATATATAAACTTAATGTGATATGTATCATAAGGTTTTAATATAGTGATAAAATATAGATAGATTATGTCATTTTAATCTATAGTTAGATTTAGATATATAATACTTTTTCATTTTAGTTTAGATAGATTATTAATTTACATATTTATTTAGTTTTAAAAGTAGATGAGGATAGTAATTTAAACATGACAACTAATTATAAGAACTTTAGATATGAATAGTATCATTTAGTTTATTATATTTCACTTTGTTTCATTTCATTTGATTTCATTCCATCTTAACCAATCCATTTAACAAACGTTATCATTTAGTAGTATGATTAGATTACACCATAATAGAATAGAAATATTATACACTTAAAGATACATCATTTTCACCATATAGAATAAGAATATCAATCATATAGTTTGTCTCATTTAAAAACATTAGTTAGAATATGTTATATTTCACATCACCTATTTTAGAAAGGGACGTAACTTATTACATTTCACATCACCCATTTCACAAAGGGACATAACTCATCTCACATCAATTTCATTTCACATAGGTAAATTACATCTCTTAAATTAGATAAATATTAGGAGTAATGTAAGCTTATTTTAGGATTAATATGACAGATACATTAACACATTAAATGTATATTTATAGAACTAGTATTAGTATGTCATTATTTAGAATAATATTTCAGTAGAATAGAGTGGTTAATAATACCAGGGTACAAACCATCAACCCGTTTTTCTTACATGTAAATATGTTGTAAATACTTGACGTGTGCAACGGGTGATGCACAGTCATTAGGCTCAACTCTGTCAAACTGAGCCAAATTTGTACAGTGTCACTCCAAGGTTTTTAAATAACTATGAGAGTGAAAGTTATGTGACAGAAATGAAGGTAAAAGATGTGTGACAAAGGTGAGGGTGAAAGATGTGTGACAGAAATGAGGGTAAAAGATGTGTGACAAAGATGAGGATGAAAGATGTGTGACAGAAATGAGGGTAAAAGATGTGTGCCAATAGTGAGAGTAAAAGAAGTGTGACATAAAGGAAGGTGAAAGATGTGTGACAGAAGTGTGAAAGTGATAGCAACTGTAAAATATACAGGAGAGAGTGAGAACAGTGAGCGGATTTTTTCTGCCGCTCAACGGGACTTTTTATTTTTGTTGCCGTCAAATGTTGGTTTCAATGTTGGAAGTGTGGTGTAATGAATGTATTTTGTGTAATTTGAGTTTAGAATCTTAGTGAAAGTATTTTGAGTCTCATAAGACAGAAACGTAGTCACAGATTTGTATTATACACATGTTTGTGACCACAGTTAAATGTATTATGGCACTTGAAAAACTAACTTACATACACATGATAGTTAGATATACATGTTATAAATGTTTTGCGTATCCTTTTACAGGACTTAGCTGTCAACAGCAGCATCTTTCAGCTGTCTGTTGATCTCTTGGCAAGATTACGCTCAGTAGTTTGCCATTGCTTTCTGAGCGGCCGGCTCAGTATCCGCAAGTCACGAGCGGGGGTCGAACCACCTCAGTTCTCGCTCCGCTGCGAGACTCTGCGTGATAAACGGGATTACAGAGAGAAAGTGTTGTAACCCCACAGCCAGAGAGACCGGCTAGATATACATGTTAGAGTGTAGATTATACATTTAATTACATCCAAACACACAAACAACCAGAAAAACAAACATATAAATTGCATACACTTTTATTAGATCAAAGGGAGATAACTTCGGGTCAGGGGACATAATAGACAACGAAACACTAACTTAACAGTGAAATGTGACTTTACACGCGGAAGCGAGATAGGTAAAGCCTGTCGCTCACAGCTTGTGTAATGGTTGTTTAATATTATATGGGGGACATGAAGCAATTCATGTGTTGACCTTCAGAAAGTCAACTTTGTATGGGTAGTGAGTTAATTTACTATTTGAGGGCAGGTCTTATAAGACAACGGTCCGGTTCAGACATACCTCTAATTAATATAATATTGCGATTGAGAATAGGGCTCACGCCAACCAGACAAGTTTGTGGCGATTGCCAGTAGCCAAGTAAAGTGATGCTACATTGTGACATTAGTCAGTAGGTCTATTAGGTAGCCCAAAGCCAGGTTATCTACAGTCTTTGACAAAAATTAGACACACTAATTTTTTTTTAGAAACCTCTTGCGTCACAACCAATGAGTCAAAGTTGATGACGCAACACAAGAGGGGTGGGTGTGTGTCAAAGACTGCCTCATGATAGAACACCACCAGGACGTGGGGGTCAACCTCAGATAGAGTTGAGTGAACATAGTGCCCGGGATCAGGGCGGGATAGATGAGAGAAAAGGGGGACTATTAACTAGTCCTCACACGAAGGCGTTGACCAGATAGTTAGCACTACTGGTCACGACAGAATCACGCCTGCGTGATAGCAACGATTAACACTCAAAGCAAAGCCAGCTAATAGGGGCGTGCTAACTGACCTAGCACGCAGGGAGCCGAAGGGCGTATGAAGGTCCTTCCGCGAGGCGTGTAGCGACGCGAGTGAAGCAAGTCAGACTGGGGACTGACTCTATAGTGTTCACATCGTGTAGAATAGATTTGTTTTCATATAGCCTAGTAGATAGAGAATAGCTATAGGGGTTAGGAAAACTATTGATAGAGAATATTGTGACTTTATGTGTGATTAGATAGCGACTGTTTTGCAATTGTAAAGAGCCAACGGCAATAAAATGTACCATTTCATTCCTCGCACACGACTGCAAGTCTCTTGTATGGTGTGGGAGAAGTAATCCGATGATGCCTGAAACATGAGTTGTTGACAACTAGCTTAGAGAAAAAAGGAGGGGAGGGGGACTAGTTCCTACTTCAGGAATTTAGATTCTTCCGACCTACTTCTTATTATTGTATTGGGAAGATTGTATATATTTATGTGAATATTCATCAGTGATCTTGGTGGCTACATACCAACAACCACCCAACACATCAGCAAACTAACCACCTAAATCAGACCTGAGAGAGGGAAGCCGAGAGAAAGAGATGAACCACAAGTGAGATGGAAGATGACTTGGCCATGAGCAGAGTATGGGGAGGCCTTCAGTGGAGCTATACGGGCAGACCTAAAGTGGATCCATCAGTCAATGGACCCTGGCTTACCTAATCTTCCAGTCACCAGGTTACATTTTCATTGGTACACACCACACCCAATTTCAGGAACTGATATTTAATTGTTGAATTACCATCACACTTAATATGTACAACATCAAAATGTTTACTATGTTTCACACTTGTTGACATCTCATGTATTGATGCTTGTTTATTGATGGTCTGTGTAACTGGTCCAATATGCAACTTTTCTAATGTATCTTGTGTAAATCACAATAGAGATGTATGTATTGGCCAGAAGGCGCAGGCCCAGTCAATAAATGATTAACATGAATTGACCTTCTGTTAATTTATCAGTTCAAACCTATCTGTGAGTCAACAACTTCTGTGTACATCATGTTGTCAGAATCTGATGTGATTGATTATGTGTTTGATTGTTTAAAAATAATCCACTCATAATGACTTACTAAAATGGGGGAGAGAAGACTCTAGATCTATCAACTGCTCAATATCCATGTTTTCTTCATCTAAATCAGACTGAGAAAATTCTCCAGACTTTCCTCAGATTTGATAACCAATAAAAGGGGGCTCCAGAGCTACAGAATCCTTGGAGAAGAGGCAGATTCCCAGTTAGTAATTACCATTCTCACCAGGGCCATAATCTATATCTCCTAGACATACTTAATAGAACGAGACCTGCAGATAACTCAAGGTTCGTATTCTGGGGTTATTGAAGATAGAAGAGGATGGGGCTCTACTTCTTTTGTTAGAGATGGGGCATGCACTACAGTGATCTCCCACTCCCTTCAAGAATATATGACGGTCAGCACAAAATGCTATTCGAAATGGAGGAGCGGGAGTGTACATAGAATACCCAAATAATACCAGGGACACAGCTAGAGTACCGACAGGAAAGTACTGCCATAACTACGATGCTGAAATTGAGGCAATCAAGATAGCAACAGAGAAATTACTAAATACCAGCAATGGTACACAACCTGTGGTGCTATTGACAGATGCAAAATCAGTACTCGAGGCGCTCCTGTCTGGGAAATTGCCAGTACTAAGGACACTACTTTCTGAACTTAGCAGTCAGCATAAGGTCACCATACAGTGGATACCATCCCACTGTGGAGTACCCGGGAACGACAGAGCTGATCAATTGGCTAAGGAAGGAGCCAAAGAAGAACAGCCTGATGTGCCTGTAACATACCACCAAAAGAAAAGAATGATCAAATCAGTCAGAAAGCCACCAAAACCTGCTCAAGATGACTACCACGTTATGGATAGACCAGAACAAGTCATTATTCTGCGCCTCAGAACAGGGCACAATAGTATACGCAACCACATGTATACAAAATTCAAGATTGGTGAAACAGCCATGTGTACATGTGGATTGGCGTCGCAGACAGCAGAGCACATACTCCAAGACTGCCCAAAATATAACATATCTAGGCAAACCTTCTGGCCTAGAGAGACGACAGTGGAAGATAAACTCTATGGACCGCTGTGTGAACTGAAAAAGACAGTTCAATTCATACAAGAGACAGCACTGCAGTTATAGACATATTTCAAGCGAACGAAAGAAGAAGAAGAAGAAGAAGAAGAAGAAGAAGAAGAAGAAGAAGAAGAAGAAGAAGAAGAAGAAGAAGAAGAATTGCTTCTGCAAATTTTAACAAGCGAGTATTTTGTGTGTTAAACAACACGCGAAAGGCAGTGTTTCTGTCCACCACATGGCCACTGTCGACAATGTGCCTCCCAATTGAAGACGCCGGGAGCTTCCGGTGTGTCGGCTCCACGAGGCTAGCATCTCCTGTGTGTTGTATCTTGTTGACCCATTGAGGTATGTGTTCTAACACCCGTTTGATAGAACACATACCTCAATGGGTCAACAAGATACAACACACAGGAGATGCTAGCCTCGTGGAGCCGACACACCGGAAGCTCCCGGCGTCTTCAATTGGGAGGCACATTGTCGACAGTGGCCATGTGGTGGACAGAAACACTGCCTTTCGCGTGTTGTTTAACACACAAAATACTCGCTTGTTAAAATTTGCAGAATCAATTATGATCTATCAACGCAAGCCAGAATTGTGTAAACAGAAAGACATGTTAGTCAGCTTAAAATTACCGTGGTAGATAAGAGACATTACTGTGCGAATATGTGTATATTTCAACTTGAAGGATTTATCTAGTTAATTCACGTAAGTTGTGTGATTTCTGCAGTATGTACCTGACGAGATGCAGCGAAATATGCCAGGCAATAAATCGTGCAATATTGTTTGTGTCTTCGTTATTCAAATTTGTTTTTCCCCGTTTTCTCATTTTGCCATATTTGTTTTAACGTTGTTTCAATTTTTTTCAAAAACTATGTGTCACATTACAATGAAACTTGGCAGACGTATTTTGCATTATATTATGTACAATTTATCAAGAGCATTTGTAAAACTATGATTTAGTTTTTGTGCAGTAGTAAAAGAGACAAAAATATTGTCAATAAAAATGTTGAAATTTGTTTTTAATTATGAAGAAAGAAATGCCAAGGGATATCATTAAAAGCTTCTGAAAGAATATGACGGTCCTATTTCTGTATAAGAATACAAAAAAAAAAAAAAAATAAAGCCTGTGATTTAAAAAAAAATTAGTGTTTTAGACCATAGTTAAGAAATCCAATATGGCCGCTGTTTATCTTAGTTTCCATGGCAACCATTACTTACAAAGTCAATTTGACAGTATTTTATAAATCAGCAGTCTTCATTATCAAACCCCATACCATAACAGAACATAGAAATTACATATTATAGAATTTAACATTTTAGGGTTAGCATCGCCTTAAGTATCTCTACTTGATCTCGACAGCGCCATCAGCAGAAGCGGTAATCGCATTGACACACAGAGACATGGAACCTCATGGAGCGGCTCTACCCCTTACACACACACACACACACACACACACACACACACACACGCGCGCGCGCGCGCGCACGCACGCACGCACGCACGCACATACAGAGACGTGGAACCTCATGGAGCGGC
The DNA here is from genome assembly GCA_963921405.1 of Cepaea hortensis. Taxonomy (NCBI): domain Eukaryota; kingdom Metazoa; phylum Mollusca; class Gastropoda; order Stylommatophora; family Helicidae; genus Cepaea; species Cepaea hortensis. The sequence continues at coordinate 43,062,834 of OY992887.1, read as the reverse complement.
TCTACCCCTTACACACACACACACACACACACGCACGCGCACACACACACACACACACACACACACGCACACACACACACACACACACACACACACTACATCGACCCAAATTCCAATTCCAATTCCAATTCCCCCAAAAAAATTCCAAATTCGGCCTCGTCTAACCTCCTTTGTCAGCGGTGGTTATAACATCGACCCAAATAAAAACGGATGCCATATTATAAAAGAAACGTTTCAGTCCAAAAGTTTCAAAGTGCACGAGGTGCACAACATTCTGGCGCACAAAAGCCAGCGGAAAAAGCACATCAGCTCCGTGCTGTTCTATCATCTCTTTATGTTATCTTCTCACATGTACTTCTGTCTACCTCTTTATCGCTCGCCTTCATCTCATCCCACCAGTAAGGTTTTTATAAGAGTTCTATGCATTTTAATGTCTCTTTATAATTATTAAAGCAGCACTAGATTTTATTAGAAAACAGCAAGTCAAATGGTTTGGCCATGCAAGTAGGTTACCAGTCAACAGCATACCACAACAAGCAATGATGTACAGACCTGATGGAAACAGAGGAAGAGGCCGACCACGTAAACGTTGGACGGAGGGAATAGCAGAGTCCATGGGAATATCGGTACATAAAGCCCATAATCGGGAACTCTCACGATGTTTATACTTCATCTCGACACCGCAAGGTACAAGAGGAACATGAGATGAGATGAGATTTATAATTTCTTTCATCAACTCTATTTTCATTCACTGACCAGAACCAATGTATTTGATCGTTTTCGTTTCCATGAAATAAGTCCCACTTTTCTGTATATCCAAATCTTCAGGGCTTTGATTCGAGTCTCCAGTTGCCTATTCGTTGTCTAGGCTTCTGCACCATATCGCAGTGTTGAATGCATATAACATTTGACAATGTTCATTTTTTACTCTACTGTTTATATAATAAAATGTTAATACTTTGTTGTTGAAAATATTTTTGGCCATTCCTATTCTCTACTTGGTCTCTATTTACTACATGTCCAAGAAAGGGAAACGTGTTACTTGTTCTAGTATTTCTCCAACGCGTCAACCGGATGTTATATGTTGCAAAGCAATAATTCCCAGGCCAGATAAGAGATTTGATAACAGAGAGAGGGCCAAACCCAGAAGTCCAACAACACTTAACCAACAAAGCAAATCACAGTTCAAGTGATGAAAATCAGCACAACAGAAAATACAAAAGGAAGCGTGTAGAAATCAGAACCGAAATAAGCGAGATAAACTACCCTGACCTGAATAGAAACCGGCAAAGAGCAAATATTTTAAAACAATAAGGAAGGACATGTCGCATGTGAATTGCGTGAAGTTGCTACCAAGTAAACTCCAGGTTGATTTAATAGGTAATTTTATGTTCAAAAGTTTGCCATTGTTTTCTGAATGAGGGAAGTCAACGCTAAAGTCAAACTAATCAGTGTATGAAATAAGCCTCCGAACCCACTGACAACCCACAGGAAGTTGAAGCGCAAGCGCATTAAATCCCGCGGCTACGCATACCTCTAAGGGAGAATATCATCATCAAGTGCCCTGTCAGCTGGCGCAGGCGGTCATGTCTCTCCACATATCACGATCCATGGTGTCCTGGATCAACTCTGCTGATGTTCCTCCATGCCATCGTCCCAATCCATCTAGCATCGTTTTTCTTGGTCAGCCTCTTCATCTTTCCCCCTTGATCTTTCCAGTTTTCACGACGTTCTCCAATGCCTCTCTTCTCATCACATGACCAAAGAAAGCTGTTTGTCGCTTTCTTGTTGTTGTATATAATGTTCTAGGCAATCGTCGTTAGTTACTCTGGCAGTCAAGGAATTCACAACATTCCTCTCAGGACATCTCTGTTGCCTCCAAGTTTTTCCTTATTTGTTCATTTATATTCTAAGATTCACTGCCATACAGTAAAACAGGCTCTATATAGCACTTCAGCATTCTCTTTCTTACCTTCAACGATAGTAATTTAAGACACTTTTAAATTGTTGAAATGCAGCTTTTCCTTACCCTACTCTGTTCTTAATCTCGGTTGTGTACCTTCCATCTGGTGTTATAAATGCCCCTAGGTGTTTAAAACTATCTACTTGGTTAAGAATCTTCCTTTCTACTTCCATTTCACAGTTTGGTATCACCTTTTCCATTGTTGCCATTGTCTTGATATTCAAGGGTACCACAATATCCAACAATTGTTGTAGATTATCCGCCACCAATACTGTGTCATCTGCATAGCTTAGTTTGTTGATATTATAACTTCGGGTCTTCCCCGATGTGTCTCCACCTTGCCTTGGTGGGGGAGCTTGCCTGTCCCATTGACCCCATCTGTTTGCCGATGGATGAAAACTACATATCGGACAGCTTATGGGATAGGGGCCAGACTAAGAGAGACACAACCTGCTGCTCTGCAAGTAGACTGAGTATAGCAGTCAAGATTTTAAATCAGGCGCACGAAGGCAGAAATTCTTGGTCCGGACAATACCCTAAGGCTCTCTATCGAGGATTTAGACTGAACGTCTCTAAGCCACAAAACCTCGGATGTGAGAGCCGGGCCAATACCCACCTACCTAGAAATAGAGCTGAGATACTGAGCACGCTACCTGCCCAGTTCTGATACTTGCTCGAAGGCTCTCAGCTGGGGAATATGAGGGATTCCCGGATGAGAGGGCCTGGTCGTTTCACGTTCATTGCTGCACGGAGGTAAGGTGCTGAGCCGGCAGCACATGTAGCCTACCTCGTGAGCGAGTACAAAAATGCAGAAAATGCCCCAGTCGAATGAAATGGTTACGAAAACTGTCTGTATCTAACGCATAGAGAGTAGAACAAAATGAAAAAACGTCTCAATTAACACGAAATGGAACGCACGGCTAGCGAATCCATTGCGTGGTCCGAAGTCGAAAGCAAAAGCTTACCGAGTGGATGTCGCCCGCAGTCTGACCGCTCCTGGTGTGTGCTTGAGCGACTAGTGGCAAGCGAGATGCCCAACACATGGAAGTGAGGAACTAAAGCCGCCATGAGCAGGACGAGGCAACTCCTCGGGTGAACCCAGCCTCAGAGCAATATGTGCCGGCTCTGCAATTATGGAAGCCTCCTTGGATAGCGAGGGAATGCCCATGGTCTGCCCCTGCCTTCCATTGAGGGTCGACCATGATGTCTTTTATCGTTCTATCTTGACCAGCTGAGATGTGGGCGACATCACAACAATAAGTATAACGTGCCTCGAAACTCGAGGAAGGCTAACCTCATTAAAAAAAAATGCCCGCCGAAGCCGGAAGTGCCGTCCTACGGGTGGCAAAATAAAAATTGGCACTACGCATTTACGTCCGAGTGAAATGTCTTGTCCGAATGTCTCTCATGCTAGGAACAGCTCTGACTACCAAGTTTCCGAATGCCGCTCTTGTTCGGAACAGTTCTGACTAGATAGTTTACCGAATGTCCTTCGTGCCTGGAACAGCTCTGACAGGCGCGACGACAAGCACATGTCCGTGTCAAAAACTCGCTGCGTGGATACTGTCTCTAGACCTGTCTGGTTTGTGCGGGAACGGCCCGGGGGAACGAAATCCCAATATATTGAAGTGAGGATTTAAAGCAGCCATGAGCAGGACGTGACGATTCCCTCGATGAGCCCAGCACCAGGGCGCTATGTGTCGGCCCTGCAATTATGGAAGCAACCTTGGATGGCGGAAAATGCCATGGACTGTCCCTGCCTTCCTTTATGGGTTGACCGTTGTCTTCGACCGTTCCAACTTGGCCAGCTGGGTTGTGGATGGTACCGCAAAAGTAAGTCTCCCGAGGAATGCTACCTGGTCAAAAAAGCACGCTATAGCCGGATGTGTCGGCCTACGGGTTTCGGCCCAAGGGCGCATAACAGGCACACCGCAATCACATCTGAAAAAACACTCCGGATGAACGCAAAGAAGAAGAAGATAACCTCGGGTTAGTATAGAAAGACATCTTAAGGAATAGGTCACTACTATTGTTTGTAAGGAAGAGAGTGATGAAGTGCTACAACCCGTGTTACTGAATAGCGTGAATCTTGAAACGTAAATCAACAAATTTTGAAAAACTTAGAGAAGCGGAGCTGTAGTTCCTAAGACGAATATTGCAAATCCTTGAATTAATTAATTAATTAATTAATTATTTCAGTAGCATATCCATTGCAGTACTTTGCTCTCATAATAACATCCGGAAAACTTCTTTTGAACTGCCAGAGTAAATAACAACAAGTGCCTGAAATAGGCTAATGAAACTAGAACATTATATACAACAACAAGAAAGAGATACAAAGTTTTCTTTGGTCATGTGTTAAGAAGAGAGGAAATGTAGATTATTTCGACAACTGGAAAGATCAATCGGAAAAATGGCAGAGGCATGCCAAAGAAACATGATCCTGGATGGACTGTGACGGTGGTATGGAGAAATATCACCAATAGTACTGTCTCAGAGCACCAAAGACCGTCTGTGGAGCAACATGAACGCTTATGTCAGCTGGCAGGGCACATTATGATGACGATGCAGACTTCTTATACTTGATTATTTCTTAAGCAGAGGAAGAGACCGACCACGTAAATGATGGGCGGAGGGAATAGCAGATTCCATGGGAATATCGATACCTGAAGCCCATAAGCGGGCACCCTCCCGCAGTTTACACTTCACATCGAAACCGACAAACTGACCAGTTTTTGTGCAGACAGAAAGACATGTTAGTCAGTTTAAAATTACTGTGGTAGACATTACTGTGCGAACATGTGTATATTTCAGCTTGAAGGATTTATCTAGTTATTTTACTTTATGTTGTGTAAATTCTGCAGTATGTACCTGACGAGATGCAGCGAAATATGCCAGACAATAAATCGTGCAATCTATTGTTTGTGTCTTCTTTATTCAAAAACAAGAATATGCACAGATAAATAAAGAAATAAGTGAAAAATGTGTGAAGGCAAAAGAAAGTTGGTTAAACGAACAGTGCAAGAAAATTGAATTAAATTCTATTAAAGATATTAACAAAATATGCACAGACAAATCAGTGAGCTCACAGGAAGAAAAATAAGAATAAATACAGGGTGTTTAAAATCAAAAACAGGAAAGATATTATTGGAGGAAGATGCTTTAATGAAGAGTGGAATGAGTATATATGAGAATTATATGATGGAGAAAGGGAAGATATAACAGAAGAAAGTAACTTAGAAGGTCCACCTATTCTAAAAGAAGAAGTCGCTGACGCTATTAAACATATGAAGGCAGGAAAAACAGCTAGACCAGATGGAATCACTATAAAAGAAGAAGTAGTACTGGGAGAAATTGGATTAGATATATTAACCAAAATGTTGAATGATATTTACAGCAATGGATATCTACCGATTGATATGCTGAAATCGGTATTTATAGCTATACCAAAATGACCAGGAGCAATTGAATGTGAAGATTTTCGTACTATTTAACCCCATAAACAATGTCACTAAGTTTCTACTCAGAATTATAATGAGAAGAACAAGAAAGAAATTGAAATTGGAAATTGGTGAAGAACTGTATGAATTTGTGCAAGGAAAGGGTACAAACACTGCAATATATACATTACGAACACTAACAGAAAGATCAATAGAGACACAGCAAGACATATATTTGTGCTTCATAGATTATACTAAGGCATTTGATAAAGCAAAACACGATGAACTGATTAAAATGTTGGAAGATATTAACATTGATTGGAATTATCTCAGAATAATAAAGAATATTTACTGGAACCAAGTAGCAGCAATTAAAATGGGAAATAAAGAGGATAATAATGAACAAGTAAAGCTAGGTGTACGACACGGATGTGTCTATTCACCGGATCTCTTCTCCCTCTATTGCGAAGTAATAATGAGAGGAGTCAAAAAGAAGCCTGGAATACTAATCGGAGGTTGTTATGTAAACAATATACGCTATGCAGATGCCACAGTATTAGTTGCCTATGATGCAATAGATCTACAACAATTGTTGGGTATTTTAGTAACAGAGAGTGTAAAGAAAGGACTCTCCTTGAATATTAAGAAAACAGTAACAACATTGACATAAATAAAAAAGGTGACACCGAAATGTAAAATAGAAATAGAAGGGAAAATTCTTAACCAAGTGGATAGTTTTAAATAACATCATATGGAAGATGCGCAACAGAGATTGAGAGCTGAATAGGACAGGCAAAAGCTGTATTTAAGAAAACGAAGAGTATCCTATGCAATAAGTCACTATCATTGAATGTAAGAAAGAGAGTGCTAAAGTGCTATATGTGATCTGTATTGCTGCATAGCAAATTAGGAGGAACTTGGAAGCAACAGAGATGTGGTTTTTGAGATGAATGTTGCTAAATTCCTTGGACTGCCAAAGTTGAGTTCAGTTAAGAACCGACATCACGCACTCAGGACATTCCCATACGTGCTCCGTCCCCTCGTTCAACAGCCAACGAAGAGTCATACTACTAATCGTTACCACCGCTATCTGATTAAAAGTTCTCCTGGGTTTCCGTCTCAGTTTTGAGATTCTTCCAGAACCCCTGCCGACCCCCCACAATCTCATTCTTTCCACATATGGGTTCTCAATCTGTTCCTCCGCCTTCTCCACCTGGTCCCACAAGCGCACGAACCCCTCCCCCTTGTCCATAGGCAAACTATCACCAAGAGGTGCATTCCCTGCTAGCCTATCAGCCTGTTCATTCCCCCGTACCTCCGCATGGCCAGGGCAAAATATCCATAAAATTCTCACAATCTGTGACCTCTGAAGCGACGAGAGCCATTCTACACGAAACATTCCTTTCTCCATCTTACTAAGCATACTCTTTGAATACGTAATGAATAAAACGTGTGTTGCAGTAGTCTCCTCTAGCCACCGGAATGCCGCTGTTACTGCCTACACCTCCATTCTCATGCTGGTGGTCGTAGTCTCATATGCCAGACTGCCAAAGTTACAAACAACAACTGCCTGAAAGAGGCTAATGAAACTAGAACATTATATACAACAATAAGAAAGAGACAAACAGCTTTCTTTGGTCATGTGATGAGAATAGAGGCATTGGAGAACATCATGACAACTGGAAAGATCGAGGGGAAGAGAAGCAGAGGCAGACTAAGAGAAATGATGCTGGTTGGATTGAGACGGTGGCATGGAGGAATATCGTCAGCAGAGTTGATCCAGAAAACCAAAGACCGAGATTTGTGGAAAGTCATGAACGCCTACGTCAGCCGGCATGGCACTTGATGAATCATCATCATCATCATCATCATCATCATCATCATCATCATCATCATCATCATCATCATCATCATCATCATCATCATCATCACATCATCATCATCATCATCATCACGTGCTATGCCGGCCGGCGTAGGCGTTCATGGCTTTCTCTCTTATACTTGTCTCTTCTTATACTGTGTCACATTTGAACTACTTGGCTTCCTCCCAGTTTTGTATTAACAGTCTATTCCTATTATTTCTTTCAATCACAGAGATCCAAAAGTCTTTTACAAGTCAATAATTTTGTTCTAAATGTACAGAAAGAGGAAATAAAAAAGAGGAAAATATACTTGTCTAGGACAGCGTTAGGTCATTGTCCACGACCGGAGAGAGGAACACATGATCTCTAGATCCCAGCCTTGTTGCAGAAGATCCTTCTCATTCAGATAACACAAGATCATATACTATTCATTCAGTAGCATATCCTTTGCAGAGCCTAGCTCCCATAACAACCTTTCAGAAAACTTCTCGGTCATAAACAAGATGTCCCGCGTCCGATACACCCATCTGGAGATCATCAGCCATATACGACATCCATCTTCTCTCTGGCCTTCCTCCTTCTTATGTGCGTGTGTATGTGTGTGCGCGCGTATGTGTATATAATCAAGTGCCATGCCGGCTGGCGTAGGCGTTCATAACTTTCCACAGATCTCGGTCTTTGTTTTTCTGGATCAACTCTGCTGATGATATTTCTCCATGCTGCTGTGTCAATCAATCCAGCATCATTTCTCTTGGTCTGTCTCTGCTTCCATTCCTCTCGATGTTTCCATTTGTCACGATGTTTTCCAATGCCACTCTTCTGACCAAAAAAAACTGTTTGTCTCTTTCTTATTGTTGCATATAATGTTCTAGTTTCATTTGCCTCTTTCATGCAGTCGTTGTTAGTTACTTTGGCAGTCCAAGGAATTCGCAACGTTCGTCTCAGGAACAACATCTCTGTTGCTTCCAAGGTCTTCCTAATTTGTTCATTTCACAGCAATACAGCAAAACAGGTTCTATATAGCACTTCAGCACTCTCTTTCTTACATTCATTAATAGTAACTTATTGCATATGATATTCTTCATTTTCTGAAATGCAGCTTTTGCTTGCCGTATCCTGCTCTTAATCTCTGTTGTGAATCTTCCATCTGATGTTATAGGTGTTTAATAGGTGTTTAACCCTATCCACCTGGTTTAGAATTGTCCCTTCTACTTCTATTTCATAAGTTGGTGTCACCTTGTTCTTTATTACCATTGTTACTGTTTTCTTGATATTCAAGGAGAGTCCTTTCTTTGCGCTCACTGTTACTACAATGTTCAAATATATATATCCTTGAATGTGTGGGAGTATATTTGATGGATGTTTGATGTTTTTATAGGTAACTTTACGGTCAGTAGTTTGGACTTGAACATTTGAATGCGACTCGTGTTCCATTTAGCAATCAATAAAGGACAATTGGGCGCTTGAGCTTAAGTGCTACAGAAACAAGCCAGGGATCTAACAAGGCAATGAATGAATCACCAAACAACGAGAAGTAGATTGTGAGCTTTACTAAAACACGATTATAAAAAACAAAATGGACGTTGCGGCTAAAGCCATCGTCAGCACAGAACAAACAAACACAAACCGACACAACTACACGAAAATACAAAGGTTACTTATCTGTATCCTTGTTGTGGCTGAATACGTCTTAAAAGATCAACGCATTTGATGGCTATCAGTGGATTGAATCAGAGATCAAACAGCACGAAGACAAACACAAGACACTGTAGACACCTTGGGCAGGAGGGTACTGTAGAAATGGCCATATATCGAGAGGCTTTTCGCCGTGCAGTTATGAGAGCAAAGTTCTACAAATGACTTGCTGTGTGATGAACTTCTCTTTGCTTTCTGAAAGGTCAACGCTTATAACATTGTAAAAATCAGCGCAAAGCTTTCTGCTTCAAAATCGCATGCTCCTGTTTTCGAAACCGGCATGTCGGGATTATGAACCCGCGTTCACCGTCTCTAAACCACAGACGTATATATGGTGTATATGTATTGAAGACTAACCGTTTTAGGAAACTGCGGGAGAATGTTGTTACTTGGGAAATGTGGTTTCCTAGAACGGGCGAATCAATATCCAGGCAAACTGGGTCACTGACCAGATGTTACTCGTATTAGCCAATACATGCGTGTTGATAAGTACTCAACGAGTATTGTTCGACGCAGTCTTTACACCAGCACAGCTGATAAAATCTGCGCAATGACAGTTAAGTTAGTTGCATATCCTTTACAGGACGTCGCAGTAAACCCCGGCATTTGTTTGGCTGTTTGTTATATCTTGACAAGTTTACGTTCAGTAGTTAGCCATTGCTATCTGAAAAAGAACGACACTCAAACCATTTTATAAAAACTAATGCAAGCGGTCTGCTGCCACATTGCGGCAGCTGTATTTCGAACGCGGTAAGCGAGATTAAGAATTAGGCCCGTAAACCATTCGTCACAGAGCCGACGGGCAATAACAACGTAAGATAAAAGAAGAACTGTAACAATGAACTAAATACGAAGATGTTACTCGTACTAGCCAATAAATGCACGTGGTTAAGTACAACAAGTCTAGTGTTCAATGTTGTTTGTCCATCAAGAATGATGATGACCATTCATTTCATCCAGTGGGGTTGAAAGTATGGAGCCATGAGTTCTTAGATGACTGGTAAGGCCTAATTTGAGCTCTAAATGTTCTTTGACAATGTAGGCAAAGAATGCTTGACGTTTCAGGAGGAGAATCTCCTGCAGTGGTTTTTCTTTCCAGCCTCCCCCCTCCCTACAGATCTTGCATTCCTGTTTGCTTCACAGAGTTCAATACAGTCTTCCCAACAACAGAGCCAAACACATCTTGACAATAACAACGAAAGGTTAAAACAAAACATAATTTTAACTCTTTCTCTGCCAAGAGCCCTTACATCGCCACAGTAGACTGACGGTGACGCCCCTGTGCTCTTTAAACGTCACAGTTTAAACAGTGGTTTATGTGTCCCATTTCTTATGTTTCCGCAATTTTTAGTTAACTTCGGTAACTTAAAATTGCGACAGAAATGTTTCGCAGTTTGAAACAGGCCGCTGACAACTATATTTGTTCTTAGAAAGCACTTGATTCTTGATTCGAAATGATTGTTTTGATTTGAACTTCGAAATGACAACACCTTCTGGTTTTGGACCTCATATATTTTAATAAAATATCCGTTTTAAACAATTTTATAATATAGTTATAGTGATTTCAAGGACTTTGTGGAAGATTCTAAAACTGAAACCACGTGCAGTATTCAGTTAGATTGTTTCGTAGTAATGGAAAACAACACTGAAAGTGAAAGTTCGTCATAATATGTTATAATATGATGGCACATATCGAATTATGAATGCGCTATTGGGCCACATTTATGCCCATAAATTTGTTTTGCCTATCACAAAGTATTTAAGGAGCATTTGAACAATTAAATTTAAAAGTATAATAATTATAACTAAATAGAAAATAGTGTTTATATTCTTCTTCTCAGTACAATCTGAGTGGTGTGTTACTGACATTTTCCATATTGTGTGAAAATTATGTGCTTCAAAATATTATGTTTTAATTAGGTTTTATTGGTGTTATGGTGCAGTTCTTGTGATATTATTGAACAAAAGTGGTTGTGTAACAGTATTCAGCAAATTTAACTGGATTAGCCGCAGTGAATTTTAAATAATGCCTTGGTAAGTGAAATTTTAAAATAATTTTTACCTTTTTAATTTCAATTGCTATTAATACACCTCTCATTATACTCATAATATTTCAAACCTATCAATTAATTATTAACACTTTCATGTTTCGTGTGCAATCCTCTTTAATTTTATACATAATACAATATATCTGCTACCATTTTAACCAGTTTAAAAGCATTATTGTGACACACCTTTACTTCCAATTTTCTGCCATGAATTTCTGTTTGATCAGGACCCAATTTTTGTTAGGCACTGAAAGAGTTAACAAACAAACAAACAAAAAAAGGCGAAGCGTACTAACATTTACAGAAGAATCTTCATTGGAAATAATGGAATCAGTAAGAAAGTGGGCACAGTGTCGATGTGAGGTTAAAGCTAAATACCTCGTATGTTTTCCATTGTCTTTACTTTAATGTCATAACTGGCAATGCTTTAATCATGAACATATCAGGGTGAGCAAGAAGGTGTTACAGAAAAGACAGTGCGAAGACTCCAGTGTAGACAGTTGACTGGAGCTAGAACATATACCCTATACAAGTGATGGCGGGAACAAGGATCCATTGAAAAAAGACCATTGGCCACCTTTTTATCGAATTATGCTTCCAAAGGTAAAATTACACTTTCACACGCGTATTGGTAGCAGTCTCCGTGGCTAGGTGTTCAAACTGTCTGCCTCGCGCTCCGAAGGTTGTGGGTTCGATTCCGGGCTACGTCTTTCGGTTCACGAGTGCATTTGTATTGGAGACTCCTGAGGGTCGTCGCCGGACTTAGCTCGATTGTTAATTCTGCACCAAGAAAATAGACCGTTTAGTTCAGTGGTTATCAACCGGTGGGGAACCGGTAGGGTTTCCAGGGGGAAGGGGGGGGGGGGGGGTAAGATTATTTCAAGATCGCGTTAACACAAGAACCGATTACTTGATATTGTTTTTCCCTCCATACTTTACGGTTCTGTACTTTTCGTCCTTCTGAAATTCGTTTTATAACGTAAGTAGACCCGCAAATCAAGTTTTATGCAGACGTCTAGACGTGTTCTAGTATGTGGTATTACATGTAGCTTCCATTTTTACATATACTGTGTAGGGGCGGGGACGGTGGGAATTTATTGGGAGGAAATGCGAAGGGAGGGGAAAATGACATTCTGAACATATGGTGAAGGGGTGCATGGGCCAAAAAAAAAAGTTGAGACCCACTGGTTTAGTTGATTGTGTATACTTTACCATACCACTTTAGCTAATAAATGTTACAGAAAAGTTCTTAGAATATCATGGTCGAAGAAAAATAATAATGCTGAACGAAAGAATAAACGAACTCTATTTTCAAAGGGTCACAAATTGGACACGCCCGTCTTACATTGAGCCTTTTCAACCACTGACCTTTCGTATATCAGTGATCTATTGTGCATGCTATTTTCACATAGAAAGAAGATTGTCATCTGACATGTGACATCAAAGATAATCTGACAATCATCAAGATCTGACAATCATCGAATAAAACTTGCCTATAAACAGTGTCACATCTCGGAAACTAAAATACTACGGCCATATTAAATGTTACAGTGGCTTGGCAAGAAGTGATGGAAGAAATGGTTCCTGGAAGAAGCGAAAAGGGTTCATCAGCACGAAATAGCACACCGGACATTACAGACACATGGGGCATGAGAGTGCTTGAGGCAGAGGACATGGCCAGAGATGGGGACACTTGTCAGCGGGCCGTGAGAGTGTTTGAGGCAGAGGACATGGCCAGAGATGGGGACACTTTTCAGCGGCCCGTGAGAGTGTTTGAGGCAGAGGACATGGCCAGAGATGGGAACACTTGTCAGCGGGCCGTGAGGTTGTTTGAGGCAGAGGACATGGCCAGAAATGTGGATACTTGTCAGCGGGACGTGGAGTGCTTGAGGCAGAGGATATGACCAGAGTTCGGGACACTTGTCAGCGGGCCGTGATAGTACTCGAGGCAGAGGCCATGGCCAAAGATGGGGACACTTGTCAGCGGGCCATGAGAGTGCTTGAGGAAGAGGACATGGCCAGAGATGGGGACACTTGTCAGCGGGCTGTGATAGTGCTCGATGCAGAGGACATGGCCAGAGTTCGGGACACTTGTCAGGGGGCCGTGATATTACTCGAGGCAGAGGCCATGGTCAGAGTTCGGGACACTTGTCAGCGGGCCGTGATAGTTCTCGAGGCAGAGGACATGGCCAGAGATGGGGACACTTGTCAGCGGGCTGTGATAGTGCTCGATGCAGAGGACATGGCCAGAGATGGGAACACTTGTCGGCGGGCCGTGAGAGTGCTCGAGGCAGAGGATATGGTCAGAGATGGGGACATTTCTCAGAGGGCTGTGAGAGTGCTTGGGGCAGAGGACATGTCCAGAGATTGGGACACTTGTCAGCGGGCCGTGAGAGTGTTTGAGGCAGAGGATATGGCAAGAGTTCGGGATACCTGTCAGCGGGCCGTGATAAGAGCGAAGTTCTGAAGAGGACCTGCTACAAGAAGATGTCCTGGGAATTGCTTTAATAAATCAGTTTAATCCATGACGACTTACAGAACATGAAAAAGTAAAATTTTCCCAGAGAGAGAGAGAGAGAGAGAGAGAGAGAGAGAGAGAGAGAGAGAGAGAGAGAGAGAGAGAGAGAGAGAGAGTTAGAAGAGCTCCCCCGATGTGTCTCCACCTTGCAGTGGTGGGGGAGCTTGGGTGTCCCACTGACCTCAAGCGCTATGCCAATGGATATACAACTACATATTGGATAGCTTTTGGGTTAGGGACCAGACTAAAAGAGACACAACTTGCTGCTCTGCAGGTAGACTGAGGATAGCAGTCGAAAGTCTAAATCAGGCGCACGAAGCCACCCGTACTTGGTCCTGACACAAGCACTAAGGCTCTCAGCTGAGGGATAAGGCGGAACGCCTCTAAGCCTTTAATCCTTGGACGTGAGAGCCGGGCCGATACAAACCTACCGAAAAAAAAATGGAAGTGAGATGCTGAGCACGCTACATGCTTAGTTCAGATACTTGTTTCGAAGGTTCTCAGTTGGGGATATGAGGGATCTCCGGATGAGAGGGCCTGGCCGTTTTTCGCTCACTGATGCACGGAGGTAAGGTGCCGAGCCGGCAGCACATGTAGCCTACCTCGTTAATACCAAAGGTAGAAAAGCGCCCCAGTCGCACGAAATTGTTACTAAAAATTGCTGTATGCATGCTCACATGGAGTGTAGTTAAATGTGGAAAAGCGTCCCAAAAACACGAAATGGAACGCTTGGCTAGCGAATCCATTGCGTGGTCCGAAGTTTGAAGCGAAAGCTTACCTAGTGGATGTCATCCGCAGACTGTCCGTTCCTGGTTTGTGCTTGAGCGACCAGTGGCAAGTGAAATGCCCAATACATGGAAGTGAGGAATCAAAGCAGCCACATGCAGGACGTGGCAATACCACGGGTGAGCCCAGTCTCAGAGCAGTATGTGCCGGCTCTGCAATAATGGAAGCCTCCTTGGATAGCAGAGAACGCCCATGGTCTGCCCCTGCCTTCCTTTGAGGGTTGACCGTGATGTCTTTGACCGTTCTATCTTGACCAGCTGAGATGTGGGCGACATCACAACAATAAGTCTAACGTGCCTCGAAACCCGAGGAAGGCTAACCTCATCAAAAATGCCCACGGGTGGCAGAATAAAAATTGGCACTACGCATTTACGTCCGAGTGAAATGTCTCGTCCGAATGTCTCTCGTGCTAGGAACAGCTCTGACTACCTAGTTTCCGAATGCCGCTCTTGCTCGGAACAACTCTGACTAGGTAGTTTTCCGAATGTCTGAAGTCAGACCGAAGTCAGACAAGGGGCATGCAACAGGACTGTTAAAACTCCTTTTTTGCAGCCCCCCATGGTGGACCCCAGAAGTAGACCATGCTTGAAAAGCAAAGAGAGCTGCAGTGAAGCAGCTAAAGAAAGTGCGACAGACACCTCCAAGCTCACGAGAGGAAATGGCCACAGCGGAAAATGTTAAGAAAGACAAGGTGGAGGTTTTCAAGCGCTGTGCTGCAGAGGCCAAGAAGGCAAAATGGGAATGTTTCATGAAGGAGACTGGAGGTGATAAAACACTGCGAAAATTCTGGAAACTGCACAGGCAAATGTAGAGAAAAGATCGGCATATGACAGTGGGAACAATTTATAGAGATGATGGTGTGCGCGTGACAACAGACAAAGAGACAGGGGAGGCGTTTCTCCAGAGATTTTTAGAGCAGACCAATCATAATGATGCGGACACCAGGGATGCAGTTAGAGAGGAGTTATCTGGCACCACGAAGACTATGCAGTATGAAGACATCATACGGGTGGAAGATGTTAAACACATTTTGAAAAAGGCAAAAGACACGGCACCAGGGCCCGATGGGGTCAGGTATGGCCACATGAAGGGTTTGAGCGATGCAGACCTGGAGGAGTTGACCGACTGCTTTAACCAGAGCATTAGGATAGCATCAGTACCGCAGAATTGGGTGCACAGCTATCTCATCCCTCTCCCAAAACTATTCAAGGATCATTCAAAGCGTAGCGGCGTTAGAGACGGACATTTAATCAGATTGCTACTGGTACTATTGGTGTGGGAACTCTTCGCTGGCTGCTGAGGATGGGGACGAAGCGCTTATGGGAATGCCCCGAATGCTGTGGTGTCGATTCCTAAATCAATCAATCAATGAATCATGTCTGTCGTGCCTGGAACAACTCTGACGGGCACAACGACAAGCACATGCCCGAATCGAAAACTCGCTGAGTGGATACCGCCTGCAGACCTGTCTGGTTTGTGTGGGAACAGCCCTGGGCGAACGAAATGTCCAATATATTGAAGTGAGGAATTAAAGCAACCATGAGCAGGACGTGACGATTCCCTCGGTGAGCCCAGAACCAGGGCGCTATGTGTCGGCTCTGAAATTATGGAAGCCACCCTGGATGGCGGAAAATGCCATGGACTGTCTGTCAGAGTCTTAAACTTGGCTCGTTATCCCTAACACATGTGAGACAAGTACCAGTACAACATGATTGGACTTGAGACACAACGACACGAAGTTCAATGGATTCATTTACCGATCACATGCAATACGATCTAGTTTGGCATGTGATAATCATTACAATACATATATGATACATCAATACACTTACAGACAACCCACAGCTTACAGTCTATCTCACAAGATGTACAAGCACTCGACTTTCGGGCACAGAACTACACAAGCCTTTCTCTCTCTATACGTCCTGTCTGGTCCGAGTACCCCAAGCTGTCTGTCTGTTTCTCGCAAAGCGCTTGCCCTCTGTGGATTTGCTTCACGAGGCCTGCGTGCGTCTTGCGTTGTCCTTGCCTGACCGCTGGCTATCGCGTCAGCCAGCAACCTGTGGGCAGGGAACTAATACTCGCCTGGCGGGCGTAACGATGTTACTGCATCCCGGTTGGGGACTATTCGCCTGGCGGGCGTAACGATGTTCCTGCATCTCGGTTGGAGACATTCCAGATTCTGACACGCTCCCCCGGGGCTTCTCCATGAAAGATGTCATCTTTCATGTATACTCTATATACATAGCGGGTTAATATTTTAACCATGTCAGAATCGTTCCCTCTGTTGTTATATACATTGGTATAGAAATACATAATAATACATATATTGGCATAGAAATACATAAGAAATGCAAGTTGTATTTTAAGACATGTGGTGTTCAATTTTTACCACTTGCCAAGTTTCATCCTCTCGATGGATGATTACCTGAGTTGCAATATTGACCCAGTCAGATCGGTAGCATCAGCTTTCCAAGCAACTACCTCGCAACCTCGAAAAAAAGTAATAATATGCTCTTTGTAAACAAAAAACATCTGGTAAGACCGTAATACGACCTATTTATAAGCCGTATTCAACGTTGGAGTTCCGACCTCATTTGGCCATGAGCTCTTCCGTCGGTCTACAACGTCGGTAATCCTATACCATGCCCAGTTGATGACTTCTTGGAGTGTTAACAATCTGGCAACACCATGGCTATTTATATACAACACATATTCGAATACATTTCAATTTATCGCCCTTGGTGTAATAATGTAATAACAATTAAATGAAAGGGACATAATTTCAAACAATCTTAAATTTAATAATTTACAATTATTGTTCTATTTCTCAGCGTGATCGCTTGATGCTTTTCCATACTAGCGAAAAAATGTCGATAGTATGAATAAGTTAATCAAGATATGATTCTAAGATTACACTAGTTGAAACACTATTAATACACAATTCGTGTATTCGAAATTGATGATTCTTAAACATTTTAGAAGCGTCATACCTTTTTAAGGTTTTGTTTGTCGTCTGCTAATTTTGGACTAAATTTATAAATTATCCGGAAGTACACACGAACAGCTGATGTTGAAAAATTCTATAACACGCTTGTTCCGGTCTGATGTAGCAACTCGGAATGTAACTGTTCTGATAGTTCATGTGTTGGATGTTTCGCTGGAAAACTTCTGGATTTCCATTGAATGCAGTGGTGTAAATGTCAAAGTTCAGTTCACTCTTTCACACACGGATTAAAAATATCACTGGATATGTTCCACTCGCAGATACCACTGATAAATTGGATAGTTCGCTTGCGGTAAGTTCAGAGCGAATGTGGCACTGTTTTTGTTTCGTAATATATATACAATTAATATTGTTCGCTTTCTACCACACACTACACAATTATTCAAGACACTTACTACAGTAATAATAAAATAAGAAAACTATATATAATGGGAATAAACCCTATCACATCACATAGTAGACATACACAGCTTTTCGTGGAAAAAAAAATCTTCACTGATGGCTGTGTCGGTCTGAGTGTATTTAACACACTGCACTCAGACATTAGTGCTTACTGGGTCGGTCGGACAACGGGACAACAGATCGGCAATCGTATTGGTTCTGCCTGCAATATGTCGAACTTCAAAGCTGTAATCTTGGAGTTTAAGAGACCAGCGCGCTATCATTTGGTTGGTAGGTATTCCTGAAGTAATAAATTTCAACGGGCTATTGTCGGACTCAACAATGAAATGACGTCCCAGGAGGAATCTGGAAAATTTAGTTATACCCTCCACTAGAGCAAGGGCTTCCAACTGCGGTGTCGACCAAGAGCGTTCTCTAGGTTTTAATTTTCTAGAGAAGTAGTATACAGGGTGTAGGATGTTATCATGTTCCTGTAACAGAACTGCTCCAATCGCTAAGGAGCTAAGGGCAATTTGAGAATGGGATTCTTTAAACTATTCTCAGAGAAATAAGATAACACTTTCTGGAATGCAAATTTTAGGCATTCACTGCTTACAATATTTTCAGGTTGATCTTTCGTTAGTAGGTTAGTAAATTTTTCAGTTAGTTCAGCAAAATCAGGTATGAACTGTCTATAATAATTTAGTAATCCTAACACACTTCTGACTTGCTTTTTCGTAGTCGGAAGTGAGAGTTTCAGTATTTTGGACACGATGTTATCGTCTGTCGTGACAAAGCCATTAGATATTTTGTACCCCAAGAAGGATATTTCCTGATAGGCTATGTCTACTTTTGTAGGCTTTACCGTCAGTCCGTGCTGTCTGATCCGTTCAAATGTCTGCTGTAATGTCTTTATATGGTCTGTCATTGTCTTTGTGTGTACACAAATGTCGTCCATGTAACAGATAATGTTTGGTATGTCCACTAGTAAAAGTCGTGTCATACGTACGAATGTCGCTGGGGCATTGACCAGCCCAAATGGAAGTTTGCACCATTCGTACAGTCCCCAAGGTGTGGCAAATGCTGTCAGGTGTCTGCTCTGTTCGTCTACCGTTATCTGCCAGTAACCTTTCGTCATGTCTAACTTCGTAAAGAATCTAGAGTCTGTCAGTTCGGTCAGTAGATCTTCAGAGTTGGACATTGGTTCTAGATCTAGAAGAGTTATTTTATTTAATTTCCTATAGTCGATACAGAGTCTTATCGTATTGTCCTTTTTGCGTACCATGACCATTGGAGATGTGAAATGTGATTGGGATCGTCTAATGATGTTGTTTTTCTCTAAACTAATGATTTCCTGATGTAAGTTTTCTTTATAATGCACTGGAATGGTGTAAGGTCTGCATCTTATGGGTGTGTTTGAAGTGAGTGTGATGTGATGCTGTACTAATTCTGTTTGTCCTGGATTGTTGGAGAAGATGGTGTTGTACTGTTGTATGAGATGTTTGCAGCTGTCTGTTTCTGCTTGAGTTAAGTTTGGGTTTATTTTAATTTCTTTCAAGCAGTTTGTCGTGTCTACTGCAGGTGTTGGAATTTCGTCACTATCTTCGTCATCTTCATGGTCTATTATTACTGTACAAGCTATTGTATCGTCTTGTTCGTTATCTCTGTTGTAATATGGTCTTAGCATATTGATGTGGATTTATTTTGTGTTTGTCTTTTATTTTAATCTCATAGACTACAGCTGAAATCTGTCTTATAACTTTAAATGGTCCTTGCCAAGACTCAGTCAATAAGTGTCTGTCACTAGGTAAGAGAAGAAGTACGTCCTGTCCAGGTGTCAACGTTATTGTCCTGTTACCTTTGTCTGCATATTGTCTATATGTAGCACCAGATACTTTTAGTGCTTCTTTTGCAATTATACAAGATTTGATGATTCTTTCACGCAATGATGTAACGTATACGTATGATGATATGGGTTTAAGTAAAGGAGTGGCTTCAGTTAACATTTGATGATAGATAGTCAATGGGCCACGTGGTTTGGCACCATAGATAAGTTCAAAAGGAGAGAACCCAGTACTAGAATGTGGCACTTCGCGATAAGCAAAAAGTATAGCAGGCAAATACAAGTCCCAGTTGTTGGGATGTTCTTGCGTGACTTTAGCAAGCATATGCTTTAAATCACCGTTAAACTTTTCTATGATACCCGTTGAGTGAGGGTGATATGGAGAATTGAAACATTGCTTCACCCCTAACATTTTGGTGAAAGCTTGAGTAGATGCGGCAATGAACTGGCTTCCCCTATCTGATAGGATAGTGTCTGGAAATCCTATCCGTGAAAATATATGGAAGAAAACTTCCATCATATCATTGGCAGTTATGTTCTTTAACGGAATCGCTTCAGGCCAGCGACTACATAGATCAATGAAGGTAATAATATATTTATTCCCTCTGGTTGTTATCTGATTAAGAGGGCCCACTATGTCGACAGATATCTTCTCAAAAGGTCAACTGGCTAAGTCAGTGATTTGTAATTTAGCCTGTGAGTGTTTACCTTTCTTTACTAGTTTTTGGCAGATGTCACAACTTCTGCAATATTGCTTAATGTCATTGCAGAATTTGGGCCAATAAAACTGTGTTAGTAATCTTGATCTGGTCTTAGAGTATGCCATATGCCCTGCAAGAGGTATATCATGGGCAAGATGTAAGGCTTGCTTACGGTATTCAACTGGCAAAACAGTTTGCTCTGTTGTGCTGTCACCTCTGGTATAGTACCCGGTGAGCATGCAATTTTTCAAAGCAAAATTCCATCTTGCATTTTTGGTTACCTTTAGCTTTTGGCCGATCAGATTAAAATATTTAGACAATGAAGGATCAGCTTTTTGGGCTGTTACAAAAGTCTCCTTCATAGTTTTAGGAGGTAGTACCACTGGGCTAAGCATTTCTATAGCCTCAGTTTGATTAATTTCATCTTGCATTCTAGCAGTAGATCTAGTTACTGCGTTCACACATTCAATGATATCAGATGGTGATGAAACAGTTTGATCAATGATGTCATGAGATCTTAGTGCTACATTAGCTACCATACATTCATTTGGTGATACAACATTATCAATGATGTGTGATGGTGATGATGTTAAGTGCTCATCAATGCAAACAGATGTTATATTATGAGGCATATCATTCACCTCTGGTAAATTTCCAATGATAATATCACACACAGGGTTAGTTAATGCTGCGCATTTTACTTTCCCAGTGAGGAAAGGTGTCTGAATATATGCCCATGCTAATGGGTACTTTTCAATATTTCCAGAGAATGTTCTGCATGTTACGTGCCTGCCTGTATAGTCTGTAGGCATTATGAACTTTCTCTTTAGTCCAATAAGTGAACTGCCGGTTTCCCGAAGGACTGTAGCAGGCTTGCCATTCACATATCCCTGATGGATGTTTATTCTGCCTTTGGAATCTATTACCAAATTAGCTTCTTCATTGGCAATAGGAATGGAGTGGCCGCATGTCAAAACGCCATCTTCATAAAAGGTATTACAAACAGTACATTTATTTGCGTTAAACATGTCAAAAGCCTGTGCTGAGTTCACAGGATGTTTCTCTGATTGTTCTTCATCTGATGATGCACTATCAAATAAGGCGGCATTTGCTTTCTTGGTCATTTGCCTTCCTTTACAAGCATGACGATAATGCCCGTACGCCTTACAGAGGAAACATTTACGTGCATTTTTGAAGGCTTTACGCTCCTTATCTTGTCTATTTATGATGTTCTGTAGATATGTAAGATATGCAGGGTTTTTGTCACACATCTCACCTTGGTGGTGTGAAAATGTACAATATCTACAATGATTGTATTTCTCAGAAGTAGGCTTATATGGTTTTTGCCTATGATAGGGTTCTGATCGAGGTTTTTCATAGTTAGCCGATGCTACAAAGTTTGTATCAATAGCTTCACTAGCAAAACAATGTTTATTGGCTGTATAATAAGCCGAACCACGTCTCTCAATCTGATCTACACTCGTACATTCATTCTCTTGCAAAAATTTCGAAAATGCTGATGGAAGGGATGCTATGACTTTATCCCTGATGATTAAATCTTCTAATTTCTGATAATCTTTATTTATTTTGGCTGCTGAAGTCCATTTTGCAAATATGTCTCGGACTAAGCAGAGGTAGTCAGAGAACGTTTGAGTCGATTTTGGGCTCAACTTGCTGAATTGTTCTCTGTAGCCTGCCTCATCTAGCATAAAATGTGCCATAATCTTTGATTTTAGATAATGGTAATCTTTCCTGAGGTCTTTGGGGATAGTCTCTATGACTTTCAGAGGTTCCCCTGACAAACTCCTCATATAAATAATATTCCATTCAGACATTGGGACCTGGTAATGGTCCATTAAGGTTTCAAAATTTTGGGTGAAGGCTGCAATGCAGTCACCTGAGGTATAATTTCTTACAATACCTTGATACTTTTTATACTGGTTTTCTTTCTCCAGTCTTTCAGATTTCTTAGACTCTTTGTCTATGGCAGTATCTGCTTCAAGTTGTTTGATTTTTAGTTGTAACTCAAACTCTTCTCTTTTACTCTGAGCTGAGATTTCTGCCTTCCTCAATTCATTCTCTAACTCTGCCTGTTTTGTTTTTGCAGATAGTTCTAGCTCTGCCTGTTTTAATGATGTTTCTGCCTCTGCCTGTTTAGCAGCTCTTTCAGTCTCTGCTTGCTTTAATGCTCTTTCAGCCGCTCTTTCGTCGCGTTTGTGCGCTTTCTCTCGAAGGTGTTCAGAATACTTAGCTTCACTCCATTTTGTCAACTCATCACCAGTTAACTTCAACTTTAAACCCATCTCGATGAAATTGTTTAATGAAGACATGATGGTAATAATAAATGTAAATGAGTTGTCAGACACACAATTAGTTATAAGTTGTTAGTATAGTGAAAAAAATTTACAATTGTGTTCAACTTACAATTTGTGCCCAAATTTGCATCCGAAAGTATATAGAAAGAAAAATATACTCAAGTGTACTGGATGCGGTGGAGAACAGTTCACACTAGGGCTAGGAACTGTAGGGTCGCTAGTTCAAAACACAAATGACCTCTACGGGCAAGGGTTTCAGATGGCACAGAAAACCTGCTTTGTTTTTGGAGGAAATAAATTAGCGTCTATCTGATGTGGTGTGTATGCCTGTCACTAAGTTTTGATTAGGTTTGTATGGCGTTGAGTGTAATTGTAGGTCGTAATGTCGTCAATCAAAAATTTTTTTTTTTCAAAACACAAGTCACTTTCTTTCCGAAACTATTTGCTTTCCACAAACAACTTCACAAAGACAATCTAAATATATCTCAACACTCTACAACACTGATGACACATCACTTACATCAAGATGACATTCAGTAAGGACATAGACATCAAGTTTACAAGATGGCGACAAAGTTACAATGGCGACGATTTCACAATGTCGACAAGGTAAAAATGGCGACAAGTTACACAATCACTGATGTTTTACACGTTTACACGATGAAACAAATGTATGTACTTTACGTTCACATCTAGCCTCCATATTTAAACAATTTAATATAATACTATATGAGGATGAGCCTTCACGTTTACATTTAAATGCACATTAAAGCTGGACAAAAGTCACGTTCACAAATCTAGGTTCAATCTTAAATAAATTAAGGTCGGACGATGCCACCACGTTTAATGAGGACGAGCTACCCACGTTTAATGAGGACGAGCTACCCATGTTCATTTAAAGCCCGGACGAGCCCCCACGTTCACACATGTCAGAGTCTTAAACTTGGCTCGTTATCCCTAACACATGTGAGACAAGTACCAGTACAACATGATTGGACTTGAGACACAACGACACGAAGTTCAATGGATTTATTTACCGATCACATGCAATACGATCTAGTTTGGCATGTGATAATCATTACAATACATATATGATACATCAATACACTTACAGACAACCCACCGCTTACAGTCTATCTCACAAGATGTACAAGCACTCGACTTTCGGGCACAGAACTACACAAGCCTTTCTCTCTCTATACGTCCTGTCTGGTCCGAGTACCCCAAGCTGTCTGTCTGTTTCTCGCAAAGCGCTTGCCCTCTGTGGATTTGCTTCACGAGGCCTGCGTGCGTCTTGCGTTGTCCTTGCCTGACCGCTGGCTATCGCGTCAACCAGCAACCTGTGGGCAGGGAACTAATACTCGCCTGGCGGGCGTAACGATGTTACTGCATCCCGGTTGGGGACTATTCGCCTGGCGGGCGTAACGATCTCGGTTGGAGACATTCCAGATTCTGACACTGTCCCTGCCTTCCTTTGAGGGATGATCGTTAAGTCTTCGACTGTTCCAACTTGACCATCTGGGATGTGGACGGTTCCACAAAAGTAAGAGTCTCCCAGGATTGCTAACCTGGTCAAAAATGCACGCAGAAGTCGGATGAGTTGGCCCAAGGGTTTCGGCACACGGGTGCATAATAACTCAACGCAATCACATCTGAAAAAACACTCCGGATGAACGCAAAGAAGAAGAAGAAGAGTTAAAATAGAAAACGCTCAGCATAAATAGGTCATCGACTAGCCATAATACTGCAAATGGATAACAGCAATTTTCCCGAAAGTTGTACAGTTTACAAGGATATTCACAGCATGCAGAAAGCACAGTGATAATCAGTTTTAGCGTGGAGCTCGCCAAAGGTAGATGGGACTATGTTAAGTATAAATAATTTGTGACTTTTTATTTTGTTTCCATCGTAGTCTGTTAGCATAAGACAGAAACCTGAGAAGCAAGACTTGTATCTATACCATGCGATAAACAACCATCTCCGTTTGTTAATTATGAGTCGATAGGTTGTAACTGCTCCATAGTTATATTCTGTGCAGCACGTGTTGATAATTGTATGCATTGTTTATCAGCGTTATACCAAAATGTGTTGGAAACAAATACTGTAGCTAGAGCTATGCTTGCTTGCTTGTGTTCGTTGGCTTGAGCTCCAACGCGAAGTCCTGTATGTCGGATGAAGACATCCTGTTGTCCAACATCAGTGTGATGTCATACAGGACCTGAGGTTTGCGTGAGTATCCGTTGAACCATGTCTGGCTTATTGGTGTGAAGACTGGTGGTTCCTCGCCGTACAGTCAGACACTCTCCGACTTCGGAGGAGGTTAGAGCTATCAAACTGTCATCTACTGCCTATAGTAAGTACCTTGTGGTGTAGGGAAGGGCTGTCTTTTTTCTGGGGAATTAAGACCGCTTGGCTAGTGCAGTGGCTGCGAAATTTGCAGGTTAGAGGTTTCAGCAAAGTAATATTTTTACATATTTTACTTCAATGTTACGTTCTCTTCCCCCTTTCTTCCTCTTCATCTTCTTTCTTCTCTACCTTCATGATCATTATCTTCATCATCACCACCAGCAACGACATCTTCTCCTCCTGTTCTTTTTGCTCCTGATTGATTCTCTACCACCTCCTCCCTCGCCTCCGCCCTCACCTCCTCCCCTTCTCCCCCTCCTTCTCTTCAACCTAAACCTCCCCTACCCTCCTCCCCATCTTCCTCTTCCACCCTCTGATGGCTTTCCTCTTTCTTATATTCTTCCTCTTTTAAACCTCCCCCTTTTATCATCTCACGACCTCATCTTCTTCTTCTTCTTCTTCTTCTTCTTCTTCTTCTTCTTCTTCTTCTTCTTCTTCTTCTTCTTCTTCTTCTTCTTCTTCTTCTTCTTCTTCTTCTTCTTCTTCTTCTTCTTCTTCTTCTTCTTCTTCTTCTTCTTCTTCTTCTTCTTCTTCTTCTTCTTCCCTCCTTTCCCCTCTTGACGTTCTTCTTCTTTCTCTTCGTCTTACTTATCCCGTTCCGTCTCTCCTCATCCTCTTCTACTTTTACCAACCACCTCCACCCCCTTATTTCCTTACCTTTTCCCCGAATACCTCTCAAACTGAAAACTATATTACTACACAATGGAATAACTACTACAGCTGTTGTCACGTGATTCACCCAATGGCTACCAAGGTCTTGTGATTCACAACACGGCTACAGTCTGTGAAGTGAGGCTGGTGACAACTGTTACTACGTGTACATGCAGTCGTGCTCAGCCGATATTGTGACAGCAATACAATGTAATATTTTCCGGCTGACCTGATGAAATATTCAGCTAGCCCTTAGCATCGTAGCTTAAAATAATCTATGTTCGTACTAACTATTGTGTTGAATACCCCGGTTCACATGGTATGTGACGATTGATGGAAAGATTGGGGTGGGTCGGGCGGGGGAGGGGGGCGGGCGGGCAAGAGGTTTTTACATGGAATATTGTGTGAGAACTCATTTGTAAAGCTGGAGACGACTCCATAAATATTTCCAAAGAACAGTTAATAAATAAATTGCAAACCGATACATGGGTGCTGAAAATGGCAGCTTCCAGGGGTATCATTTATAATTTACTAACAGACGTTTCCTAACTGTCTGTCTGTCTGTCTGTCTGTCTGTCTGCCTGCCTGCCTGCCTGTCTGTCTGTCTGTCTGTCTGTCTGTCTGTCTGTCTGTCTGTCTGTCTGTCTGTCTGTCTGTCTCCCACCCGTCCGCCCGCCCGCCTGTCTATCTGTCTGTCTGCCAATCTATCTATATGTGTGTCTACGTCTATAGCTAGCTTGTGTTTCTCTGTTGTCAAGTATGTCCTCTAATTTTGACATTTTCTCTTCTTCTCTACCAGGTTCGATCAGTAGCTGTGAATTTGAATTTCACCTATTCGATAAGATAGTCAACTCCGAAATCCAATTAACTTGTAAAAGTAACAGATAGAGGTAATCCGTTTATACGTTATTATTCTATTTGTGGGGTGACCGAGAAGTTCCTTACAGTGAGTCACGTCTTTAAGGCGAAGGGTGACTCCATTTTTGCCATCCCCAATGTCAGAAGTCGGGGTGCCCCACCAGCTTGATGAATGGATTATTCACTGGCGAGCAACCCCAAATAGTCAGAAACTGACTAGGGACAAAATCTATATGGCTGAACTACAGATTAAGCCCTGAATATCCAACGTACAGCTCTAAGTGGCTCGTTACAAAATTGAAATGAACTGAGCTGAATATTCGCCAAGGACTAGGAAAGAGAAGGTTATCTAGGGTAGATTTTTAAGTCTGAATTAAAGTTTAAAGACAACTATCCTAGTACAGGTTTTTCTCCCTGACTGCTCCTTTCCTTGGTGTGTAAGTGAACCCCCACCAATGTACACACACAACACGTATGCACAATTGGAATTAAAATATAACGACAGAACTATGAGTTACAATACTACAACATTTATTTACTAATCATAATCATAGACATCTGATGGTTCAAGATGAGGATGATGAAATCATATACATATTGATATTGATGACAAACATCACGTAACTTTACTTGTTACTTGATCTATCTGGAACTGTGGTCCAGATCCCCACTCTCCAGTAGACTCAAAAAAGAAAAAGAACAGCTTGCCGGTATTCTGAGATCCTGTCAGTCCTGACACTCCTAGTCAGTAGTCTCTAGTCTTGAGATCTATAACATAGGGCTCCTTGTGAGAGCTTGAAAGAAAGTCAAGAATGTGTTATATCAGTTCTACATCAGCGCAATCCTAATTAAAACATATCATAACACAAACATATACAATGACCAGTCTGGCCAAGTTGGCTCTACTGTGTTCACCATCCTCCTTCTCTCTACTGTCTTTAGTCTGGGACGGGCTTTTCAATTGTCTCACACGCCTGTACTGATTACATTTCTGCCGCCCCATGTCCGTGTCGCTAATACAGAAATTCTGTGTCGTACAGCCGCTCCGTCCAATGTTAGTTTAGCAGCTCACAGGGTCGGTAAGGGTATTATAACAATGCCTGATCATCCGGGCTTGCAAGCCGTGACCAGTAGCTGTGCCAGGTTTCCATGCATTACCGTGGACGCACGCCCACAATACACTGAGAAAGTTTAGCACCATATACCAATTGTGTGTAATGTCTGTACCATTACACCTCTGCTTCCAACACAATCATTGGCCCGTGTGCCAATGCGTAGACAATAGCATAACACTCCATATTGGCAGGGTTGCATATGACAAATCAATATATCAAACATCCAATACACATAAACATATTGATTAAACTAGACATATTATGATACTTTAACATCATAGCATAATGCACTAGTTAGTTTATGAAATTACACATACATACATCCAACATCCGTAAACATTATATTACTTCAAGATGGACATATAATGATACTCACATAATAGCATCAGTCATTATTAATGAGTACTAATACTGTATAGCTACAAAATGAGATATACAACAAGTCTAATTGAAGTTACCACACAGACCAGCTATATTTGCTGAGCTGCCCGGTTTAATCACACTTAGTTACTGCTGTTGTAAGAATTAAATAAATAGTCAGTTGACTATATTCTGTACAACAAATGCACTCACCAAAAACGAGACTAGTCTAGTTTAGAAAGAGATGGCAAGCATCTGCTACGACACCTCAAGTATATCTAGACAAGACCTGCCTTCAATAAGTTTCTACTTCTCAGAAGAGTAGCACTTACAGCACAATGGTATTGACCACAGAACTTAGAAAGAACACTCAAGTAACCTACGCCAAAGATAGTTCTTGAAATAACCTAGATCAGATATAGACTGGAATTCAGTACATACACCTAAAATACTTAGTTACTAAGAAATCTACATTTACTCTCTCTTCTCACCTGTTCTGAAGTCAAACTTAATCTGACATAAACAGGCTAGGGACCCTTATTTAAGCTGAGTCTAGCAGACAGTGTCTGAGACACTATTATCTCTTTGGCATTCCCGTCATAAATTCTTCTTATCTCCTCCTGACAGTGATTGCAATTAACTTCAAGTCTGTCCAGTCATAAAAATTCTTTTAACCACTAACCCTCACCATAGTGTCACACCTGGATGGTTTTGCGTTGCCAGCCCCAGATCAGTTTCACAGTCTTATCAGTGATTTCACACCTTGCAGAGTCTGCCAGTCCGAGTGGACGGGGCTTGTGTACCGCCCTGGGGCCATTATCTCTCCCTGTGTCAATGTTGTTCACGCCTGGGTGGTTTTATTTCACTCACTGGCCCAGCTCATTGTTGATTCAGCATGTCTGGGTCAGCAGTTTCCCAAGGTGTATACTAATTATCTAGTTGCCATTTTACTTGCCATCTGCAAGCTTACGTCATGGCTAGAGGCTTTTTGTGAATAATCTTACCTCACGACTAGATAATTTTGGAGTAGTGTGATTAATTCATTCTTTCTCAATTTGGCCTCTCAAATTTGGAGACCGAGAAAAATATTCTGGGATGTTAAGGCGGCCAATTCGTGACAGAGCTTTCCCCTTAAAAAAAAGTTTCTGCCAGAAATCTTTTGTCAAAGCACGCCGTACATCCCAGAATAATGCCTAAGCACTCTCCGTTCTGTATCTGCCTAAAGGTTTCCAATATTCCTTGTGGCAATGGGTTGTCCTGCATCTGCATAACGACGTTCCATTTCCATACTCCCATGATACTTTGGATAGGTCCTTGTACCTGGTTTTCGGCCGGGATTCCATGCAATAGCTTGGTAAAATCCGGTAATTGTCAGGAGGTTGTAATTTTACCCCTCTGGGAAAGATCACAATCAACGGGATTCTTCTACGCCTCTGGGCAGCAATTGTTTTACCCCATTCACTCACGTGATTTACTCCTTGCAGCCGAGGATGTACCCGTAGTGAGGTCTTGCATAAGCTGGCCACAGCAAAGCTTGTCTCCGTGATTTTCCTCCATCCATTATAGATTCTCAACTGATCCATCAATAACTTCCTTTTGAAAGGAATAATGTTACACATCATGGTCCCATGATGTAAATTCAACTGGCGCTTTCCTCCTTCAAAGTTGGGCGTAACAATCTTCCCTCCTCTGTGTCGCGGTTTCTTCCCCTGATAATCAGTTAATGGGCTGAGTTTCTCTGCATTAGAGTTTCGTGTGAAAACCGTGCTAGAAATTGGAAATTTAGTGTGCCAAGTGGTCCAGCCTTGAGAAATAACATAGTTACTCCAGGGCGATAAAGTGGTGTTACTTTTGAATAAAGTATCCACAAATAGCTGATCTACTCCTATCAAATCGACCTGACTGAAGGGTAGAATGAGTCCTAAGAATGTTGATTCCAAACCACTCTTGACTTCTGTTACTTCAGGTTTCTGTTGCTGGAATTCCCTGATAACTTCAGCTAATGAGATGATAGGCGTTTCTTCCTCCATCTTGTGCAAAGAATTTTCTTCTTTAGCAACTACAGACAATGTTGTCTGCACAATATCAGAGTCCATATTCTGGCTCCTAACAATTCCCGGTGTTTCCTGAGTCTCCGAACTGGTATGCTCCGAGATAACAACTGGAAATGTTTCCTGGTCTGGATGTTTCTCTCTGGTCGTGCTTTCATGGGCTAAGTCCAGTTGAGGTAACTCCTGTGATGGGCTGGTGTCTACACAATCCATCACGCTACGTAAATCATTTGAACTGATATCTAGTGTCTTTTCCTGAGCTGCAGCCTCAAAGATCACAAAGGGTTCCGGGTCATCCTTCATCCCACTGTCAGTCAAATTTAATCCCACTTCTTCCTCGTCTGGGCTGAAGGGAATAATAAAGTCGGTTACCTTTCGATCTCCGACCTCCTTAAAAGATGTCCTCAGGTCATCTTCCTCTTGAGTTTCACCTCTCGTTGAAGTAAAATGAGATTCCTGGGAGTCTTGTACTGGCAAACCGTAGTGCAAACAGTTGTCCCCTGGGTAACTGTTACTAGGTAAATTATCTGAACTGATAATTAGTGACTCTTCCCGCGTTGCAGCAGTGAAATTCACCTGGGATTCTGTTCCTTCCTTCCTCCCTATTTCAGTCAGATGTAATTCCACTTCATGATTCTGTGACCAGAAGGGAATGTGAGAATCGGCTAGGTCTCCGCCTGCGACCTCATTAAAGGTTGTCTTCAGTTCCTCTTTCTCTCGAGATTCATTTCTCGTAGCAGTCAAGTGGTTTTCCTGAAGGTCCTGTACTGGCAAACGACTATTGCCGTGGTGCAAACAGTTATCACGTTTGTGACTGTTTGAAATGCCCTTGGCACGTTTTTTCTTCCCTCTTTTCCGTTTAGGACTGGGTCGAATGAGAACCTGTAGTTCCCGGTCCACTACCTCTGATTCTGCGGTGGGTGGCAAAGATGTCCCTTCCTTCCTGGTTGGGTGCGCATCCATATCTCCTACCTTATGTTCCGCTAGAACGGTTAGCTTCTCTGCATTGACTACTTCCATATGCTGTTTATTAATCTCTGCTTCTTCAGTTTTGCTACGCTCTTGTGCTCCAAAGAACTCATCATTTTCTTTAAACATAATTTCTTCTTCTTGGTCCCACCATTCTAACTCAGCTATGATATACATTTCTAGTTGCTCCCCCTTTAAGCCTTTTCTTATGCCCCACCCTTTCGCGGACTCTGAGAAATCTGCGCGCGCCTTCATGTCCTCTTCGGGATTCCGGTAACGTAAGGCCATAATTGCAAAGGACTATATTCAGGTAAGCTCCTATGTATATATCAAAAATCAGATCTAAGCTAGAAAGACAAGAGTAAACTACTGACAGTCTACGCTATCCAATGTGTATAGTTTAGCCTCAGCAGTGAAAGACAACTGAAAATAATATTCAAGTAGTACCTGGCGACAGCAGTGAAGTAAGTGTGAGAGATATACTACACAGTAATCAACAATAATATTTACCTAAATAAACATTAAAATGCACTGCATACATGTCAAAATGAACATGGCATATATTAGCATAAAATTGCAAATCAGTCAAGCAGTTAAATCATCAAACACATCAATGTAAATATGATTAAAGTGTCCAATTATCAATAAATGATTAATGATAACACTAAATGATAGATGATGGTAGTTTTCTCATAAGTTCTTATCTGTTATACTTTTGAAAAGTTATATATGTACTCTGAAACTTCCTCAACTAAAAGTAGCTACATTTGATGATAGTCTATTTTGATGACTGAAGATTACAAGAGTTAACTTTTAAAATCGTATGTCTAGGGTCTAGTACCGGAGTCTATTGAAAGCGAGAAGTCCGAATTCAAATACCGTACGAGAAGCCCAATCTGTCAGAAGTCGGGGTGCCCCACCAGCTTGATGAATGGATTATTCACTGGCGAGCAACCCCAAATAGTCAGAAACTGACTAGGGACAAAATCTATATGGCTGAACTACAGATTAAGCCCTGAATATCCAACGTACAGCTCTAAGTGGCTCGTTACAAAATTGAAATGAACTGAGCTGAATATTCGCCAAGGACTAGGAAAGAGAAGGTTATCTAGGGTAGATTTTTAAGTCTGAATTAAAGTTTAAAGACAACTATCCTAGTACAGGTTTTTCTCCCTGACTGCTCCTTTCCTTGGTGTGTAAGTGAACCCCCACCAATGTACACACACAACACGTATGCACAATTGGAATTAAAATATAACGACAGAACTATGAGTTACAATACTACAACATTTATTTACTAATCATAATCATAGACATCTGATGGTTCAAGATGAGGATGATGAAATCATATACATATTGATATTGATGACAAACATCACGTAACTTTACTTGTTACTTGATCTATCTGGAACTGTGGTCCAGATCCCCACTCTCCAGTAGACTCAAAAAAGAAAAAGAACAGCTTGCCGGTATTCTGAGATCCTGTCAGTCCTGACACTCCTAGTCAGTAGTCTCTAGTCTTGAGATCTATAACATAGGGCTCCTTGTGAGAGCTTGAAAGAAAGTCAAGAATGTGTTATATCAGTTCTACATCAGCGCAATCCTAATTAAAACATATCATAACACAAACATATACAATGACCAGTCTGGCCAAGTTGGCTCTACTGTGTTCACCATCCTCCTTCTCTCTACTGTCTTTAGTCTGGGACGGGCTTTTCAATTGTCTCACACGCCTGTACTGATTACATTTCTGCCGCCCCATGTCCGTGTCGCTAATACAGAAATTCTGTGTCGTACAGCCGCTCCGTCCAATGTTAGTTTAGCAGCTCACAGGGTCGGTAAGGGTATTATAACAATGCCTGATCATCCGGGCTTGCAAGCCGTGACCAGTAGCTGTGCCAGGTTTCCATGCATTACCGTGGACGCACGCCCACAATACACTGAGAAAGTTTAGCACCATATACCAATTGTGTGTAATGTCTGTACCATTACACCTCTGCTTCCAACACAATCATTGGCCCGTGTGCCAATGCGTAGACAATAGCATAACACTCCATATTGGCAGGGTTGCATATGACAAATCAATATATCAAACATCCAATACACATAAACATATTGATTAAACTAGACATATTATGATACTTTAACATCATAGCATAATGCACTAGTTAGTTTATGAAATTACACATACATACATCCAACATCCGTAAACATTATATTACTTCAAGATGGACATATAATGATACTCACATAATAGCATCAGTCATTATTAATGAGTACTAATACTGTATAGCTACAAAATGAGATATACAACAAGTCTAATTGAAGTTACCACACAGACCAGCTATATTTGCTGAGCTGCCCGGTTTAATCACACTTAGTTACTGCTGTTGTAAGAATTAAATAAATAGTCAGTTGACTATATTCTGTACAACAAATGCACTCACCAAAAACGAGACTAGTCTAGTTTAGAAAGAGATGGCAAGCATCTGCTACGACACCTCAAGTATATCTAGACAAGACCTGCCTTCAATAAGTTTCTACTTCTCAGAAGAGTAGCACTTACAGCACAATGGTATTGACCACAGAACTTAGAAAGAACACTCAAGTAACCTACGCCAAAGATAGTTCTTGAAATAACCTAGATCAGATATAGACTGGAATTCAGTACATACACCTAAAATACTTAGTTACTAAGAAATCTACATTTACTCTCTCTTCTCACCTGTTCTGAAGTCAAACTTAATCTGACATAAACAGGCTAGGGACCCTTATTTAAGCTGAGTCTAGCAGACAGTGTCTGAGACACTATTATCTCTTTGGCATTCCCGTCATAAATTCTTCTTATCTCCTCCTGACAGTGATTGCAATTAACTTCAAGTCTGTCCAGTCATAAAAATTCTTTTAACCACTAACCCTCACCATAGTGTCACACCTGGATGGTTTTGCGTTGCCAGCCCCAGATCAGTTTCACAGTCTTATCAGTGATTTCACACCTTGCAGAGTCTGCCAGTCCGAGTGGACGGGGCTTGTGTACCGCCCTGGGGCCATTATCTCTCCCTGTGTCAATGTTGTTCACGCCTGGGTGGTTTTATTTCACTCACTGGCCCAGCTCATTGTTGATTCAGCATGTCTGGGTCAGCAGTTTCCCAAGGTGTATACTAATTATCTAGTTGCCATTTTACTTGCCATCTGCAAGCTTACGTCATGGCTAGAGGCTTTTTGTGAATAATCTTACCTCACGACTAGATAATTTTGGAGTAGTGTGATTAATTCATTCTTTCTCAATTTGGCCTCTCAAATTTGGAGACCGAGAAAAATATTCTGGGATGTTAAGGCGGCCAATTCGTGACACCCAACTTAGAGCACTCATCATTATCGTATAGTAAGTCCTTAGAGGAACTTCTCATCTCATCTCATCATTTTCCTCTTGTGCCTTGCTGTCTCGAGGTGAAGTATAAACAGCGGGAGAGTGCCCGCTTATGGGCTTCATGTATCGACATTCCCATCAAATCTTGCCCCAAACACGTTAACTCTATGCCATCCCATCTTGCCACAAAGACGTTAACTCTATGCCATCCCAGCTTGCCTCATAGACTTTAACTTATGCCATCACAGCTTGCCTCAAAGACGTGACCTTTCACCAGTTCAAATAGATGACCTTACCATTGGTATGGACGGTGGTGGCACAGAGGATACGGCAGTTTTCTGAAGCGCAAAATGAACTGGGTTCGATCCGAGCAAAGGGCTTGAGAATTTGTTCAGTCAGTACCTAATGATTGCACACATCCTCTTGTTCCCTTGAGTGGTGAGATCAGATAGCTAGCCTTCTCCAAACAAGGGTGGGAAAAATAAGTTTGCGTTAACAATTTGTGCACTCTAAAATTCCCGTTTCAGTTGAAAATCGCAACGGGTAGGTCACAAGGCAGCAGCCCTGGCAACATTATCAGAAGAGAAAATCTACCCACGGGTAGACAGAGCCCTTTAACTTGAATGCAACCTGTCATAGAGAAAGGAAACCTTACAAGAATGCTTGCCGAAGTCTGGCTCACTGAGATGTACACTTAGATCTGACGCGTTTCCCTCCAAAGAGAAAAAGTGATGAAGACAATCCTTCAGTTTCTCCAATATTCACTGTTATGATTTCTTGAGAGTAAAGAGCTTGCTATGCCATAGAGCCATCACATAGTGCCCGAAAGCACGGAGAAATATATGGCAAGTCTTTCTCTTTGTTAGTGAAGACGAACATAGGTGTCGAACTATCGTCCGACCGCGTTCATGACATCACAAGCGTAGCTAAAAAACAAAAAAATCAGCTACTATCACTCGGCCGATTATGGCCAGTAAATATTAAATATATTTGTCTTTGGATTCTGTACGGCTCTGGTGGATAAACAAATTTGTCTCCTCCAACTTCATGAAACCCGACACCTTAACTGGCCAGGTCCTGCATTGTATAGGGTGTATTTTTAGTGACTGTGCAGTGTTTGAAAATATTGCCGGTCCAAGTATTGTATTTACTCTCGGTATGGTTCATGCAACATTATAGGTAAATACAAAACTTGGACCGGCAAAATTTTCCAACACTGCACAGTCATTAAACATACACCCTGCATTTGTTTGGTTTTGTTCGCTCGCTTTGAACTCCAGAGTAGTTCTCGCTGGACTGATTTGTGCGTATGGACGTTTTCCCTATCACCATGTCCTGTAATACATAATGAATACATATTCATACAGTTACGGGAAAACCAATTGTTCAGTAACATATAATGAGACGTTTCTTACATGTGCGAGCAAATATTTGTTAGGCCACATATAATGAATACATGTTTATACATTTAGGGAAAAAATAGTTGCCATTAACATATAATGAATACATTTTCTTACATTCGTCTGAAATAAAATAATTGGTCAGTAACGTACAATGAATACATTTTCTTACATTGGTCTGAAATAAAATAATTGGTCAGTAACATACGATGAATACATTTTCTTACATTGGTCAGAAACAAATAATTGCTCATTAACGTGCAATGAATACATTTTCTGACGTTTGCAGAAAAAAAATGGCATCTACAAGTGAAGCTCTGTCTGACCTTGGTGAGGACAGTAATCAGGTACGATTTCTAATCTGTTGGCTTCTTATAGTCATTTATCAAGAGTGAGTAATTCTATACTGCTGTAATTTGTCATCAGTAATTGCACACTATTGCCATTTATCATCAGTATGAGTAATTGTAAACTACTGTCATTTATTATCAGAAATTGTATACTACTGTCATTTATCATCGATAATTATATCGTTATATTCTACTGTCATTTATCATCAGTAATTGCATGCTATTGTCATGTATCATCAGTTATTGTATAATTGTATACTACTGTCATTTATCATGAGTAATTGCATACTACTGTCAATTATCATCAGTAATTGCATACTGCTGTCATTTATCATCAGCAATATTCATGTTGCCCTAGTGTGGGGGGGGGGGGGATCACTGAGTAATCCACTGTGGTAATGTAGATTTAGAAGGGGAGATAGATGTCCCAAATAGTTGAGGCCGACTACTAACAGAAACCAGAAATGGCTCGTGTAAGTAACTTAGGTTTCCTAAAAGAGGGCCAGGAGAGCCAGGAAAGCCACCGCCTTCAAAGAGAAGAAAGCTCACACTGGATAAAGGGAAGACTTGTAGTCTTCCTGCCACACTCTGCTCTCCATATATTTTGTCAATTGATGAAATATGATTACATTTAACACAACAAAACCTATAAACAAATCAACAATAAAAGTAAACAACAACCTGCTAAAAATTATAAAATTATAATGGGAAAACACATACTTATAATATAGTACATATAAAGGCAGGAAATCAGACCCTTTCCAAATAACATCTGGCTTGAAACAAGGTGATGCACTATCGCCGCTACTCTTCAATCTGGCTCTAGAGAAAGGTGTAAGGAAGGTAAAGGAGGAATGTGGTATTGGAGGAACATCCAAGCTGCTTGGTTATGCAGATGATATAGATATTATAGGGGAAAATGAACAAAAGACATTGGAAATATTGACCCACTTAAAGGAAAAAGCCCAACAGATGGGGCTGGTTATCAACCAAGATAAGACAGAATATATGGTAATTTCAAGAGAAGGAATGGCTAAAAGCTCTGGCCACATACAAATAGATACTATGACCATTAAAAGAGCGGAAACATACAAATACCTGGGTACAATCTTCAACTGTTCCAACATCATAAGGGAAGAAATACAAACTAGAATCAATTCTGGAAATAAGATATACTATGCACTACAACATCTACTAAAATCAAATGCGCTATCTCGTAACACCAAGATCACAATATACAAAACACTGATCAGACCAGTTGTGCTGTGTGGCTCTGAAACCTGGAGTACAACGAAAGGAGACGAAGCCTGTTACAAACCTTTGAGAACAAAGTTTTAAGACGCATCTTTGGACCCATTAGGGATACACAAAGTGGAGAGTGGAAAAGAAGAAGTAACAAAGACATTTTTGATCTGTTTAAGTCCCCGCTAATCACTGGCATCATGAAGGCTAATAGAATACAATGGCTGGGGTATATAGAAAGAATGGAAGATAATAGGGAAACAAAACTCGCTTACACTCAGGAAATAAATGACCGCAGACCCCGAGGTAGACCAAGAAGACGGTGGAGAGATAATATATATATACAGACCTACAAGCACTTGGAATCAACGACTGGCAAGAGAAGGTCAACCAGAGAGACGAATGGAGACGGACTGTATCTGCAGCAAAGAACCTCAATGGCTCGGAACGCTGAAAAAGAAGAGAAGAAGAGCATGGGAAAACACGGGGAGGGTTATAGTCTAATGGCATCATAAATATACAAAACAAAATGACAAAAATGACATCATAGCTCTACTAATTGTCACGATAATTAATTAAAATATCTCTGGTTCACCGCAAGTGAATTAACTAAACTATCTTTGTTTCCTAACGAGTGATTTAATAAAATGTCTCTGACATCATCACACGTGATAACCTAAAGAGTCTCTGATGTTCACCACAAGTGATAAGCTAAAACTAAAATGTCTCTAATGTTCACCACAAGTAATAAGCTAAAATGTATCTGATGTTCACCATAAGGGACAAGCTAAAAAGTCCCCGTTTTAATCTATCAGGATCTACGGAAACAAGTTACTACTGTTGCTGGCCGTTTCTTTTAGTGAGGGCATCATTATAATACTTAACTTAGGACCATAAAGCTGGGGTGACTCTTAGTTCGGAGGTACCAATGATGTTCAATGGTATTTCGCTCTTCCTGCATTAGAAAGGCAAATTCCCGCCTCCTTCACTGAGGACTTCGACACTCCTAATGATGATATTCCTAGTTTAGGAACATACCCCATGTAAGCCATAACACCACCATCCCCGATTTCTCCAGGAATCAGAGTTTACCTACACAAATTCCCCAGAATAACACCACATCTTTCATTCTCAAAGGTTTCCGGCCAACTGCCACGAATAATTGACACCCGTCTCCTCGTTACATCAGTCCATCCTAATTTACATAAGCTTATGCTTATTCCTAATTTAAATAAGCTTATGATAATTGCTCATTTTACTAAGCTTATGTTAACTAGGCTCCCTCTACACCAATCATAACCACTTCTGTCTTGGGTTTTTTCCTGGGGCGAAAGATTTCATCATCTTGCAGATGTTCTACAGCTGTCATGTTCACAAAATTTAGGGAGTATATTTTGGTGGGTTTTCATCAGCTTGCAGGTAGGTGGCTGGTACCGGACATTTTCTGATAGTTGAAACGGTCGTATACCTCCGTATTCTGAAGGATGCATTGGCGTAAACATCTTAAATGCACACCCACCTTTCTCAAAGGATGTCCCAAAGGTTAGCGGAGGGAAGTGGTGGGGGGGGGGGGGGGAGGGGGTGCCTTTTTTACCCTTGATAGAGGGCACACCGAGCCCGCCACTTATACAACAACAAGAAGACACACGTCGAATGGATAAGAGCACTCATCTTAACCTTCCAGTGCGCTGATGCCTAGATAGCGGGTTAAACACCTACACAAGTGAGCTGGACTAAACTGTTGGCTTCTCATCATTGACTTGGGGGCGTAAATTACAAGTACCTCAGCAGTTGGAGTGGATTCGCTTGATGACGAGGGACACTGGCAATAGGGAAAGCTAATCCATTAAAAAAAATCAGTCCAATGCACTAGCAGTAGTAGCGCATGTATGGATTACGGTTGAGTTCAAAGCCAGAAATGGAAAAAAAAGACGAAAAGACGGATTATGAAAAAAATACCATAATGTCACATGCAAGTAAATTGAAAGAAAAAAAAAAAAAAAACCTGTAACCAGGTGAATCGGTACAACTGTCTTGGAATAGTTATAACATCTGATAGAAGATGCACTATAGGGATTAGAACAAACATCGCCATGACAACGGTAGCCTCTGATGATCGTGTAAAACGACGAAGGTAGTCATTGGTGATCATGTGAGATGGCGAAGGTAGCAACTGGTGATCGTGTGAGATGGCCAAGGTAGCCTCTGGTGATCGTTAGAGATGGCAAAGATAACCACCGGTGATCGTGTAAGATAGCGAAGTGAGTTTCAACTTTCTAAGTCCGGTACAGTGGAGTTCAGGTCAGGTCCTGACAAAACCTTGCACCTACCGGACTGAGGTTGGTGTAGTGTTTTATCTACCGGACTGAGGTTGGTGTAGTGTTTTATCTACCGGACTGAGGTTGGTGTAGTGTTTTATCTACCGGACTGAGATTGGTGTAGTGTTTTATCTACCGGATTGTGGTTGGTGTAGAATCTGTTATATCTACTGGATTGTGGTCGGTGTAGAGTCTGTTTTATCTACCGGATTGTGGTTGGTGTAGAGTCTGTTTTATCTACCGGATTGTGGTTGGTGTAGAGTCTGTTTTATCTACCGGATTGAGGTTGGTATAGAGTCTGTTTTATCCACCGGATTGTGGTTGGTGTAGAGTCTGTTTTATCTACCGGATTGTGGTCGGTGTAGAGTCTGTTTTATCTACCGGATTGTGGTTGGTGTAGAGTCTGTTTTATCGACCCTTTCCGTCTGAGAAAGTTATTGTGTTGTAAAGCTCCCATTCTCCCCTCCGAGCTTATAAACCAGCTGATGTGCAAGGTAGGGCCTTGAACTTCACATCTGCAGAGAAGCATATTGCGATATAACCAGGAAACAATTCACCACAGCTATAACGGTCTGGCCTTTGTCGGTAATACTTCCTCCACGAGTTTGGGCTATTTAATTGTTAGCGGACACCAACGAAATGCGTTAAACCATAACATATGTAGTAATAAATGGAATGTTTTAAAATATGATCAGAATAAATGTTGGTGAAAGTTAAGTTGGTCAGCTAATTATTCTCTAATACCTAGATAATTATAAAACCTGGTGCAATGAAGTCGATCCTCTCGACATTTAAGACTTTTTAAGACCCATATAATTATATTTTGTTTTCTTTTTGCATTATTAGCGAATTTCAGGTTTAAAAAAAAAAAAAAAAAAAAAAAATAACTCCACACCTTGTTCTAAGTATAATGGTATAATTCTTATTCAATAATCAAAACGAAATATATGTTTCTTTGTCCGGTGTCATTTTTCATGAATGGAAAATATTTTGTTCAGTAATCTCATTTTCTATATTCTCCCTGAAATAAATATGTGTTGTGTTTAGTTGTTATTGTTTCTTGGCTCTTTATTATTTATTGTTTATTGACTATCAATTAACTGAAGCAACACTACGGAAATGTAACTTTGTCAATCCAGATTAGACAAAGAGTTCGCAACAGCTATACTGATACTTCTTCTTCTTCTATGCGTTCATCCGGAGTGTTTTTTCAGATGTGATTGCGGTGTGTCTTGTTAGGCTCCCTTGGGTCGAAACCTTTAGGCCAACACATCCGACTTTTAGCGTGCAATTTTGACCAGGTTAGCATTCCCGGGATACTGTCACTTTTGTGGTACCGTTCACATGCCAGCTGGTCAAGTTGGAACAGTCGAAGACTTCACGGTCATCCCTCAAAGGAAGGCAGGGACAGTCCATAGCATTTTCCGCCATCGTGGGTGGCTTCCATAATTGCAGAGCCGAAACATAGGGCCCTGGTGCTGAGCTCACCGAGGGGATCGTAACGTCCTGCCCATGGCTACTTTAATTCCTCATTTCAATACATTGGGAATTTCGTTCGCCCCGGGCCGTTCACGCACAAACCAGACAGGTCTGCAGACGGTATCCACTCAGCGAGTTTTCGATCTGTACATGTGCTTATCGTTGTGCCCGCCAGAGCTGTTCCAGGCACGACGGACATTCGGAAAACTGCCTAGTCAGAGCTGTTCCGAACAAGAGCGGCATTCG
Organism: Cepaea hortensis; assembly: GCA_963921405.1. NCBI lineage: Eukaryota > Metazoa > Mollusca > Gastropoda > Stylommatophora > Helicidae > Cepaea > Cepaea hortensis. The sequence goes on along the minus strand of OY992887.1, from coordinate 43,021,460 downwards.
GAAACTAGGTAGTCAGAGCTGTTCCTAGCACTAAAGATATTCGGACGAGACATTTCACTCGGACGTAAATGCATAGTGCCAATTTTTATTTTGCCACCAGTAGGACGGCACTTCCGACTTCGGCGGGCATTTTTAATGAGGTTAGCCTTCCTCGAGTTTCGAGGCACGTTAGGCTTATTGTTGTGATGTCGCCCACATCTCAGCTGGTCAAGATAGAACGGTCAAAGACATCACGGTCAACCCTCAATGGAAGACAAGGGCAGACCATGGGCATTTACCGCTATCCAAGGAGGCTTCCATTATTGCAGAGCCAGTACATACTGCTCTGAGATTGGGCTCACCCGAAGACTTGCCACGTCCTGCTCATGGCTCATTTGAATCCTCACTTCCATGTATTGGACATTTCGCTTGCCACTGGTCGCTCAAGCACAAACCAGGTACGGACAGTCTGCGGACGACATCCACTAGGTAAGCTTTCGCTTCGGACTTCGGACCACGCAATGGATTCGCTAGCCATGCGTTCCATTTCGTGTTATTGAGACGTTCTTCCACCTTTGACTACACTCTATGTGCGCATAGATACAGACATTTTCCGTTATCATTTCGTGCGACTGGGGCCCTTTTCAACCTTCAGTACTCGCTAACGAGGTAGGTTACATGTGCAGCCGGCTCAGCATCTTACCTCCGTGCATCAGTGAGCGAAAAAAAAACGGCCAGGCCCTCTCATCCGGGGATCACTCATATCCCCCAGCTAAGAACTTTCGAGAAAAGTATCTGAACTAAGCATGTAGCGTGCTCAGCATCTCACCTCCATTTTTCGGTAGGTGTGTATCTGCCCGACTCTCAGGTCCGAGGGACTAATGGCTTAGTGGCGTTCAACCTTATCCCTCAGCTGGAGCCTTAGTGCTTGTGTCCGGACCAAGAACTTCTGTTTTCGTGCGCCTTATTTAAACTTTTGACTGCTATCCTCAGTCTACCTGCAGAGCTCGCTTAGCCACCGCGACAAGGTGGAGACACATCGGGGTGGGGGGTGGGGGGCGGGGGGGGGTCTATACTGATACAATCCTGATGTGTGGAAGTGAATCAGGACAATTAGCAGACATGTGAAGAATTATGTGGAAGTCGTGGAGATGTGCTATTGTAGAATGATCAGAATATAGTGGCCGGATAGAAAAAAAAAAAACAATGAAGTTATCCTGAAAGAAGCTAACTCACAAAGAGAACAAGATTACTTGCATCAGAAGCAGACAGTCCATTCTTTGGGCATGTCACGAGAAGGGGAAAGCTGGAGTATGTCGTCACAACAGGAAGGTTGGAGGTGTGGATCGGCAGGGGAGACCAACAGAGAAGATATTAGACATTCTGATATCACGGCGTGAAGGAACATCACTATCAGAAATAACTAGCAGCACACGAGACATAAATCTGTGGACAGACATGATCACTAACGCCATACGAAATGGTCTATAAAGAAGAAGACGACGTCTGTGGATTGTTTTAATATATTCCTGTGTGTTCTTAATTACAGGAGCTAGATGATGATAAGATGAGTGATGTTCCAGAGACTACTGAGACTACTGCACTAAACCCCCCTACAGCTTCATACTCACCCCAGAACTACCCGTATCCATACTACACAGAACAACCGCCTGCCAACCAAGGATACCCTCCTGGCCCTTATATGTACCCACAAGGCCCTTATGGATTGCAGCAAAGTACTAATACAACTACAATCATTCTGCAACAACCCGAGCCTTCGCCTCCCCGCAACTGGAGCTCAAAGATATGCGAATGTGGAAAAGATTGGTCTATTTGTAAGTAAAACATTTATGAATATATTAAGGGTTGTTGTGTGTGAATGTACACAGTCTATGGATATAGCAAGGACTGGTCTATTTGTAAATACACGCCTATGAATGTGATAGGATTTGGTACATTTGCAAGTACACCATTTATGAATATATTAAGGGTTGTTGTGTGTGTAAGTCCTTGCTATGGATATAGCAGGGATTGTTATATTTGTGAGTATACGTCTAGGAATGTAGCAATTATTCTTCTGTTTGTAAGTACACAATACGTGAAGGCAGAAATAATAGTTTTATTTGTGAGTACACATTCTACGAATGTAGTAATTGTTGTTCAATTGTAAAAATATATGCGGATATCAATGATTGTTCTATTTATAAGTGTACACAGTCAATGAATAACGCAATGATTGTTCTATTTGTAAGTACAAGGTCTATAAATGTAGAAATAATTGTTCTATTTGTAAATACAGTGGCAAAGGATGTAGCAATAATTTTTTTATATTGATTAGTGCAAAGTCTATGAGTGCAGCAATGATCATTTTGTTTGTAAGTACACAATCTATAGGTGCAACAACGAGTATTCTGTTTGTAAGTACACAATCTATGACTGTAGAAATGAATGTTCTATTTGTAAGTACAAAGTGTTTGAATGTAAACATGAGCATTCTATTTGTAAGTACTAAGTCTAAGAATATAGCAATAATTGTTCTATTTGTAAGTGCAAAGTCTATGAGTGCGGCAATAATTGTTCTATTTGTAAGTGCAAAGTCTATGAGTGCTGCAATGATTATTCTGCACATTCTATGAATGTAGAAATGAGCGTTTTATTTGTAAGTTCACAATCTATGAATGTAGAAATGAGTGTTCTATTTGTAAGTGCATAGTCTATGAGTGCGGCAATGATTATTCTGCACATTCTATGAATGTAGAAATGAGCGTTTTATTTGTAAGTTCACAATCTATGAATGTAGAAATCCCCTCTGCCGTGCGTCCACCTTGACGAGGTAGAGGGGCTTGCGCGTTCCAATGACCCCAAGAGCTATGCCGACGGTAGCACTGCTACTGGTAGGGTCACCCATGTCGGACAGGTCAAGGGAGAGGGACCAGACGAAGTGACGCACAAACCTGCTGCCTTGTAGGTAGACTGGGGACAGTCAAAGGCTAGGGAAAGCATCCCGAAAAGTGCTTGTCGAAATCGGATGTACTGAGCCACAAGCTTGACAAAGAAGTGCAACGTAACTTTATCATTTCATGACGCCACAGATGAAAATTAATCGTTATGGTGCTAATCCCGTGAAGTCCCATCAGGCGGTGATAGTGCCGGGCCCCCTGCCTCGAGGGGGTCCACCCATGACTACTGGTGGTCACCTTCCCCTGTGCTATGGAGTCAAGGCACAGAGGAGTAGGTTAAGAGCTATTGACCACATACCAAGGACACTCAACATACTACAGTGGAATGCCGAAGGAGTTTATAACAAGAAAGAATCCCTGACACAGCGTCTTCATAAAGATAGAATAGATGTGGCATGCATTCAAGAGACACACCTCAATGCCAATCGCAAATTTTCAGTCAGAGGATATCAGGCCACACGTTTTGACCGCGAAGGACATAAAGGAGGAGTTCTAATACTTACACGAAATACAATACCTTGCAGCGAAGTATCTGTGATCTCTGACAACCAAACAGAAATTATAGGTGTTGATATAATGATAAAGGACGTGAAAATAAGAATCTACAATCTGTATAGCCCAGCAGATAAGGACCTTACACTCTCAAATATGAAAATAACTGACACAAACTGCATTATTGTCGGAGACTTTAATAGCCGTTCAGAAAGATGGGGATACCCAGATACTGACAAAAGAGGAGATGAATTGGAGGACTGGGAAATAGACTCAAATCTCCATCTACTCAACAAAGCGGATGACACACCGAGCTTCTACTCCAGAAGATGGCTTACCACTTCTACTCCAGACTTAGCTTTCTGCACAGGAGACATCCTCCACAAAATCGATCGCCATGTGCTGGACCAATTAGCAGGTAGTGACCACAGACCAATCAAGCTTGTAATGAATATGAAGTATGTTCCACAGGAGCAAAAGCCCTTGCCCCGCTGGAATTAGAAACGAGCAGATTGGGACAGATTTGCCATACTAACAGACAAATATTGTGAAAACATAAATACACGATATGGCAACATAAAGCAAATGGTGGAAAGTCTAAACAGAGCGATAATACAGGCAGCCACTGAGTCCATTCCTAGAGGAGCGAGGAAAAATTACAAACCATACTGGACTGAAGAACTACAAAGTTTGGAGGACAAAGTTGAAGATGCCAGGAAGACAGCAGAGAGAAAACAAACAATTGAAGCGAATATCTCTCTCAAAGCCATCTCAGCAAAATATAAAAGAACAGTAAATCAAACAACAAGAGATTGTTGGAGGGAAAAAACAGAAAACCTGAATTTTGACAGGGATGGAAACAAACTATGGAAACTAGTGAAAGCCATGAACAATGAAGGACCTAGAAACAAACAAATAACAATTAAACAAGGAAATGCATTGCTTACAGGAAAAAAGGCTGCAAATGCACTAATGGAACACTATGCAAATGCAAACCACATTGATATTACAACCGAACAGAAGAAAGCAATCAAAGACAAACAGATACATCACAGAAATACAGAGACAGCAGCAGAATATATGATGGCAAATCTAACAATGGAAGAAATGGAACAGGCAATGAATACCCTAAAAAAGAAGAAATCACCAGGAAAGGATGGAATCACAAATGAAATGCTAATAGGACTAGGCAACAAGGCAAAAAAGAAACTACTAGCAGTCCTAAATAACAGCTGGAAGAGAGGAATAGTCCCACAGGCATAGAAGGAAGCTATACTAATACCAGTCCCATAGAAAGGAAAAGACCTGGAAGAACCAAATGGCTATCGACCTATCAGTCTACTTAGCTGTGTAGGAAAATTAATGGAACGCATTATCAATGGCAGGCTAACATGGCACCTGGAAGAAAACAAACTCTTAACACCACACCAAGCAGGATTCAGAAAGTACAGATCCACTGAAGATCAAATAACCTATATAGCTCAGGAAATAGAGGATGCCTTCCAAGAGAAAAAGCACACACTAGCAGTCTGGATAGATTTAGAAAAAGCATTTGATAAAGTATGGAAGGAAGGACTGAAAGTAAAACTGCAAAACATGCATGTTTGTGGAAAAATGAATAAATGGATCAGCCACTACCTTGAGAACAGAACTGCCAGGACAAAAGTACAAGGACAAACAAGCAAAATGATGCTGCTGGAGCAAGGTGTCCCCCAAGGAGGAGTTCTTTCACCAACATTATTCCTAGCATATATAAATGACATCACAGAAAATTTTCCAGCCAGAGTACACACATCCTCCTTTGCAGATGACCTAGCCATATGGACATCTGAAGAATATATTAGTACAGCTAACAGCAGAATACAGCAAGCCTTATTAGCGCTAGAGGACTGGTCAAAATCATGGCTAGTGAAGATAAGTGAGGAGAAAACAACATGCACAGTGTTCTCCCTCTCAAATAAAACTCAGCAACCTAAGCTGGTATTGAATGGAAAAATATTGCGCCATGAAGAAAATCCAAACTATCTAGGAGTCACCTTTGATCGTCGCCTGACATGGAAGACACAGGTTGAGAAAAATCGAACAAGAGCAAGGCAGAGAATGGCAATCATGAAAAAGCTTGCTGGTACAACGTGGGGAGCAGATGAGAAAGTTCTCAAGAAGTTATATACTGGACGGGTGAGGCCAGTACTGGAATATGGCATTGCAGCTTGGGCAACAGCAGCTAAGTCAAACTTTAACAAAATAAGTAGAGTCCAAAACCAAGTAATGCGAATCATAACTGGAAGCCTGAAGACAACGCCTATTAATGAACTAGAAAAGATCACTTGTTTACAACCAATGCAGGATAGAAGAGATAGCAGAGCCCAGCAACAAGCAGAAAAATTTAGAAGATTGACAGACCACTCTATGTACAACAGATTTAATGGTTTTGGAAAGGGAAGACTGAAGCGTAGCAACTTAGGTAGAAACTGCAAAACGAAGGATTAGGGCAGATCCTATACTTAACATATCAACAGTCAAGCCCATACACAATGCACACATGTTCCCAGCCTGGAGACAGCAGCAACTGCCTGAGATGATAGAAAACATTCCTGGTATTGAGAAAAAGAACACTCAGCATGAAACCGAAAGAAGAGAAATAACCCTAAACTACATAAAAGAACATTACCCAAGCAGGAATTGGACCCATGCATATACAGATGGATCAGCCAAAAATTCAATAGAGAATGGAGGAGAAGGAATTCTCCTAAATTAAAAAAATGGAGTGAAAAAAACACATTCAATGGCAACTGGAAAATTTTCAAGTAACTTCAAAGCGGAGGTAGAGGCTTTGAAAACTGCAGCAGAAATGCTCCTGATGGAGGAAAATAAAGAGAAGCAAATAGCTATCTTCACAGATGCAAAGTCAATTGTCTCAATACTGAAGAGCAATAACAGCATAGAACTAACTGACCTAAGAGCAGCACTCCATGGTCTATGCCAGAAATCCAAAAAATTTGTAATACAGTGGATCCCATCACATTGCAGTATACCTGGAAACGAAGAGGCTGACAGACTGGCAAAAGAGGGCGGACGACTACCACAGCCTGACCTAGACATAACCTATAATGAGGCAAAGAGGTTGATAAAAAGCACTTATAGAACCAAATGGGAATCAGAGCATCCAGGCCATCAGAAGGATGATGCATATTACAAACTCGACCGAAGAGAACAAGTAGCAATCTTCAGACTCCGCACAGGACATAACAGGCTGAAATACCACTTGTTCAATAAACTAAAGATAGGAGATACCGATGAATGTAATTGTAGAACTGGAAAAATGACAGCAAAACATTTGCTGCAGGATTGCCCAACGTATGCAGAACAGAGAAAGATATTTTGGCCCACACCTGCTTCATTTGAGGACAAGCTCTATGGAGATATCAACAAGCTCAAGTTGACCGCAGCTTACTTTAACTGCATACAGGTTGACATTTAAAGGTGCATGAAGACCCAGAGGCATGAAATGGAATATTGCTTGGATAGCAAATCCATTATGTGGAAAGTCCAAATCGAAAGCTTGCTGTGTGGGCTTCATAAAAGGTGGAAAAGTGCTCTAGTGGCACGAAATGGAATATTGCTTGGATAGCAAATCGATTACGTGGAAAGTCCGAATCAAAAGCCCATTGTGTGGGCTTCATAAAAGGTGGAAAAGTGTCCTAGTGGCATGAAATTGAATATTGCTTGGATAGCAAATCCATTACGTGGATTGTCCTAATCAAAAGCCCACTGTGTGGACTTCATAAAAGGTGGAAAAGTGTCCTAGTGGCACGAAATGGAATATTGCTTGGATAGCAAATCCATTACATGGAAAGTCCGAATCGAAAGCTCACTGTGTGGATGTCATCTGCAGACTGCATACTTCTGGTTTCCGGAAGAACAGCCTATGGTGAACGGAAGGCCCAATATACGGAAGTGAGGCTAAGCAGCCATGTGCAGGACGTGACGATTCCTTGGGTGAACCCAGTACCAGAGCGCTATGTATCGGCTCTGCAAGTATGGAAGCCTCCTTGGATGGCGGGGAATGCCCATGGTCTGCCCCTGCCTTCCCTTGAGGGCTGACCAGGATCTTTGGCTGTTCTATATGGACCAGCTGGGATGGGGGATAACACCACAACAGTGAGAGTCAAACGTCCTAAGAAACCCCCGGGAAAGTTAACCCGGTCAAAAAATGCCCGCAGAAGTCGGATGTGTCGGCCTAACGGCGCAAGAACGCAGCTCTGCTATAAACAGGCACAACGCAATCACATCCGAAAAAAAAAACTCCGGATGAACGAAGAAGAAGAATGTAGAAATGAGTGTTCTATTTGTAAGTGCATAGTCTATGAGTGCGGTAATGATTATTCTGCACATTCTATGAATGTAGAAATGAGCGTTTTATTTGTAAGTTCACAATCTATGAATGTAGAAATGAGTGTTCTATTTGTAAGTGCATAGTCTATGAGTGCGGTAATGATTATTCTGCACATTCTATGAATGTAGAAATGAGCGTTTTATTTGTAAGTTCACAATCTATGAATGTAGAAATGAGTGTTCTGTTTGTAAGTGAAAAGTCTATGAGTGAAGCAACGAGTATTATGTTTGTAAGTTCACAATCTATGAATGTAGAAATGAGTGTTCTGTTTGTAAGTGAAAAGTCTATGAGTGAAGGAACGAGTATTCTGTTTGTAAGTTCACAATCTATGAACGTAGAAATGAGTGTTCTATTTGTAAGTGAAAAGTCTATGAGTGAAGCAACGAGTATTCTGTTTGTAAGTTCACAATATATGAATGTAGAAATGAGTGTTCTATTTGTAAGTAGATAGTCTGTGAATGCAGAAATACTTGTTCTATCTGTAAGTACATCTCCACAAGTAGAAAGGGAGGTGTGTGTTGTGTCTTCTTCGTTCACCTTTTCACTCCCTTTGGGGCATTGCACCCCCAACCACCTGACAGCCAGCCGCCCCAGCGTTTGCAGCTCCGCACACGTCCTCCCCCCATCCCGGGCCAGTTAGTGCAGTTGATAGGGGACTAGGCTGATGATGTCATGAGCGTGGTCGGGCGAGGATACGACGCCTGCATGTGTCTTCCGCCAGCTGGGGAAAGAAGTGGCCACCTGTTCGTCCATGCACTCTGACTTACACAATGTAATGGTCCAGTCACATCATAGACCCAGAACAGGTTCCTGTGTGCGCGCGCGCATGTGTGTGCGCGCGCATGTATGTGTGTGTGTTTGTGTGGCCCCCGCTCGCTTTGAATTCAAA
>OY992887.1:43005244-43007744 GCA_963921405.1 Cepaea hortensis | reverse complement strand
GTGAGTGAGTGTTGGTGGATGGGTGGGAAATGCATGTGTGGTTGGGGAGAGATGCGTGGTGTGTTGGTTGGGGATATTGTGTGGGTGGGGTGTATGTGGGTGGGGGTATGTGGGTGGATGGGTAATGGTATCTGTGTGGGTGTGGGTGGGAATATTGTGTGGTATGTGGGTGGGGGATATGTGTGTGGCGTGTAGGTGGGGATGCATGATGGTATGTGGGTGTGGGATGTGTTGGTGAGGGATATGTGTGCGGTGTGTGGGTTGGGAATATTGCGTGGTAGAGGATGTATGTGATGTGCGGGTGGGGGTGTGTTTGATGGGGGATTGGGTTAGGGCATGTGTGGATGGGTGGAGGATGTATGTGAGGGTGGTGGGGTGTGTGTGAGTGGATTGGGGATGTATAGGTGGTTAGGGAGATGTGTGTGTGTGTCGGGGTAGGGAGATGTCAGTTGGTGGGAATGTGTGTGTATGGTTTGGGGATGTGTGAGTGGATTTGCGATGTGTGGGTTGGTGGGGGTTGTGTGTGCGTGGGTGTGGAATATGTGGTCGATGGAGATGTGGCTGGGGGATGGGTGGTTGGAGGTGTGGGTGGGGGAGAGGATGTGTGGGTTAGAATGTGTATGGGGGTGGGCGTGAGATGTGTGGGTTGGTTGGGGATGTTTGTGGGTGGCGAATGTGTTTTGGTTGGGGGAACAGGTGAGGGCAGTGTGTGTGGGTGGGGGATGTGTAGGAGGGGGATGGGTTGGTTGGTGGGGTATGTATGTGTCCCTGGGTGTGTGTGTGGGTAGGTGGGGTTGTGTGTATGGGTGGGGTGATGTATGGGTAGGTGGGAGATGGGCCTCATAACATGGTAATTTGTCTTGATTATGTTTACAACATTCATTTCACAATGTTTATCTTTCTTCCTATGTAAATGTATAATGCTCTTGATGAACGAAAGACGAGTGATTGGAAGGGCCGAATGTAAGACGGGCCTGCGTGCCCAATTTGTTACCCTCTTAAAATAAAGTTTATTTGATTTGATTTGATTTACGTTTTCGCGGGCTCCACGGAGTTCATGTCCTTAATTTATATCTAACTAGCAGACCCGGCCCGGCTTCGCCCAGACCCTGGATGGGAGCATCTCATTTAATTCATATAAGTAGTCATATAAGCTCCCGTTCCCGTTCCCGACTATCTGTCTGTCTGTCTGTCTGTCTGTCTGTCTGTCTGTCTGTCTGTCTGTCTGTCTGACCAGGCCCGGCTGCGCCCAGTCCCTGGTGGAGAGCATCTCATTTAAATCATATAAGCAGTCATATAAGCTCCCGTTCCCGTTCCCGACTATCTATCTGTCTGTCTGTCTATCTATCTGTCCGTATGTCTGTCTGTCTGACCCGGCCCGGCTTCGCCCAGCGCCTGATGGGGAGCATCTCATCTAATTCATATAAGTAGTCATATAAGTTCCCGTTCCCGACTATGTGTGTTGTCTGTCTGTCTGTCTGTCTGTCTGTCTGTCTGTCTGTCTGTCTGTCTGTCTGTCTGTCTGTCTGTCTGTCTGTCTGTCTGTCCGTTCCTCCCTCCCTCTCTGTCTGTCTGCCTGTTTGCCTGTCTGTCTAATCATTTATTGGTTGCAGTTAGAACAACCTTAGATAAACGAAGACCAACTTACAAAAAGCATTAGAAAGAGCACTTGAAAGATCTTTACATCTTCCCCCAACAATTAACTTGGGTAAATGGAGCGGCGGCAGCAGCAGCAGCAGAAGAAGAAAAAGGAAGAGTAGGAGGAGGGAGGAGGAAGAGGGTGGAGGAGGGAGGATGAGGGAGGAGAAGGAGGGAGGAAGAGAGAGGCGGAGAGAGGAGGAGGAGGGAGGAGGAAGGAGGAGGAGGAGTAGGGAGGAATAGGAGGGAGGAGGAGGGATTAGGAGGAGGAGGGGGAAAGAGGAGAAGGAGGAGGAGGGAGGAGGAGGAAGAGGGAGGAGGAGGGAGGAGGAAGGAGGAGGAGAGAGGAGCAGGAGGGAGGAGGAGGAGGGAGGAGGAGGGGCGAGGAGGGAGGATGAGGAAAAAGGAGGAAGAAGAGGGAGGAGGGGGAGGAGGAGGAGGACGGAGAAGGAGGAGAAGGGAGAAGGAGGGAGGAGGAGAACGCAGTAATAGGTGAGGAGAGAGAGGGAGGAGGAGGAGGGAGGAGGAGGGAGGAGGAGGAAGAGGGAGGAGGGAGGAGGAAGAGGGAGGAGGAGGGAGGAGGAGGGAGAAGGAGGGAGGAGGAGAACGCAGGAGGAAGATGGGGAGGAGGGGGGAGGAGGGAGGAGGGAGGAGGGAGGAGGGAGAAGAAGGAATAGGGAGGAAGGAGGAGGGAGAAAGAGCAGGAGGAGGAGGAAGGAGGAGGAAGAGGGAGGAGGGGGCGGAGGAGAGAGGAGGAAGAGGGAGGATGAAGAGGGAGGAGGGAGGAAGGAGGAGAGGGAGAAGGAGGGAGGAGGAGAACGCAAGAAGATGAGGGGGAGGAGGGAGGAGGGAGGGAAAGGGA